>WOXC01011414.1:560000-1001322 GCA_011680675.1 Gymnobelideus leadbeateri
ATAAGTATTTATTTAATTGAATTCTAGAAATTAGGGCTTCCCCAAAATGTACTAGACTCATGAGATCTTCTAGTGAGATCACTGGCACTGGCACATTTAAGTAGGAGAAAAATGATTATGATAGATTTGTTGTGAAGGGGATTCTTTTGTTGGACAGGAGGGCAGAATACCTGACCTAGGAGACATCAGGGTACAATGGAAAGAGTCGTAAAATCAGAGTAAGGACTTGGGTTTGAATCTTGGCTTAACCCTTTCTATATATGTGACCTCTACTAATTCACCCAGCCTCTCTATACCTCAGTTTCCTCCTCTGTGAAATTGTCAGGGGAGAGAGAAGGGACATGGAAGTGTGCATTAGATAACATTTATTTCAGCTGGAAAGCAACAGCAATGTGTTTTGACCTTAAATGCTCCTTTCAGCTGACTAAAGAGTTATACTGACATATGCCTGTTCACTTGTCCCCGAAAAGGGACTGATACCTTGTGTTAATATCTTTCCCACTGTATCCATCTTCAAAGAATAAAAAAAATCTTACATGATAAATTTATTTTTCCTTTTTCCATGGATTCCTATTGTTTTTCTCCTGGACCAGTTCTGGAGTTAAGTTGCTAGTGACTGTGTGAAGAATTCCACCTAGCAGTCGAATTAGCAGCTCAAGTCTAATTGGAGTAGATCCTTGGCATTCTTCAAGAGATCTCATGTGTATTCTTTATTTTGTCAGGTTTTGTCGGCCCACATATTTAGTAGATCTGTATTCACAGGGAGGGTGTGTGGATACATGCATACATGCACACGTGTGTATGTGAAAATTAAGAGCTTCTACCATGTCATATTATCTTGCCTTTTACTGCTTCCCTTTCCTCAGTAGTATTATGCTCTGTAAACTGTCATAGGCATATCCATGGATCTGCCATTGATGAATCATTGACATCCAGGGTGTCCCAAAAGTCTTAGGGCAGTTTTAAGCTCATGTAGATATGTAAGACTGCAATAGAGCACTTGACAGTTTATAGATGGTTTTCCTTCATTTGTAGCCTTGTAATTTATGTGGTACAAATATTACTACCCCATTTTATAGATTAAAAATGTGAAATCGAGAGGTTAAGTGACTTGCTTAGTATCCCAGCATCAGTCAGTGACAGAGATGAGAAGGAACCCAGCTCTGACAACAAGTTTGAAGCTCTACATCTAGTATTTTTTTAAGTGTATTGTTTCTAATGTAAAGTTTTTTTTTTCATTGAAATGTACTTTTTCAGCATATGGGAAATTTCATTCCACAGGAACTCTGAGCCTCCATTCTAGCCTCCTCTGCTATCAGGTAATTAATAGGTCAATCAAAGAGACTGATAGGCATTTTATCTCTAAGAATGTAGATTAGCATGAAACAGGAACCTTCCTGAAAACAGTCCCTACCCAGTGGCAAACTTTCTCTTTTGGCTAGTTTTGCTAGCCCCCTTTTTGGAGGTGACATAGCATTTTGATGCACTGGGAAGGGAACTGGAGTACTTAAAGACTTAAAGCATAACCTTCGGTTTGAAGGAAAGACTGAGAACTGATTGGAAAAAGGTATAATTTACTGTCTTGGTAACTCGGTTTGTTAGAATTCCTGTTAAAATGGAAATAAGTATTCACTATACACACACACACACACACACACACACACACACACACACACACACACACGGAATTCAGCCAATAATGGAAGAAACCCAACAGGAGATAGAATCCTAGACGGTTCGAGCTGTCCCTCAGTCTAAACCTTGCCCCCTACTCATTTACTCAGATCAAGAAACCAAAGAGCTTAAAACATGACTAACACATGCACAGAGCAAGTTCTAGATTCTCACATCCAGCACATGCCTCAGAGGCTATATAGTTCAAACTCTCATTTTCTGGATGAGAAAATTGATGTCCAAGGAAGCTAAAGGTCACCCAGGTTGTAAGTGTCAGGGGCAGGATCTGAACCTTTGTCCTCTGACTCCTAATTATGTGCTCCTTCTTTTACTGTTCTCTCCTATGCTACCTAGAAAACAACCAGTGCTTAAGAAATGATTGGGTTTTTCCGACAGAATGCCTCATCTCTGGTTCTTACTCTAACAATTAGCTACATTAAAAGCTCAACTGAGTTACAGGAGGAAAAATAAAATCATGGGAATGTAGAATTCAACAAGCAACATTTATTTAAATATTGCACTCAGGTTCTAAGGATACAAAGGTAAAACAAGTTTCTGCTTCCAAAGAGATTAGAGTAGATAGTAGGTCTATATTACCCTGCCCTGCCTATCAAGGACATTTTTTTCACCTCCTACAAAACCTCAACAGAAACCATCAAGTGGAGAAAATTTTCTTACCATTTCATGATATGAATATCATGGTCCTTGGTTAGGGGATAAAAATTCCAGAATTCTGAGTTTTTGATCCCAAGAATCTGTTTTTGGATATCTTTGTTCTCATTATATTGAGAACTATAGCATTGCAGAAAACCATAATCATTTATGAGACTTTAGCCTAACAACTCACAACAAGTGTATAAAGAATACCCATTATTCAGACTATCATGTACACTGAGATGGATAGCCCACAAGGCTATTCCAGAGCACAACTCTTAATCCAGTCACTGCAAAACAAAGAACTAGGTCCAGAATTGAGTAGGAGGAGGGGAATGGGTTGAATTGCATTTAGGGAACTTCACTAGGGGCTCTAAGCATCTCTCTGAAACAATGGCTCAGTTTTTTAATATCCATATTTTTCTGGGATGCTCTGCAATTGTAAGTCATGGAACACCATAGTCTCTGAAGAAGTGAAATTGCAGCTACCCAAAGAACAGTGCTGGGCATGATTAGGCTATCGCTTATCAGCAATGTGGACTTGCCCAGTAGAACCAGACTAATGGATATCATAAGAGAGATGTATGATAAGAAACAGAAGTCATTTTGGTCATGTCATGAGAGCCAGAGGGAATTGATGGTCATTCTGGGTACCCCACTGATATCCATACAACATCGAGAGATGTTGACAAAGGTGTGCTCCACACTGGATGGATTCTCCTGTAGAGGATTTATGGGAGTATACAAACAACAGCTGTAAAGATTGAGAAGGCATGGATGGTTTGTACTTGCACTATTAAAAGAAATACCCACATTGATGAAATCAAAGATCCATTGAAATCCAAATCTGGTTTTGGGAGCCCATGGGGTCATAGGTCATAGGTCTAGAACCAGAAGGGATCTCAGAGGTCATTTAGTTCATTTTACAGATGGGAAAACTCATGTCCACAGAAGCTAAATGATTTGTGTAGAGTCCCACAGGTTGTAGGGGTCAGAGACAGGATTTAAACCTTGGTCCTTTGACTCCAGAGTCAATGCTCATCCTATAGTTGCCTACCTATGCTATCTTGCATATAACAGCTGCTTAATAAATAATTGGTTTTATTATTTAATTCTATATCTTCATCAGAACCCTCATCAGAACCATTTCAATAAATGGTCCAGAATAATATGACTGCTTGTAAAGATAGGAAGGACTAGGAAGATGCCAAAAATTTATTATTGAATAACATGCTGAAGAAAAAGTGAGAAATACTAGGTACATTTGAGAACATTTTTTTCAGAATATAGTGAAGTTGTAATTGTATTTCAATACTTCAAGGATCCATAATTTTATTGGTTTCGGTATTCCTTCTTCCCACTTAGATTGTAGCCTAGATGGTTCTTTTGTAATTTTTTTTTCTGCCAGTTGCTACTGAAAAAAAAAAAGTCACTCTCCAGCTAGCTTACTGGTGATAAGCCTCTTCAAACTTTAATTGTTAAAATCTAAAATTCAAGATAAAGGTATAATGATAAGCTGTCCACACACTTTATGAGAAATTACACTAGCTTAATGTATCCATGTCCTTTGACAGATTTTTGCCATCATATAAATGATATTACATTTATAAACAACAAATAGAGAATATCTGGGATTTGGATTGGTTTTGATTGTATATACATATCCATAATAATGAATAGAACAGGGTTTTATAGGAAATGTAGAGAGAGCAAGAAAGTGCATTTCTGAAGTGGTTTACTCAATTATGCATTCATTCTATTAATTTCATGCCAAAGTCAATTTGCGGAGCCTGACTTTTTTCATTGGTATCTTCTGTGAAATAGTTTTTCAACAAGCCCAGCTAACTGACATATATAAATAAAGACCAAAAGCAAGAATGAAGCGAGTATATATGTAAAAGGCCAGTCAGGGACATAAGTAGATGACCCTTGGATTTTCTTGGACCATAAGAGACAAAACAAGTCATCTTTCCTCTCCTGACCTTACTTTCTGATTTTTCTGTCCATTCTTTCCACTTTGACCTGTTTAAGTTTATTTTAATAAAAATGTATTTTTCAAGAAATAGATGATTTATGTTACAGTTCACTCTTTGGATGGGGGTGTATTTGTGCCATGTGACAGGGAGGTTGCCATGGTAATTTCTCATTATTGTTGAATAGAAAAATAATTACTCTGGCAAAATCCCACGTAACCTGTCAGTGCATAAGTTAAAGATGCCTAGGGGCAGCCTTGACTCCAGGATCCTTTTTGGAGGAGGAAACACATAGTGTCCTTATGAGGGAAGAAATTGGGAGGGGAGGAAAAGGCTTTTGTGGATTTTTAATATAATTAAGATTCTCTTCTGTTATTTGACTGGCACCATTCTTTTGAAAGGATTTGCAATTGGGCTGTCAATGGGCCTAGGTTCACCTGTGAGGAGGAACAAAAAGATTTAATCATAGGACCAAATATAGGACTTTTAGTGAATGCGTGCATTTCAGTGGTCTTTTTGTCTAATGAAAATATATGGGAATTGTTACATCCACCTCCCTTGCCTTTGTTCAGACCAATTTAATTTCATTTTTATTTACCTGGAGGTCCCTTTATGCAATTGTTCTTTTTCAATCCTTTCCCACCTGAGCTCTGGGGAAAAGAGTACAATTATTACTTATTAACATTCAGTGAATTCATTGAATGTTAATAAGCTAGCTACATTTGTGTTCATTCCCCCATTAGATACTAAGTTTCCTGAGGGCAGGGACCAAGCCCTATCTCTTATTTTGACAATGAACATTCCCCATTACCTAGCTTCATGCTCTGCATGCTTTAAATATTTGTTCAATTAAGAGGTGGATGGATTTAAATATACATATATGTGTGTATGCTTGTTATCTACCAAGCCATTATAAAAATTCAACAATGATTTTCCTTTTTTTCTCCTTTTATTGAAAAAATATCTTACACTAGATATATTACATGTCTTATATTAAGATAGATCCATTAGCCTTTTTTTTTAATGTCACAAGGTATCATTCTATTCTAAGTCATCTCACAATGCAATGAAGAGTCCTATGACTTTTCCCCCCTTGGGTTACCTTGTATTAATCTTTAATAATAGCATTTAATATCTGAAAAGAATTTTAGTTCAACCTCCTCATTTTATGGATGAGAACCTTATTTCTCCAAGTGGTAAGTGACTTGTCCTAGGTCACACAGCTACCAGCAACATTCAGAACTGGAACCTAGATCCTCTGACTCCCTGATTCATGCTTTTCCCAGTACATCATGATGTCTCTCACAAACATAGCAAATTGCAGTTATTTTGGTTAAAGTAGTTATAGTACTAAATCTTAAGATCATAGATTTACAGCTGGAAGGAACCTTAGGTTCAGATATCATACTGCCTGCACTAGAAAAAGGAGGAAGAAGGGTCCAAGTGACCTTAAGTGACTTGTCTAAGGTCCTATCTGTGCTAATACAGCAAGTCAGGTCAGAAAGGAAGGATTTTCTCTCCCTCTCTCCCTCCCACCCTCCTCTCTCCTTCTCTCTGTTTTGCCCTCTCATAACCCCCCCTTTCCCTTCTCTCTGTCTCTGTCTCTGTCTCTCTCTGTCTCTCTCTGTCTCTGTCTCTGTCTCTGTCTCTCTCTGTCTCTTTCTCTCTCTCTCTCTCTCTCTCTCTCTCTCTCTCTCTCTCTCTCTCTCTTTCTGTCTCTCTCACTCTCTCCTTCTCCCCCTCTCTCTCCTCCTTTCCCTCCTTCCTCTGTCTCTCCTAGTTCTTCACCTGTTCTCATCTGTCTGTCTAATCCATTTATCTTATCTTCCTATCTATAGTCATCTATAAAATTAGGAGATTGGATTAAATGGCCCTTTAGAGCCTTTCTAGCTGTAACATAGATTCTATAGATCTCTGATTTCTCAACTTTAAACAGCCAAATTTGAACTCTTTTAATTCTGTTGAAGGTACCCTTGCTTCTAGGCAACAAAACTCAAAAACTTGGAACTATCTTTCAATTACTTCCTCTTCCCCTCACCCTCTAATATCCAATTTCTTGTCAGATTTCTAATTTCCCCCTCACTACAAGTGCCCCAATTCAAATCTTCAATCTCTTCTCACTTGGGCAATCGTGGTTGCCTTCTAAGTAATTTCTCTGCCTCCTGTCTTCTATCCCTTCTCCAATCTATCTCTCACACAGCTGCCTGAGAAAATCTGATATATTTATGTACACACGCACACACATGTACATGTATATGTCACAGAAACACACACATACCTCAGTGGATAACCACTGAAGATTTTGGAATAGAAGGAAGATTATTATAAGTATATATTAAAATATTTTGTATATTAATAGACCATGTACATATACACACATGCATTTATATACACATACACACACACACACACACACATATAGTTCTTAATCTGACATTCAATATTCAAGGCCTCCTAGCATTCAAAGCCATCTACAATATGAGTCCAACCTCCCTTGTAAATTTTACATTATATACATTCCATCTAAATCTGACCACTATCTGTTCCTCTTTTTTATCTTGACTTTCCCCTCTCCCTGCCTTTAATCATGACATTCCTTAGACCTAGAGTATACTCTCCCCATCTCCATTTGAAGTCTCCTTCCATTTAGGACCTAGCCCAGGTACCACTTCTTTCACAAAATCTTTCTTGATGTACCCCCAAATGCTCTTACTGTCTGAAAATTTCTGATTACTTTGTCTGGACCTCTCTTTTCTTCTTCCTCTTCTTTTTTAATACTGTCCCATATATAATTTATACTGTCCTGTGCACCATAATTATTTGCCTACATCTTTTCCACTACCTACCACATTAGATCGTAAGCTCCTTTAAGACCAGAGCCTGCATATATCTACTTTCACATCCCAAGCAACTAGCATAGGGTCTTATACACATATAGTAGGCAATTAATAAGTGCTTGTTTAAATATGTTTTTTTTGCTTTTTTTTTTTGGAGGAGGGAAGGCAGGGCAATTGGGGTTAAGTGACTTACCCAAGGTCACATGGCTAGTAAGTGTTAAGTATCTGAGGCCAAATTTGAACTCAGGTCCTCCTGACTCCAGGACCAGTATTCTATTCACTGCACCACCTAGCTGCCCCCTCTTGTTTAAATTTTTGCTAAATACAAATACCAATTGAAGGATTTAGGAAAAACAACACAGCATATATTCTAGAAAGAGACTGTAAAATATTCTTATGCAAATGCTTAAAAACATCAACACTACCACTTTGTTTAGAAAAAGAGTTTGTGGATAGATTTCAGGGGATCCATGAACTTGGACAGGAAAAGAATACATCTTAATTTCAACATAATTGGAAACTTTTGTAATCCTGTATATTTTTTACATGTTTAAAACTAGTATTACAGTAAGGGATACATAGACTTCATCAGATTACCTAGAGAGTTCATCACACACACACACACACACACACACACACACACACACACACATTTAAGAACCCTTGCATCAGAAGAATGAGTACTCCTGCCGCCAAAATAACTAAATGGAATGTTAACATTCTATTTCAGTAGGCAAATGATATCGAGAAAGAATTTTAAATTATTTTTGTGCTAACAAACTCTTGTCTGTTTTTGGGCTATTTTGGGCTATCCCTTGATAAATCTATGGTCAGTGAGAAGAATGAAGCCTAAAGTGGTGATAGCAGTGGAGATCTTCCCTACTTTGGGGATTTTCTAAACTCAATCCCTCATTCCTAGAGATGATAAAATGAGTATTTCTGTGGCTACTCTACTACTAACTACATCAACACATGCTAGGGTCTACAACTATGACCATTCTTTACTGTCAAGGTGCTTCTCAGAAATATTTTAGCTCTTTCAAGATGTGAGCAAGGTTGTGTAGTTCTAATGGAAAGAAACCCAAATGGTCAATTGTGATGTGATCTCTATACTAATTCCCACCATTATTCCTTCATCTGTGGTTTGCAGAAATTCCTAGCAGGGAGGGAAATGTGGGCAGCAGTCTGGACTGAGCTCTCTGTTGACTCTGTAGTTAAATAGTACGGTAGATAAAGTGCTCAGCTTGGAGTCAGGAAGACCTGAGTTTAAATCCTGTCTCAGACAAGATTACTAGCTGTCTGATCTGGGCAAGTCATTTAACCTCTTTCTGTCTCAGTTTGGTCATCTATAAAATCAGGTTAGATTTGATTAACTCTAAAGACCCTGTCAGCTCTATATTTATGATTCTATGGCTTTCTCTCTTCAGCCCTTTCTCCTTTGCTTTTCCACCTATTGATAGTAGAATGACTTTATAAAAAGCCAGGGGTAGCTTTTCAGTAGAGAATGCCCAACCTCTTTTCCCATTTCTTTGTTTCTACTGCTTCCTGTTGATTCTATCAAACTGGACTATATTACCTGCCTTAGTAATGGCATCAGTGATTGAGAATTTCATGATCCCTTCATTTCTCAAAGTGTCAGTTGAGTTCAGTGAAAAGAGAAAAGCAGCCCAGTCTTGAATGGTATGAGCTTGGACAGACTTCAGGAGATGGTGGACAATAGAAGGGCCCAACATGCTGTGGACTGTGGAGTCACAATGATTCAGATGCCATGGAATGACTAACCAACAACAGCTTGAATGGCAATGCTCTTCAGCATCTCTGGAGAATTCTGTTTCCATTTGGATTTCTCTGGTCCCTGACTCTTGCCGCTAATTTGTCTATGAGGAGTAGTTATGCTCTTTGTGTAGGCACTGCCATCTCCTGTTCTCAAGGCAGATGGGCTTGAAGCTGTAGAAAGCAGAGTATTTGATCATCTGCAACTCTCATGTATCTAGACACTCAAACATTGAGCTCCTACTACCCTGGGCTGTTTGATTTGCTGCCAAAAGATTGTTTACTTGGTCCAATTGAGGGGGTTTTTTTTATCTCATTTTAGCTCTCTAGCATCTTTATTATGCAGATTAGAGACACACAAAACAACTTCACTGATCCAAGGAACAATAATAAATATACAAGTAGAAACAAGGGATGTTCAAAGTACAGGTTTATTGTTAAGAGGAACTACATGGTGGGGATGGGGTATCAAAAAGACTAGAAAAGAGACAGTTGAGTCTGATTGGAATTATTTATTTTTCATTTGGAAGAAACTGTATGTAACTGATTTGTAATAGAAAAATACTATGATTTGAATGAATGATTGCCCCATCAAACACGTAGCTAGACTGAGGAGAAACAGTGTGGTATCATGGAAAGAATCTACACGTCTAGAAAACCTAGGTTCAAATACTACCCCAACACTAGCTTTGACCTTGACAAAATCACTTAATTTCTCTGAATATTAGTTTCCAAAGCTATAAAATAAGTGTAACAGTTCCTACCTGACTATTATGAAAATTAAATGTGGCAATTTATCTCATTTTATCATCAGAATAAATGAAATGAAGCATTTCTTAAGTGTTTACCATGTGCAAAGCACTGGACTAGTCTCTGCATGTACAAATAAAAAAAATAAGTCCCTGCTTTCAAGGGGTTCACATTCTAATGTGGCAGGGAAGAGAGAGAATGGAAATGGAAATAGTTATGACACAGACTCTGCTCTCAATGATATCATCTAGGACAATCTTCCCATTTTATATTTAACCACCAGGTGGCATTGCTAGCCACCAACCTGACCCTGTTCAAACAGGAAGGTCCAAACTCAAAGTTTTATTATTACCTTGACAATTTTGCATTCTATCTCATTGAGCAGAAACACCACAAGAGTGCTAAACACTGTATGGTTCTCAGAGAGTGGACAATCTTCTCTTCTTCAGCTCCACCTGGCTTTCTGGGTGGTTGTCCTGTCTTGTAAACCAACAGGTGCAATCAGTATGAATTTTCACAAAGAAAATTCATTCTGAGTTCCTGTCCTTTGGTGGCCTTTTTCCTGAATTTTTTCTCTTGGACCTTTGTATAACACAGTCAGCCCATGGAAACAGACAGAATATATTTAACTATATACCATATTTTATTCTGTGCACAGCATCAACATAAAGAATAAAATAAATAAAACAATAATATCAAAAATAAACATTAAGCATATACCACCTCAAATCCCGGGTACCTAAACTGGACCAAGCCATGGTGAGAGAGAGGAGTTGAAGCTATAAATAAATGAGATAACTGAGGCCCTTATAGTTGAGGTCATTTGTCCAAAGTCACCCTAATAATTGAAATCTAGACTAAAATTTTGTAAATAAATGAGATTGCCTAATGCAGTGTGAAAGTGTGATTGAAGTCAAAAGACCTAGCTCAAATCTTGGCTCTGCTTCTTACTATCCATGTGACTTGGAATAACTTAGTTCTCCTTTCTGGGTCTTAATTTTCTCATGTGTAAAATGAGAGGATTAAACTAGCTGATCTCAATATGCATTCTGATCCCCACTGAATTCTCATTGAGAGACAGTGTTGCATAGTGGATAGAAACTGGATCTGCTGGAGCGGCTAGGTGGTGCAGTGAACAGAGCATCAGCCCTGGAGTCAGGAGGACCTGAGTTCAAATCTGACCACAGACACTTAACACTTACTAGCTGTGTGACCTTGGGCAAGTCACTTAACCCCCATTGCCCTGTCCTTCCCCCTGCAGAAAGAAAGAAAGAAAGAAAGAAAGAAAGAAAGAAAGAAAGAAAGAAAGAAAGAAAGAAAGAAAGAAAGAAGAAACTGGATCTACCTGAATTCAAATCCCATCCCAGACACACACTAGCCATATAACCCCTGGTCAGAACATTTAAGTTCTCTAACATGGAGAAAATAAATCTTAGCTGACAAGGTTGTTGTGAGGTCTGATATAAATAACACAAATGCTTTGTAATCCTTAAGAAATTATAGTATGGCATTCAGTGCCTTTCACAATATGCCTTTCTGCCTTATTTCGTTCTCCTCCTCCTCACTCACTTTATTTTTCCTCCTACTTTGGTGCACTCACACATTACATGCCATTTTCTATGCCTAGAATGCACTGTTTCCTCATCTCTACCTCTTAGAATCCTTTCTAGCTTCAGGACTCCACTCAGCCCACCTTAATGGGGCTTTCCCTGAATCTCTGCTATCCATCCTTAGTTCTCTCTCCTTTCTCAGTTTTCCTTGCACCATATTCATTGGTATACTTGTTGCATCCCATTAATGATTATAAGCTCCTTTAGGACACTAAGGGCTGAACTTTTCCATTTGGGGTTTTTATCTCCCCTCCCCTCCAGTACCTCCAACTCCTAATGGAGGCCCTTAATGTTTACTCAATTGTTTTTAATTGAACAATTCTATGGTTGCCATCACAATAATTAACTAAGCAACTAATCTGAAAATGATGGCTGCAGTACCCAAGTATAGGTCAAGAGATGGTGTAATATTAACAAATGAATTTTGGTTTTTCTGGACTTCTTGAGTGAACCATGCTTCCCTTGATTCTCTTTTTGCTACTGTTCTCGTTAGTACTAGAGAAAAAGAATTTGTGAACTGTGCCTTTGCCCCTCAGTGTGTTTTCAGTAGAAAAGGACTGGATCCTATTGGTTGGGTCGGGGCAGCTCATTTTTGCAAACTCTTCGCTTTTCTGAACATTTCTGTTCACATCGATGGTAAGCCAGCCCCTCAAGTTTGCAACTTCAGCATCATCTTTGACTCACCTGCATATCAATACATACATAGCCAATAGTGCTGTTTCTGCTCTCTCTTTTCATGTAGCCACCACTCTAAGATAGGCTTTTATCACCTCTTGCCTAAATTTTTACAATAACCTTCTAATATGTCTCCCCACTGCCATCCACCTTCTATCCATTTGCCAAAATACTTTTCCTAAAAAGGAGGTATGATTATATCCTGTCCTTGTTCAATAAATTCCAGTGGCTTCCTTTTACCTCTAAGATCAAATAGAAAGTCATCTGTTTAGCATTTAATGCTATTCACAACCTGGCCCCTTCCCTTTCTAGTCTTTTTTATTTTACTACTTTCCATGCGATCTATGCTCTAACCACACTGGCCTACTTGCACTTCTTCACACACATTATTATTCTAATAATATTATCTCACGTTTATATAGGACTTAACAGTTTGTAAAATGCTTCCTTCAGCTCAGTTCTCTGAGCTACAGGTATTATCATTCCCATTTTCCAGAACCCAGAACAGAGGCTTTGAGAGGTTGTGATTTACCTAATATTGCACAGCTGGTAACACAAGTCTTCTAATAACAAATCCCAAGCTTTTTTCATCAAGGAAGCAAGCACTTATTAAGTTCTACTATGCACCAGCATTGTGTTAGATACCATGTAAACAAAGACAACAGCAGCCCTTGACAGTGAGGAGCTTATATTCTATTGGAGTAGAAAAATGTGCTTACAGAATTTACATGCAAAATACTTAAAAGAGATTGCAAGGGATTTTTTAAGCAGAGGAGGTTCTGGCCATTAGGGGAATCAGGACACATCTTTTGGAGGAGAGAGCTCTTGAGATAAGTGCTCATCGATACTAAAAATTCAGAGAAGTGGTAGTGAGGAGGACGAGTGTTCCAGATATGGGGAACAGCCTGGACAAACCCATAGAGGAAGAGATAGAATATCATCTCTGGGGAACATGAGATAACCTAACTGGGCTGGAACATGGAATGTGGATAGGACAGCAATGATAATAAAGTCTGGAGCCAGACTGTGAAGGGACTTACATTTCAGAGAGAGTAGTTTCTAGTTCATTTTAGAGGCAGTAAGGAGCTACTTATGCTTCTGGACCAAAGGTGTAACATGGGAAGAAGCCCTGTGCCTTAGGGAAATTATTGGGCATCTATGCAGGGGAAGAGTTAGAGACTGCAAGTGGAGAGATCAATTAAAGGGCTATTGTAGTTATCTAGACAGGAGGTTAGGAGAGTTTGAACTAGAGAAATCTTGTGGAGTGGAGGGGACCTATGTGAGAGGTACTGGGAAGATAGAATAACAAATGGCAAATGGTAAATTGAGAGTTTGATAAATTTATATTTGTCACCCAGGCCCTCAACTTAGCATTCACCCTCAACTCTTCATTCCCATTCAACTCTTGTATCCATTAGGTAGCCAAATCTATTTGATTCTATCTTGAGAACACTGCTCACATAGCGCCCCTTTTCTCCACTCCATATATATGCAAGTTAAAAGGAAGGAGAGAATTATGGGCAAGACAATAAACTCTGATTTGAACATGCTGACTTTGAGATATCTGTGGTACATCCAGGTAGAGATATCCAGCTGGCAGTTAGGCTATGGTACTGAAACTCAGGAGAAAGATGAGGACTTTATATGTTGATATGAGATCATAATACTAAAGTACAGAAACCCAGGCAATCTTGGGGGAAGATAATTGTGACCTGGGTAGCAGCTGCCTAGGTGAGCCAGTTTCATGTTGGAGTCAGCTGATTTAATTTATTCCTGCCTTGTAGTATCTTTTATTTTTCTTCACTTAAAGATGCTAAAGAGAAAGGAAGGAAGGAAGGAAGGAAGGAAGGAAGGAAGGAAGGAAGGAAGGAAGGAAGGAAGGAAGGAAGGAAGGAAGGAAGGAAGGAAGGAAGGAAAGAGGAGGGAAAGAAAGAAAAAAGAGAAAGAAAGGGAAAGAAGGAAAGGAAAGAGAAAAAAGAGAAGGAAAGAGTAAGGAAGGAAGAAAAAGAAGGAAGGAAGGAAAGAGAAAGAAAGAGGAAGGAAAAGAAAGAAGAAAGAAGGAAAGAGGAAGGAAGGAAGAAAAAAGAAAGAAGGAAGAAAAGAGAAAGAAAGAGAGGAAAAAAGGAAAGAAAGAGAAAGAAGGAAAGAGGAAGGAAAGAAAAAAGAGAAAAAGAGAGATGGCGGGATACAGGGTGGGGAAGCAGGAAGATCATAAGATCTAGGATTGTTCATAGACCCCCTGGGGCCTGTAGAATGGCCTATGAGTAGGGCTGTTTGTGTGGGTGGGTTAGTTGTTTCTAAGTCTGGGCCTGCTTTCAGTCTGATATAAAGCTATAAAGGAAGGAAAGGGGAGTTTGTATACAGCTTCAATCATTTTTTTCCTGGGTGGTTCTGTTTTTAACATATTTCTTTAGGAAAATAACCGTACTAATTGGGAAGGTGCCAAAAGAAAGCAATTTCCATTTGTCCAAGTTTGTTCTGTTTTTGAAGAAGATGACTACATAAATCTTTGGTGGCCCTTTTTTATTGTTCTTTCCTGGGCTCAAGACTCATTCCTGAGGCTTGCCAGGGATAGCAGCTTTATACTGCCATAAGAACAACAAGTTTATAGGGAAAGGGAGGCCTATGGTTCTCACGAGTGGTCCTGAGAAATGGAGGCTATTATCCAGGGAGCAGCCCTCCCTTGGATAATTTTTCTTTAAAAATTAAATCCCAGCAGCACTGGAATCTGTGGAGAATCTTACCCT
The DNA here is from genome assembly GCA_011680675.1 of Gymnobelideus leadbeateri. Taxonomy (NCBI): domain Eukaryota; kingdom Metazoa; phylum Chordata; class Mammalia; order Diprotodontia; family Petauridae; genus Gymnobelideus; species Gymnobelideus leadbeateri. The sequence goes on from WOXC01011414.1 coordinate 574,694, forward strand.
CAGCATATGGCCCCAAAGCAAGCTCTCTCAGGGAAAGAATCCAACGTGGTACTTAAGAATTTGAGGAAATATGGGTCTGCATTTGGATGAAGGAGTGGTGCTGAAATGCTCCTTAAGCCATGAGGCTCCTTCACAACATTCCTGGCTCACTCTCTTAGGATAGCTCATATGTCCCTGTAAAGACATGCAAGAGCTTATAGGCAGTGCTAAACTAGACAGGACTCGGCATGCTTTCTGGATAACTAAATGAGATGCTGCTGCTGCTACTATTACTACTACTACTACTACTACTACTACTACTACTACTACTACTACTACTACTACTACTACTACTATCACCACCACCAAAATTTATGCAGTACTTGCCACGTGCCAGGTATTGTGCTAAGAATTTTACAAATATTATCTCATTCCATATTCATAACAACCCTGAGAAATGGGCACTGTTATTATCTCCATTTTATAATCAAGTAAGCTGAGGCAAACAGAGGTTGTCACTTGTCCAGGTTGCATGGCAAATAAGTGTCTGAGATGATATTTGAACCCAGGTCTTCCTGACTCCAGGACCAGCACTTTATCCACTTCATCACCTAACTATCTCTAATCCAGCTGGTTTGTTGTCTCGGTAGTTCAGTTGTTTTTCAGTCATGTCTGACTCTTTGTGACCCTATTTAGTGTTTTCTTGGCAGAGATACTCGAGTGTTTTGCTATTTGCTCCATCTCATTTTACAGATGAGGAAACTGAGGCAAGCAAGGTGCAGTGATTTGCCTTGTGTTAAGGAGATGTCTGAGGCCAGTTTTGAACTCAGGGAGTTGAGTCTTCCTGACTCTGACCCTTTGTCTGCTGCACCACCTAGTCACCCCCATCCAGCTACTAACTATCCCTAAACAGATCTCCTTTCTTTGAATGCCCAATATTACACTGAATTATCCTATTTCCAATAAACACATTCCAGTAATAACTAGCACAATTTCCTATCAAGTCCACTCTTTTCCATAAAATCATGGAAGTGTTAAGTTACAGGCATATGTAGCCATGTCTATGACAATATGCAACAGGTGTCTTTCCTAGGCACATTTAATATTCACTCCCACAGGCATCTATTCACTGAGTACCTTCTCTGTCAAGGCACTAGATTAGGCTATGCATGGGTGAAATTCACGGAAGACAGGTCCTGGTGCTATGAGCTGACAAACTAATAGAAGAGATAAAACATTTATGCAAATAACTATAAGATCAATAAGAAGGGGAAGGGAAGGGAATAAGCATTTATTAAGTGCCTACTATGTACTAGGTATTGTACTCTAAGTGCTTTAAAATATTATCTCATTTGATCCTCACAACAACCCTGGGAAGTAGATACAATTATTATCCCCATTCTACAGTTGAAGAAACTGAGGCATATTGATCTTAAATGAGCTCCCCACCTAGTAAGTGTCTGAGGTCAAATTTTAACTCGGATCTTCTTGACTCTACACCCAGCCCTGATACCACCTAGCTTACTCAAGGACAAGAAAGTATGGAGGGGTTGTGATGTAAGGGACAAAATATTCAGATATGAGAATAGTTACTCATCAACAGAAAAATCCAGGAAATCTGTCATTAAGTAACTTAGTAAAAACACTGGTCAGGGGGCCATTTTATAGTTTCCCCATACCAGAATGAATTCTCAAAACAGCAAAGAGAAAAAAATACATTAAATAGGTTTCTGCATTAAACAGAAATGATTTGTGTTAAAAGTCAGTTAAGAATTTACTTTGTGTCTGTAATAAGTATATTAGGTGTCCATAAATACATCCTCAATAATTAATTCTCTTTTAATTTGTATTAACTAGCTTATAGAATAAGAAATTGATCCTGATTTGAGTAATTAACTTAAAGAGTTATTAAATGCACAACTTCGCCTTCCAAACTACCCGCGCATCTGTGCTATTTGATAAATTAAAGGAGATCGGCATTTCTTTCTCCTTTTTGAGTTTTCTTTCTTCAGTTTTACCCTGCTAAATCCATGATCCCTCTCTTTCCAGGACAGTGACAACCTCTGGTGGGATGCCTTTGCAACAGAATTTTTTGAAGACGATGCCACATTAACCCTTTCATTTTGCTTGGAAGATGGACCAAAGCGATACAGTAAGAAAGAAGTTTATATTTTCTAATATTGTCCCTTTTGCTTCCCTAGCTCTCTCCTGTAAGAAAAACCACAGGGGTTTTGAAAGAGTCAAACAGGGCTGACAGCCTGACAATAATGCCTCCACTTCTGACAGTGTTCTCAATTCCCATCAAGACATTGTAAGAGGAAGCAGTACTCCAAGCCTGCCTTGAGAAATCTCTTTAGAGGTTTAGGATTTTGGGGTACTTCCATATTTGAAGAGTCAGTAAAAATAAAGACATGAGCAATGCTGGGTTAAGTTAAAACTACATTGGTAGTTTCTATCCAACCCTTCTCAGTAACACTGCTTAGACTCCTTGACAGCTCATATGTTTTGCCCAATGCTCTGAATCAGAAAGACCTTTTTTTTTGTCTTGAAAGTGACTGATTGACTCTGTATCACTCACATGTTTCTAATTACATTTTATCAATTATCTCAGGTATTTATTTGACAAGTGTTATCTTTTTTCTGGGGGAGGAAAAAAAAACCAAAGCTACTTTGAACATGCATTTTTGGATTAGTGTTGACAGAATTATAGCTTCTTGCTTTTCAAGCAAGTGATAACTCGGTAAAGATCCCCAAATTACAGCCTGGAGCCCCGTGGGTAACAGCTGATCTGTCCTGATTAGGTTGAGTCAACTTGTCAGACATCAGATTTGCTAGTTGTATTATCAGTCCGGAAGGCAGAGATACATCAGCACCAAAGCAATTAATGTCCGGTTAGATCAGAGGCAGTTGTGTTTCCAGAAAACAGTACTACATATGAAAGAATTTGTCAAAGGGTAAAACACCCAGTCTGTCACGAACGCAGTGATAATGGCTGAGCTCTCTCTTCTGTGAATGGGGCAGGATCAGCCTAGTATAATTTGGTAATTCACAGTAATGCTGCTGATAAACATGATGGAAAGATCAAATTACAGTCAAGTGTATTGTAAAACCACTAGTGAATGAAGGGTTCTTTTTTTTGTAACCTTTATACAATCTAATGTTACAGCACATTAATCTTGGTGGCCATCAGAACCATCAAAATAATTTCCTATCGTATGCTATTAATTGTGGGGTTTTGTTTTTGTCTGTTTTTATTCAGTTCTTAATTTTATTTGTAGAGAGAACATCCCATGTATACATTCTCTGTGCTGGTGCAGATCACCAACTTCTTTGGTATTTGTGGTTTTAGAAAGCTGTCCAAAGCTCAGAGGGGTTCAATGACTTGCCCATGGTCACCCAGTTAATTTATGTCAGTGGCAAGTTGTGAAGTCAGGTCTGCCTGATTCTAAAATTACTACCCCAATAATAAAAATATTAGTGATGGGGACAATAAAAAACCATTATTTAATGACCCATACTTATATAGCACTTTAAAGTTTATGAAATGTTTTTCACATAATATCTCCTTTTATCCTCACTAGCAACCTAATGAAGTAGATATTATCCCCATTTTCCAGATGAGGTATCAGAGATCAGAGAGGAGAAGGGACTCACCTAAGATTGCACAGCTAGTAAATATCTCTAAGAAATCTTCCCTCACCATTAAGTACAATAGAATGTTGTGTTGCTATTGTTGTCATCACCACCACCACCACCACCATCACCCTCATCATTATCATCTTCATAGTGAATAGAAAGCTGGCCTCAAACCTGAGAAGATCTGGATTCACTCCTGCCTCTGACACATATTGGTTATGTGACTCCAGGCATGTTCTAAGTAATCCTCTAAGATGCTAAATTACAGAGAAGATTCCAGCCTATATTGGTAGAATCACCCAGGAGTTTCCTATGCTGATGAAGGCTGTATCATTTCACAATGTTGCCATTGTGGTACTTTAGGGACTGTAACTTTATGTTTAATGTGGGGATTCTTACTCTTTTTTGTATCCTGGACCCTTTTGGCAGTTTGGTGAATCCTGAGGACCCCTGCCTAGTTTAATGTTTTTAAATAATTGATGGAAATGCTAGGATTCAATTAGAAGTCAGTACAAATTCCAATGTATTTTTCCCCACCCAAATTCATGGACTTCCTGAAATCTATCCACTGACCTCCATGGACTCCAAGTTAAAAACTTCTGATTTAGACATCTGTATGATGGCTTATAAGGAGCTTATAAGGAGGCATTTCAAATAAGTCCTTAAGGTGACTAAGACAGACAAATGTGGTCTGTAGGTGGGGCTTGGTTGCAATTCTATGTCAGAATCCTTCACACTGGGTCACTGACTGCTGAGAAGCCATTGGCTAAAGCTTACTAGGGAAGATAGGTCCTGTCTCTAGAAACCCTTAGGTTATCTCTGGTGGATGAGGCAGGAATGAGCAATGGCCTCACAAGTCCCAGTTTTAAGTGAAGTCTCTGGGAGATAAATGAGACCTGCGGTCTTAGCAATTACTCTACCCTAAAAAGGCTGCCTGATCAATGGTGAATAATTTCAAACCAAGCAATAATCCATCCTTTGAGATTTCTTCCAAGGCATGCACCCGGATAACTTCAGTCTCTTTGTTTATGGTTCTCTGCTTTGTTAGAGAATCCATCAGGGTCTGCATAAGAAAGGAGAATTAGGGCAGGAAACATCATAATAAACCAGGTTCTCCTCTTGGCCCTTCTCCCTCTCTCTCTCCCCTCCTCCCCTCCCCCATCACGCAGTTTGGGGGATAAAACATGTTCATTGACTGTTTAAGATCATATATCCTTGTTAAAGAGTCAATGCTACACTATCATCCATTGTTGCCCAGGTTTCTTTGTTTCTCGGAGCCAAAATATTTCCAGAACAGAGGAGAGAAATGAGAATGATTGACGGCCCATAGCTGAGCCTCATCAGCTGCTGTGCTGACAGCCTGGTGATGCGCACACTGGGCTGATGTGGTGGGGAGTGACAGCTGATTGACAGCCCCAGACTGTGGAGACAGCAAAGACGAAGCATGCTCAGTAAGAAGCGTACTGCAGACACTGAGCCAGAACATTAACCCATTCGAAAGCGGGGGCCACTGTAGACACGGTGAGAGAGCCAAGCGCCTGCCACTGGCCTAGAAACACAGGTTCATCTACCTCGTCTGCTCATTAGCTGAGAGCTTGTATTTATGATGGAAAAGGATTGTGGCGAGGAAAACAAGGGTCTGTCATTCTATTTGTAACTAGAACAGATGACCCAAATTATACTGCTGCTAGGCGGTAATGAACGCTCCAGATGAGGTTTAGTTAGACTACACCAGAAAAGGTCTGACTTGGGGCATCTGGATTACCAAATGTCAGTTTTGTCCAACTAGAAACCTCTGGACGATTGTGGCTTTATCAGAAACTGGGATAAATTGATCCATGTATCCTCAGAGGAATGTCCAGTGTGGTCTCATTAATTTGTTCAAGTAATGTTCTGAATAATTCTCTATGTTATTCCATGATCTGTTATTTAAAAAACAAAAGCATGCTGATACAGTGATGGAGGCAATGGTTGTGTCTTGGAGGAATATTTTAGCTTTCCTTCAAACAGTTCACCCATATTGATTTTATAATTTCCCCCATTCCTAAACAAAATAGTTCTTCCCCCTATTGTTCCATAATAACTTACCCCCAACAGGATGAGGGAGTAGGAGAGAAAGGAAAAAATATGTAGTGTCTCCCCACTCCTACACACACATATATGTGCATGTACATACACACATGTGCATACACACACATAAAAATATACAGATTTAACCCTTTGTCCATAAAAAGCTGATGATGACTGCTGTGGCCACCTGGATGATTCTCCTATGTGACTGTCATTACTCTGTCCCCCCTAAGTCTGGGATGCCCTTTGGAAATCATCTGGCCTGTCTGCTTACAATGAAGAAAAGGAAACTGAGTTCTCTATGATTAACAGAGTGGCTTGAAGCCCCTTGTATGTTACCTCTATCCCTTAGAATGTGAGTCCGGTAAGAATAATATCTCACACTTTTCTCCTGCACTTAGCCCAGTGCCTAGCCCACAGCAAACAGTCCTTGAGAGCTTTTTTCATTCATTAATGTTTTGTTGACCAAAGTTACAATGATAATAGGTAAGTAGCAATGTGAAGATTCAAGTCTGCATTCCCTGATTCTCAATTGTGGTGTCCTTCTTTTTGTTATAGTACGTTCCCTCTCTTGATAATTGCATTAGGGCTGTACCCCCAACAGCCAGACTTGCCATCTAATTTAGAGAAGCCTCCCTCCTTTTGAATCAGACAAAGACTATTTTGGGGAGACACCCAAGAAAGAGGATAGGACCTCGAGTAGGTCTATCCCCATCTATGCCTGGGAAGGCAGAATCATATGATTCGAAGACCAGAGAGTAATTAGAGATGATCTTCTCTAGTGTTCTAATTTTAGAAAGATGGAAGCTCTGGTTCAGAAAATGAAGTGAGTTATCAAAAGTCACACAGCCACTAAAGCAGAGGCAGAGACCTGCCTGATGTCTCCTGACTCCCAGGCAAGTGTTCTTTCTGTCTCATTTGCTGAATAAAAAAGGCAAAAATGAACTCAATTCACTCACGTATTTCTTGTGAGTTATTTACTGTTTACTTTGCATTTTTTAAAACCTATTTTTCAAAATAAAGTTTTTATTGGTGCCTTGTTTCGGACATTATCAGTTATTCCCAGTATCTACCTCTCAGAGATCTACCCCATATAACAAATAGTATTTATAAAGAGGGGAGGAAATCAGCACAATTGATTAAAAAACTGAAAAAGTTGAAAAGGTACAATGTATTCACTTTATTTTTAACATTTTTAATCTTATATTTTTTTTCAAATAACAAGTATTTATATTGCCTCCAACCCCCATTTTACAGAAAAGGAAAGTGAGGCAGAATGTCTAAGAATGTAGCTAAAACTACCATATTCATTCAGATAGCTAATGGCAAGCCTTATTCCTTTTATGGGTTCAGGGAGTGGTCTTTTTTATCCTAGAGGAATAGAAAATTCTTCATAGAGACAATATAAATAAAACACTTTGTAAACCTTAAAATGCTACATAAATGTCAGTTATCATTTATTATTGTTATTTTTTATTATTCAAAAGGTAAAGCTATTGGTTTGACAAATACTATTGAGTATTTGCTATATGCCTGCTGCCTGTGAAGGATAGTAGGGAGTGAGAAAGCAGCTTATGACACAGTCCTAATTAGCTGAGCCTTCACACCTCTCTGAGTGGCAGTTATGATAGCTACACTGTACTTTTCAGAGGATACCTTCCACCTTGTTCTTCCTGGCATCTCACCTGTAGAGGTCTTAGTTCTCAATATCTATCAAATGTGGTAAGATTCGTAAAGTACTTAGCAAGGTCCCTGGCGCACAGTAAGTCCCTAATAAATGCTTGCTTTTTTCAGCCCCCTTCAAAATGTCCCTTGGTATCCATCTGGAAGTAAGAAGCAGAGGGGGAAATGGGAAGGCCATTGAAAAGTTGTGTTGAGGGTCAGGAGAATAGGCACTTACATTCCTTGCAGGAAAAAAGTGTCCTGCAACTTAAAAAAAGTGACTCTCCTTTCTCTCAACTGTTACTTGTTTTAAGTGACTGACCAGCGGTGGCTACTTTTGTAACCTGTGGTGATTTTCTGCATAGCTGCCATGCATCATGAAGTCAACTACTTGTTTGAAGCTAGTTAAATTGAGGAAGGTCTTCCCTTTGCTTTTGTGAGTAATGGATCTCATTTGCAATTGGTGATTCCCAGAAGTTATGTCTTGGGTGTGGGGGGGGGGTCCTTGCTACTTCTTACACTCTTCTAAAACTGCCCAGAAATCTCACTGACAGTGCTCCCACTACCTCCGTATCCATATTTAGTTAGAACCCCCTGTCATTTTTCTGTAGTTGCTAAGAAGAAAATTTTATCTGCCAAAAGGCAATAAGCATAAAGCAGTTTGGGGTAGCGTGATATTTCTCTTGCTTCCGTTCTTTTCCTAAGTCCCAATTATCAAGCGCCATTAGATATTTTGAAGAACAGCAAATCAGCATCTCTTAGGGATCCACTTAAACATTTTATTTTTCCCTCTTTATGTTTCCTTTTCCCATATCCCCCTTTAAATTAGCTCTCATAGTACTGCAAGGCTCACTAAATTCTTCAGTTTTTCTTCCTAATATGTGTTTTTATGTATTGTGTATGTGGACCTATTCCCCTAAGGTGGGGATATTGCACAAGTCACAGAAGCCTTGGTATCTCTGGTTACTGTTTCCCCTAACCTTTTATTGGCTCTCTTCACACAGCTGGGTCCTTATTGTGCTTGCTGTAGAGGGATTCTGAAAGCATTTCCCCCCTTTTCCTTTCTATTTTTTTTTTCATGTTGCACCACATGTTCTTTAAAAGACACAGGGAAAAGTGCATTTTGCTAATAAATAAAATGTGTCTCAGAACCCATTTTGATGCCTCCATCTTCTTTTGCAAGACTGCAGCCTTCTTGAAAAGTCCTATACAATGGGGACACAAGGGAACACACTAGCAAAGTAGCCCACAGACAGTGCTTTGTTGTTATCAAGGCCATTCTAATTCACATTTATAGAGTATCACACTTAGTGTTTTAGTTCTGAGGGGTAGGTAACAGGTTAGCTAAAAGCCTTGGTAGATTTCTTTTCTGATGTTTTTTTGTTGGAGGTGGAGATTCAAAAAGCAATGTCACTGTAAGGTATGAGACTTCCATGTTTCTTTCTTATGTTTCCAACTCAGTTGATATGTGCTGAGGTCAGAACCCAGATATTTGTGTTTTCTCTGAATAATTCCCCTCCTTCTGATAAGATTGGTGACTATTCAGCACTGAAATGTGTTTCTGCATGGGCACCTGGCATTAGCACATTTTGTAAAGGTTGGGGTCCAACTCATCTGTTAGCAAAGCCATAATGTTTCTGGTACATATACTAAATGTACATGAGCATTTCAGTCATCCAGAGAATAACCTCCATGATATGTTTGAATTTGGAAGTCAAGACTGCTGCCCTCCACATATTTAGACTGCAGATGGAATGAAAGATTAAGTTTCATCACCATCTAAGTAAATCCTGATCTCATTAGGAAGAGAATCATAGTCACAGAATGTTAAGAATGGAAAGGGCCCTAGATCACAGAATATACAGTCTTAGGAATAGAAGGGACCTTCCTTAGAACATAGAATGTCAGAACTGGAGTAGACCTTAAAACACGAAATGTCAGAGGTAGGAGAAATCTTACTTAGAATGTAGAACACAAAATCTTCAAGTTCAAGAAAGGGTCTTAAAATAAAGCAATCCCCCCAAAAAAGTTCATCTGGAAGTGAACTCCCTTATTTTATAGATAAAAATGATTAAGGTATGACTTCATCCTAACTTTGATGGCTGTCTTATGGAAGATTTAGGTCTCTGAGTTCCACCTTTTCTGAAAACGATATTACAACAATGATAATAATAACTCATATTTATGTAATGTTTTGAGGCTTAAAAAGTATCTTGCAGACATTCTTATTTGAACCTGACAGTAAACCTGTGATGAATGTAACTATTATCTAAAATAAATTGATGAGGAAACTAAAGACCAGAAAGTTATATAGATGTGTCTGAAGCAGTATTTGAAAACAGTAGAAAGAGGCTTTTTATTTTAAAAGGGGGGGGGTCATTTTAGGAATAAATAGGCACTAAATAAATAGGTACTAAAGTTAAACTCTAACATTGCTTAATATGTGAGTCTGTGTCAACTTCTTCCCTAAAAATCCTTAGTAACAAGAACTGGAATAATTTAGATGCCTCCTTTAAGAACCATTTTTCAGTAATTCTGTGAATTATGTTGTACTGTACTCTTCATTGGGAGTATTGCAGCCATATTAAACCTAAACTTTAGAGTCCTATACCAGAGGAGTGGGAGCAGGGTTGGGGGTGAGAGTGTAGACATTTGATGGTTATTTGGGGAGAGGGTGATCAGAATCAGAATTCTTATCACATTGAAATAGAATATACTTGTGATTTTTTCTGTTGTTTCAGTTATGTCTGACTCTTTGTTACCACATTTGGGACTTTCTTGGCATAAATACTGGAATGGTTTGCCATTTCCTTCTCCAGCTTATTTCACAGATGAAAAAATTGAGACAAACAGGGTTAAAGGACTTGTCCAGGGGTGGCTAGGTGGCACAGTGAATAGAGCACTAACCCTGGAGTCAGGAGGACCTGAGTTCAAACCTAGCCTCAGACACATAACACAAAAACTAGCTGTATGACCTTGGGCAAGTCACTTAACACCAATTGCCCTCCAAAAAGCAAAAAATAAAAATTCATTAAAAGGACTTGTCCAGGGTCACATAGCTATTAAATGTCTGAGGCCAGATTTGAACTCTGGCAGATGAATCTTCTTGACTCCAGGCCAAGTGCTCCATCCACTGTACCACCTAACTGCCATATTCTTGTGATATTAATGGTGAGACTGAAAGTAGTGCATAAAAATATTTTTGGCCAAACCCCACAGACTGATTGTAAAGTAATTGACAAAATTGACAAAGTTCTAAATGGAAAAAATAAGTACATCAAAATTTTCTCATTTGCAGTTTCTCTTTGATAATTCAAAGAGTTATAAATCAGTCATACCATGGATTGAAGACTCTTTTCCCCATTTCTAATAAACATGACACTATTACTTTATTTCTTTATTTTATTTTATTTTTAATTTATGGAATAAAACAAGCATTTCTATAACATAGCATAATAATAAAAGATAATTTCTTTTGTGTTTTCTCTTTCTTCTAAGGCCTTAAGAACTTCTCACTTGAGAAAAGCAAACTAGAGCTATCTGTTCAGATGTTGTTAATGTATATTTTTTTATGTTTTGTGCAGAATGTGAGCAATTTGTCCTGCCTTTACTCAATCCATAACCAGCTATTCAATGCCTACTATGTACTAGGCACTGTGCTAAGAGCTAGACAAGGGTGAAATAGTCCATTGTCAAAGAATGTGTATTGCATCTAGGGAGATAACATGTACACAAACAGTATACAGTATGTATCAAATATGCAAATAAATAATACCCAGTATGTATTAAAAAATCAAAGTCATTTTTTGAGGGCAGTAGCAGCTAGAATTAGGAAAGGCTTCATAGGGGCAGCTAGGTAGTGCAGTGGGTAGAGTGTTGGGCCTTGAGCCAAGAAGACTCATTTTCCTGAGTCCAAATCTAGCTTCAGGTACTTACTAGCAGTGTGATCCCGAGTAAGTCACGTAACCCTGTTTGCCTCAGTTTCCCCATTTGTCAAATGAGTTGGAGAAGGAAATGGCAAACCACTCTAGTATCTTTGCCAAGAAAACCCCAAATGGGGTCACCAAAAAAGGGTGGCTAGGTGGTATTATTGTTGAGAGAATCTTGATGTAAAGCCCCTTATGCCTATTTTTTTTATTTTACATAACTGGGTTCTAGATAAATTTTGTCTCTTATTTTTAGTGGATCAGTATTCACCTTTTGGTTCTAGCTTTATTGTGATGAATTTATCTTCAGCATCTGATTTTCGAGTTAATGTACACCTTATTCTTCTCATTCATAGGGTGTTTTCCTTATGTGAAAAACTTTGTTTACCAAGATAAGGTAAAATAAAATGTTTGTTTGAAGGAATGTTAAATTAGCCTCCTTCTACAGCTACATTAAAATGTGTAGAGCTGTATTTTATTAAGTACATGGAGGCTACCTACCAGAATTGCCTATCGGGGTACATATGTTTCATAATTTATTATTTAATCAAGACAGTCATAGTGGGGTATTGGAATTCAGGAACTGCCTGAATTCTGTACCTTGCTGTATTGAACTTTTATTATTCATTCTGGCAGAATCACCTTCGCACTATTATTGTGTATTTTCTGTTTGTTTATTTTTATGAAGTTGGCCCTCACCCAAATGTTAGCACATTTCCAAATGCTCATTGATAGGAATTGCCCTCATGCAGTATTCAACTTTGACTTTCTGACGAGTCAGTAGGATTTGAAGGAGAGAACAATTCACACAAAGTGTATTTTGGAAATAGTACTTTATACAAGGAGAAAGAGAAAGAGAGGGGTGGAGGAGAGGAAGAGGAGGGGAGAGAGGAGAGGAAGGGGAGGAGGAGGGGAGAAAGGAAAGGGGGAATGGCAGGGAGAACAGACCCCAGGGAAGTTAGAACTGAAGATCTCTTTTAGCCCCAGTACACCTGCTTACTTAAGCATTACAAGATGATCTTGGTATTTCCCGATGACAAAAAGATCATTAAATTATTTTTACTGAACTTTCAAATGCATTTTTTTTTATCTTCCCCTTTGAAAACTCTGATTTGCACTTTGATGATTTTTCATTGTTTTCATTAGGAACATGCATCATTTGTGGTGTCAAAATAGGTTAGTTACACTGGGTACAATGAAAAAAAAAAGAATGTTCTCAGAGTAAAGTTAAAACAAAAAGGATATCATGCTTACACTTCCATGCCTCGTAGGCCTATGGACACATGGGGTATCATAGTTTTAAATGTATACTAGGGAAAAAAAATCATCAAAACAGCTTCATAGGCAGAAGATTAATCTGTGAGATAAGTATGTGTGTGTCTTTCAGTTAACTGTACAAATTTCAGTTTGAAAATACCCTCAGTTATATAATGCTACCTGAGAGAAGTGCTTGCCTATGTAAAATTGTCTTTGTTAAAAAGGCTTATTATGTAAGTGATTTGAAGTCTTGCTATGATTTATTAAAGTCAAGTGTGTTGATGCAGTTTGTTACCAAGTCATTCACTAAAGTTTAACTTGCGTGATTTAAAAAAATGATCAACTTTTCTCAAGGTTACTGGCATAATAGAACTTGAAGATTCTCATGCATATTTACTTTCCTTCAAAGTGAACAGAATAGAAAGGATAAACAGCATTTGACTGATTATATAAGTAAACCACTAATTATAGCCTTAATAATTCTCTACACTATTAGAAACCATGCTCAAATATATTTCATATAAAAGCTTTAGTACTTAAAACTCTATTATTTTTTTTAAAGATGGGCCAAAAATCAGTAATTACAAGAGTTATTATTCAGGTTCACAGCAGTGCAGCAGCTATTTTTCACTTGATAATTACCTTGTTAAACTAATGTCAGACCAGCACCATGCCTTATTTAAGAAAATGGTCCACCAATCCTGTGGAAGCAGACACAGCTGTGGAAATATTAAAAGATTTATTAAATCCAGGCCTATCTCCAGTATCCTCATCAACATTTGTTAAGGAAGTTCTGAAAAGTTTTGGATTTCTCATTAGGCATTTTCAGCATCTTTCCCAAGGCCCCATTGGCTCCCCTGACAATCCTGGCTTCAACTGTATTTCCTCCTTCGTAGCTCCGGGCTTATTCTTCAAGCCTAGCACCATTTAATTGGCAGGATCTGCATGAATTGCATACAGAGCCTACAGGAATGGAAACCAGAAAAGATGACCCGTCCCCGGAGGAATATAGAGCATATAAGATACCATCTTCCTTCCTTTTAAAAAAAAATTAATTTTGCTTCATACTTTTTCTAGTTAAAACTTAAGAAAAAATGAAATCCCTTAAACTAACTCAAATGCAAGGGGCCAGAGTTGAGGAATAAAGTTCCTGACCCCCTTTGAGAACACGTTTTCCAAAATAAGGGGGATCATAGGATAGAAAGCTAGGAGACACCTCTTCTAAACCCCCATCATTTAACAGACTCAGAAACTGAGGCTAAGAGAGTGTAAACATCTTGTTCAGGGCACATAGAAAGGATCAAAGAATCACAGAAACTTGGGGCAGCTAGGTGGCGCAGTGAATAGAGAGCCGGCCCTGGAGTCAGAAGGGCCTGAGTTCAGAGCCGGCCTCCGACACTTAATCCACACAAACAAAAACCTAGCAGTGTAACCTTGAGCAAGTTACTTAACCCCAATTGCCCTAAAAGGGGCGGCTAGGTGGCGCAGTGAGTAAGAGCGCCGGCCTCGGAGTTGGGATGACCGGAGATCAAATCCGGCCTCAGAAAATGAGCACCCACACATAAATAATGACTAGCCGTGTAACCTTGAGCAAGTTACTTAACCCCAATTGCTTTAAAAAAAAAAAAAAAGAATCACAGAAACTTAGACCTCAGTGGGATCTCAAAGGGCATCTAGTCCAACCCATATTTTAATAGCTATCTTTTCTATAATGTCCCAGACAAGTAATCTTCTACCTTCCACTTAAATTCTTTGGAAGCACCTGGAAAAGACAGAATTTGAAACCAAGTGAAATTAATTTTTATGGAGAATGTCTTTATTTAATATAATGCCATATGGATCACACATTTTTCATTCATTCATTTATTCAGTCATTCCATAAACATTCATTAAGACCTCCCTGGCTTCCTTTAAGTTCTAAATAAAAATTCTACCTTCTGCAGAAAGCCTTCCTTCACTCTTCTTAATTCCAATGCTTTCCCTTTCTTCATTTTTTCCTATTCATCCTGTAGATAGCTTTCTTTGTATATATTTGTTTGCACATTTTCTCTCCTGTTAGTGTAAGATCCTGGAGGGCAGGGACTCTCTTTTCCCTCTTTCTGTATCCCCAATGCTTAGCACAGTGCCAAACATATATTAGGTGCTTAATAAATGTTGATTGGATTGAATTGAAATACCTACTCTGTGTAATAATATGTTATGCCAGATACTAGATGAGATACAAATATAATAAACTGAACATGACCCACACCTTCAAGGATTTTTTTATAGTTTAGCAGAGGGAAAGACGATATGTATATAGTCAAATTATGATATATAGTAGGATTAATAAAAGAAATTCTATCATATCAGTTGCAAAAGAAATCCCTTCTCACTTGCAACATCAGGGAAGGCCTTCTTAAGTCATTGGCTTTGAAGAATAAATGGAATGTCAAAAGATGAGATGTTTCTTCTAAACCTTAGGGAAGAGTAAGAAAGGCAGGAAAGCATAAGGGATGAATGGGAACAGTGAATCATCCATTTGGGTTAGCTATCAAGAGTATAGTGAATTGTAAAGAGCCTTGAATGACACCCTAAAGAGCATGTGAGTAGTTTCATTTATTTACTAATAAAGTCAAACATAAAGCAATCTCTGTGAAGAGTGAAGTTTTCTATTTTGGATGATAAAAAAGATTCTTTTTTTTTTTAGATTTCAGAATCTATATTTTTGCAACCCCTACTTCCCAAGCCCCATCCACATCCAACACAATGTAGACAGATTAATTCCTTTTGTAAAAATGCAAACCAGCATGCTCACAACTCGATTTTTATGCAAAGCAGCATATTCACCCTGTTTGAGCCTGTGTGCTAAACATGAACTCAGGAGATCTGTGTTCAAATCCTGCCAAGGACAAGTCTTTTAATTTATCTGAACCTTGGTTTCCTCATCTATAAAATGGAGGTAATGATGCTAATCCTACCCAGTTTACAGGATTATTGTGAGATAGATGCTTTGTAAGCCCGAAAGCATTGCACAAGGGTGAGTTATTATAGTTAACACTACTGTCATTGAAGTTGCTACTACAAATTTGACATTTGTGGTATATGTGTGTTTTTTCCTTTCCCTTTTTCAAAGCCTTATGGAATCCTCCATATGTCTCCCACAGTAGTTTTCTACATTTCAGCGTATCTAAGGATTTATTATCTTCTAAGTCTTGGCTGTTGATGTTTTCTCCAAACCTTCAAAGCTGCCAAGAGATGTACTTCACTTTATAGGATCTGATGAATTTGCCATCGCAAATTCTCCAAAGTGGATAAATGTAAGGTTTTTAACTTGCTCCCCACTGGGTCCAGAGAATCACCTTGAAGTTCAGAATCTTGAGTCTTGACTTACTTTCCAAGCATCTAAGCAAAGATGTCCCCTAAACCCATAGAATCCTCCAGGTCTGGACTGTGAAATGTTAGAAGTACATCTACAAACTGCCTGCCACCACCTTTGCTATTTTTATAAATACTTCTAGTAAAGACTAACTCATGTTTCTGTGCCTCTCTTGGGTGTATAAAGTGTTTCTAACAGCATGAGATAGGGAAAGAAAATATCCTCTTCATTTTACAGGTGAGGAAACTGAGGCCTTGAGACATTACAGGACTCACCTATGGTGACAAAGCTAGGAAATATCTGAGGCATGATTCAAATTGGGGTCACTTTAACCAAAGTCCAGGACTCAATAATATTAAAATTAATGATGCTAAAACCTCTAATTCAATACCTTCAAAATTCATCTCACTTAAACAGGCATTTAACAAGCACTTAGCATACTAAGGACCAGAAAGACAAAGAGAAAAATGAAAGAGTCTTTGCCCTCAAGGAGCTCCTATTGGGTAAATAAAAGAATAAGCAAAATAAGGGCTAGGACTCTCATTGAAGCTCTTTATCTTGAATGAGGAGCTAGGTGGTTCAGTAAGTAGAGCACTGGCCTTGGAATCAAGAAGACTTATCTTTCTGAGTTCAAATCCAGCCTCATATACTTACTAGCTGTGTGACTCTGGGAAAGTCTGTTTGCATCAGTTTCCTCATCTGTAAAATGAGCTAGAGAAGGAAACAGCAAAACCACTTCAATATCTTTGCCAAGAAAGCCCCAAATAGGGCCATGATGAGTCAGATTCAACTAAACAGCAACAACAGTTTGAACAACCTATTTTTGAAGGAAAATATAAAGTTTAATAAAATAATGACAGCCATAGATTATTTATTCCATACACCCTTCCAATCTCTCTTTCATCTGTCTATTTTATGTTGCTATTGTTGGTATATAATCTGTCCCATGCTGTTGTACAAATTCTACCCTCTTCCCTTTTTAAATCTTCATAGGTCTTTACTATTTCTTTGCAGTTTTGAAATTGTGCAATAATATTTTATTATATTGTTATTCTATATTTTGCTAAACTATCTCCAAGTTGTTGGACAGAAAGGCTGTTGCCAGTTTGCCAGTTTTTCTCTATTACTAATAAGGCAATATGAATATTTTATGTAGGTAGGTCTTTTTCCTCATTTAAAAAATGTATTCTTATAATGAAGACCTAGAAGTAGGATCACTAGGTCAAAGAGCATAATTGGTCTAGAAATCCTTATAGCACATTATTAGATTCTTCTTCAAAATGATTGCACCAACTTACAGTTTCACCAACTATGTAAATAGTATACCTGTTTCCCAACACTTGTTAACATTAAAGTTTATTGTTTCAAAATAGATATTATATATTTTTTTGTTTTACCTATTTGATAGGTGTAAGGTGATATGACAAAATTGCTTTTATTTGTATGCCTCTAATCATTTAAAGAGTTTGAACAGTTTTTCATTTGGACATTTGTGATTTGCATTTTCTCATTCAAAAAAAAAAGACTTCATATTCTTTGAATTGGAGAATCCATTGTAGACTTTTATAACATATAAATCAATATCAGTCCTTATGTATTAGGGAAACCAGACTTTAATTAGATGTAGTTACTGAAAAGACATTTTTAATCTGTTATATTTAGCTTATGATATTTCTTCATGAAATTTAAATTTTATGTAAGTAAACCCATTTATTTTGTCTAATAAAGTCACCTTTTTATTAAATAAAAGTTTCTCTATACATAGACTATATATTCACATGTATAAACACATATAATTATATATATACATATATATATATATATATATATATATATAGTGCTTGCCACATAGTAAGTGCTTAATGAATGGTCTGTCTCCATTTCTCTATCTGTCTATCTATCCCTTCATGTGACATTTGAGGCTCTTCAGGATATAGAACTATTATACTTTTCCAGCATTTTATCCCTTGTTCTCTATACTCTATCAGGCCAGACTTGATGACTTGTTACTTCTTGAACTTGGCCTATGGTTTCCTGCCAAACTCTGTTTAATTCTTTAAGGTTCACCTAAAAATGCTGAAGGCCCTCTGATTCCTCTCCTTTGCTAGACATTATTTCTCTGGCCTTTGACCTAATAATAACCTGCATCTCTTATTTTGCCTTTAAATATTTACCTGATATTATAGTTATTATGTGCATGGGCCTAACCTCCCTTACTGGACTGTGAGTTCCATGTGGGCAGGTTTTATTATTCTTTGTAATACCTAAAGTATCCAACAAATAGTAGGCATTAATGCATTCTTTTTAATTAAACTGATTTAAATGCAAAATTACAAGGCAGACTAAATAATCACACATAATCACACACACACAAACTGAAAAACCCTGGTTAAGTAAAATAAATGTGTGAATTGGGGCAAGTTATCAATATGGAAAGAGAATAATTAACAGCAATTCGCCTTTTGGGGGGAAATATCCAAAATACTGCAGAGAATAACTATTCTATGGGAGGCTGAAACCTGAAATGTAGGAATGTCCCAGAAAACTAGGGGTTATATTAGCTGGGAAAAAAGCATTAGCATTAGACAAAAGGGAAGCAGGCCATTTTCTCTCAGTAGATGCATAAAGATCATGAATCAGTACCTGGCCTGCTGGTTCTAGCTGTGGGAACCATAGACGGTCTTGAAGGACAATCAAAAGACCAGCACAAATTATTGAAGGCCTGGTGGGATTGGTCCATGGGAAAAGAACAAAAGGTAGCTAAGGTAGCTAAGCAACTGTTATATGAGAATGCAACACTATAGACCCCCTGAAACATTTCAAACCCACTCCTTGTGCATTTGGGGTGGTGGTAACTGGGAACATTAACCAAATGTGATGAAATGAAAGGAACATTTAAAATGGATATCAAGGTGGAGAAATTTAACCTCCTAGTCATCTACCAGAAATGATGGAAGCACTATCTCTGGGGAATTTTAATTTAAAGTTGAACCAACTATTAAATCCCATCCTGGCATGAGGAACATGGCTGATCCTTCAGTGTAAATCCAATTAGTAAATATTTATAGGGTGCTTTTTGTATCTGTCTAGTTGTAGCAGTAAGATGTTGGAGACTTCAATAGGTCAGTTGTATCCTACTGCTTTCCCATCTTGGCTCCTTGATGTATATGGGGTATATACATGGCTCACTCATGTATAATCATATTTTTTTATTTTTATTTTTTTGCCTTTTTGGAGGGCAATTGGGGTTAGGTAACTTGCCCAAGGTCACACGGCTAGGTTTTTTTTGTTTGTTGGTTTGTTTGTTTTTTATTTTGTGTTTGCCTTAAGTGTCTGAGGCCGGATCCGAACTCAGGTCCTTCTGACTCCAGGGCCGATGCTCTACTCACTGCGCCAACTAGCCGCCCCCTATAATCATATTTTTAAATGATAAAATTTAAATAGTCCCATTTTCAGCAGTAACTCATAGGTAGGCAGCTAAGTGGTACAGAGGATAGAGTGGAGTCAGGAAGACCTATTTCAGTCTCCACCTCAGATCTTACTATCTGTGTGACTCTGACTGGGTCGTTTAACCTTTCTCAGCCTCAGTTTCCTCATATGTTTTGGTAAACCTTAAAATGCCACCTAAAAGCTGGATAGTATTATTATGGTGGTGGTGGTTGTTACAATATTATAGTGCTCAACAATTCACACAGATTTTTCCTGTGAAGAATATAGTGCAAATATTACCATCTCCATTTCCATACCAAGAAACTGTAGCTCAAGGAGGTAAAGAGGTAGGGCTAGAATAGTGATTCTGAGCCTTGACCTGAGACTTCAGACTCTTAGTCCAGCATTCTTTTGCTCACTCACACTACCCTACTCTTAATGTTATACTCCAGAGGAAAACCTCTCCTCAGAG
This sequence comes from Gymnobelideus leadbeateri, assembly GCA_011680675.1. Classification (NCBI taxonomy): domain Eukaryota; kingdom Metazoa; phylum Chordata; class Mammalia; order Diprotodontia; family Petauridae; genus Gymnobelideus; species Gymnobelideus leadbeateri. Next base: position 594,483 of record WOXC01011414.1, read on the forward strand.
CTGAAGGAAAAAAAAAGCAGTATTTTGCCTTAATGAGTCCGTTTTTATTTATCAAAGTAAGATTCTTTGTATGTGTAAAATATAACGTATTTGTATTATTTTAAAAGTCGGAGCACTGTCTTAAGTCAAAGTCATAGTAATAAGTCACACTGCTGTAGTGCTTTACAGTATACAGGAGGAGAGTCCTGTAGGCATCTTTCTCATTTTCCAGTCCCACTGAGAGGGCACTTTGGTAACCCCTTCAAATTACGGATCAATGAACCTGTTCTTGATTCCTGGGGTGGGGCTCAGGGAGAGAAGAGGACGAGAGAATGGATTCGTAAAGGAAGGATTTGTACATTCATACCAGATTAGCTTCCTCTCCTTTTGGATGGAAGGACTGATAATCTTGATCCCAAGAGACCTCAGGCAGTTAGAGTGATGTCAAATCTAGCAATGGTGTTTAATAGGAATAAACAGAATTATATGATTAAAGAATCTCAGAGTTGAAAAGAGCCTCCAAGAGAGCTTGTTCAATCCTTGCCTGAATCACGAATTGCTGCTATCACACTCTTAGAGAGTGTTCTCATCCTGCCTTAACTTTAAGATTCTGAATGAAGAGAAATATTCTCTTAATTGGGCAGCTGATTCCATTTCTGGGAAGTTCTTATCATTATGGAGCTCTTCCTTACATTGAGAAAGAATTGTTTGCCTCTTTATAACTTCCACCCATTGACCTTTATTCTGCCTTTTGGGGCTAAGCAGATTCAGTCTAACTACTTTTCCATATGACAACCCTTCCTATATTTGAACTGTTCCTGTTTTTCCCCAAAGTCTTCTTTGGACTGAACAAGCTTAATTGCTTCCCTTTGTTCATATATGGAGTGATTTCAAGTCCTGGGCATCCTTTTCTGGATGTTCTCTAGCTTATCTATGCACTTCCTAACATACCCCATCCAGAACTGAACTCAGTGCTCCCAAAGTGATCACGCCAAGGCAAAGTGCAGGGGACTATCACTTTCCTTATTCTAGAGATTATACCTCTCTGAATGCAGCCTAGTTTTAAGCCTTAGACTTCAGCTTTTTTATGGCCATGACTGCTGTTGACTCATACTGTTTTTAGCATACCAAATGCCTCAGGTCTTTTTTTGACATAAATTATTTTGTAGACATTTCCCTCTTCATATCTATTCTCTTTTTCACCTCTGGCATGGCTTAAACTCTATCTTCTAGTTTACTAGAATGGAGGGGGGATCCCTCAGAGCAGACTTTCTGTGAAATGACTACACTTGAGTGAAGAGAATTTTAGGAATGTTGCTTCTTTTCTTTGGACCTTGTAGCAGCAAGCACCCCAGCATTCTCAGGATGGCTGCCAACACAGATTCTTGGATCTGCTGTTCTAAAGGAAAGCAACTCAAAATGGGTTAACAATCTCACTTTAATCAATCAAACATATCATTTACCTAGTTAAAGGGGAAAAATCAGCACCCTGAACTTCAGAGTACACGGAGAGGTTACAACCAGAAGTTACAAGAAGACAGAGAAACATTTCAGCAGACAGGCCTCCAACTGTCTGATCATTACCTCTATACCTAGTCAGTTACCAGAGAGGGCAGCATCAACATCTGGGTTTTCAAAGCTGGGGGGCTCAACTGCTGCCCAGAGACTCATCTGGTCAAATCACACAACTCTCCTCAAAGTAAGCCCCCAAACAAAGCCCCACATCAGGGTTTATATAGCCTTCTCCTGGCTCAGAGAATGTCACAACCCTCTTGACCCACTGCCCAATCACAGAACACCAAGGTGTTGGCATTCCTGAAAACCAAGCCTCCTGCTATAGGTTCCAGGTACATTTAAGCCTATCAAAAGGCCTAGGGTCAAGGAAGATCTTAAATTCCCATTCCCATAACAGACCTCAGTTTCCTTTTAAGTAAAAGGAGTGTATTGGACTAGGTAGCCCCTGAACTCTCCTCTATTTCTTAATCCTTACTTCCATGAGAGTTCTTTGGGTACTGTAGACTAGAGGTTTGGACTTTGCACAGGTCTGCCTCATTTAAATTTAATTCAATTGCAAGTCAGAACATCACCCTCCTGACATCACTGGTCCTCTTCAAGAATGAAGGACCAACAACAACCTATGAGAACTGGAGCTTTAAGTAAGGTCTAATTCAAGGCAAAGCCATTATGGATTCCCCAACTTGGAGGTAGCCTTTTGGGTTTGCTTGTCATTTCCCTCTTCTCTAATTTCAATTTTCTTACACAGCACTCTAATATCATACTCCACTGGTGGGGGGAACTCTACTCAAAATCCTCTACTGAAAATCCTAATGCCTAAAGGTTCTCTCATGTTGATAAAATCCAGGCCAGAGTTTCTAACTTTGTCAGAAGTATAAGATCTCATATCCATTACATATAAAATGTGTATATTTGAAAAGTTCATCAAAGCTGGGAGCAGGCAACCTTTGCTCAACTATTATATAAACTCAGTGGGAACCCTGGACATCATTTTATTCATTAATCATTCACATTTCTGAAACACTTTGAAGTTTGCAAAATATATTCCTCACAAGAGTGGTGAAATTATATGACTAAGTTTGCATAACTAATAAGTAGTGGAAACAGGATTCAAACTTGTTTTCTGCCTTGAAGCTGAGTACTCTTTCCACTATATCATTGTTACTTCATTCATTCACTCATTCCATTTCATTTATTCATTCATTTGTTCATCTCTTCAACAAATATGTATTGAGTGACTACTGTGTACTCAGCACTATAGTCATTGTATCTATAAAGATGGCTCATATGTTCTATTTCCACTGTGTGCTTTCCTAGTCCCCAAAGAATTCTCAGACCATGCAAAGACAAAAGCACCTATTACACATTTGCCATCATTAATCCTGAATTTTCTACAGCAAAATCCAAATTATTTTTTATGTACTGCACAGCTAAGAATCAAAAGTAATAAAACCTTGTAGGTTACTTCTAATCTTCTGTAACATATCTGACTATATCACATTACAGCTGCAGAAAAGACAGTTTCTATTTCAGCATTTCAACTTTTTTATAATAAAGCTCTTGGTTTTATGAAAAATTACCATATTCTCATTCTCTCTGGCTGCAAGATGACAAAAGTCCCACTGCCACAAGTTTAGCATGTGCCAATGATACCACATTTTGTTGATGTTCTGGAAAATTTTTATTCTATTCTATCTTGAGGAATGTTTCCCCCTATATAAATGTATTAACCTTGAACACTTAAAAGGAATAGCATCGTGGTCAGCTAATTGGATGTGCTATAAACAAAGCCAACCAATCATATTGAAATTTAGCTCCATACCTGGTTCTTACCTTCTAAACAGAGTCTGCCATTTGGGGCTGTTTTAAAGCCTCAGAAACTAGACACCATTTTCCAAAAATTTGTCTTTAAAGGTAAATAGTTTATTAATGTCTTGACATAAATAAATTGCTTTATACTTTTATTTGTTTTTTGTCACTCATTTCTCTCCGTATCAATATTTTTAACATTTAGACTCTAATCTAGGGAAGAGTGTTCTTTCCTTCTCAAACTACCTTATATTTAACTAATATATATGGATATATGCATATATATGTGGGTGTGTGTATGTGTACTTATCAATTTTATATTTATACTACCTTTATACATTTATTTATAAATTTGTTGTCACCACCATTAAAACATAAGCTCCATGTGAGTAGGAATCGGTTTCATTCTTGGTATTTGTATCTCCAGCACCTAAAACAGTGTGTGCTACATAGGTACTTAATAAATACCTGAATTGATTGACTGAAAGAGCACTGCGTGTATAGTGAGAAGATCTGGATTTAATATAAGGAAAAGCTTTTCTTGAAGTAGTTTGATGCAGTGGAAATACTTTGGGATTGAAAGCAGAAGACCCTGTCAGAAGATCTGGCTTTGGTATAAACTAGCTCTATATCCTTGGGTAAGTCACTTAAACTCTTTTTTTTTTTGCTGGGTTTTTTTTTTTTTTTTTTTTGGAGGGCAATTGGGGTTAAGCGACTTGCCCAAAGTCACAGGGCTAATAAGTGTGTCAAGTGTCTGAGATCAGATTTGATCTCAGGTCCTCCTGATTCCAGGACGGGTGCTCTATTCACTGTACCACCTAGCCTCCCCTACTTAAACTCTTTTAGCCACAGTCTCCACATTTGTTACATGAGGAATATGAATTATATGACTTTTATCTCTCTATTTGTGACCCTAAATACAAACTTAAGTACATAAGAATTAGCAGTGTCCAACATTGGAATAGTCTGCTTTGGAAAATGTTGAGTTCCATTTTCTTCAAATGGATGATAGATGATCAAATAACAATATTTAGAGTTAGAGACATCATTTTATTAACCACTTCATTTTTACAAATGAGGGAATTGAGGCTTTCAGAGAAGCAGAGTGACTCATCTAGGGTCACCCAGGTAGTAGCAAAATTGGGGTTTGAACCCAGGTGCACTGATTTTAAATTTAATGCTTTTTTCTACTTCATCATCCTGACAATGGGTCAGGGTTGGTATTAAAATCTCTGTGAAGACTTTCAGTCAGTGGAAGGAGGGGTAATTGAGGACAAGGGTTCAGTTCTGTGATTTTATTGGTGTAAAGATCACAGTGGGCAGCTAGGTAGCACAGTAGATAGAGCACCAGGACTGGAGTCAGGAAGACTCATCTTTGTGAGTTCAAATCTAGCCTCTGTCACTAACTAGTTGTGTGACCCTGGGCAAGTCACTTAATCCTGTGTGCCTCAGTTTCCTCATCTGTAAAATGAGGTGGAGAATGAAATGGCAAACCCCTCTAGTATCTTTGCCAAGAAAACGCCAAATGGGGTCATGAAGAATTGGACATGTCTGAAATAACTGTACCACTACAGAAAGGGTTCATAGTACTGAAAGTCCTTCCAGTCCTCTGCAATTTATCTTTTGGGAGCACTGTTTGTAGTACTAAAAGATTAAGGACTGTCCCAGGATCATAGTCATTACTGTCCCTTCCACCTACCACTTCCTGTTGAAGGAGCTAAAAAGGATGGGGATTGAAGGTGATTTGAAGCCTCTTCAAATTGGAATCAGGAACATAGTTTTCCCATAAATATATTAGTTTTGTTCTGTAAAACTGCTCATATAGTATGATTCAAGCAAGCAGGTGCATTATGGGTTAAATACATTTTGTGGGCTGGCCAGGGAACCTAACCACCATGTAGAACATTGTTTGTGTCGGAAAATTGTGTCTGAGTTCCAAACAACCAATTCAGAAATAAACTTTTGGAACATAACTCACTTTTAAGTTGGGGGCTGCCTACAGGATTAATGTGTTCCTTAAATACTAATCCACTCTTTAGAGTGTTTGTGCTTTGAGGTTGTTTTTCCAGTGCTGGTAAAGGATTTGACCAGTCATCTATGTGCTAGGCTGGTTCTGATGAAAAAAACAGGATAGGGTTAGTACTACAGTCTGTTTCTATGGAACAAAGTAAAACTAACTAGCACATGTTGGGGAATCAGCCCTCTAACCTTGACGTCATTGGTATTTTGTGCTAACCAAGTGAAATTATGGATGAATAATGAATCATTGACCTCTTTCATTTTTTCTTCCTTAAGAAATTTCCTAAATAAGGCTGCTACCAATAAACAGCTAGATAAAGATAGAGATAAGTGTTGAAGTGCACATGTATGCTTTAGAATTTAGTGGGGGTAATATGATGATTTATGTGTGACAAAGCAGGTTCTTTGTAAATCTTAAGGCATCAGTGTAGAAAGTAGTATTGGCCATCTCATAGAAGAAAGTTTTATAAAGTTGTATAATCTCCTGAAGAGCCACAAAAACAAAGTATTTTTGTAGTAACGTGTAAACAAAAAAAATTTATTAGATTTATGCACTTTAATATGGCAATCACAAGGTACCTTTTGCAGACATTATTATGTCATTTTATCTGTAAACTCAGAGATTGTTAGAAGTGGAGACAGTATGATATAATGGATATATATATATAATATATAATGATATAATAGGGGACCTGGGTTTGAATCCACAGACTTGAGTTTGAATATTTACTACTTTACATTTACTACTAATTGTGTTACCTTGGATAAGTCACTTCTGTGGACCTCAGCTTCCTCATCTGATAGATTAAATATCTAAATCCTCTGAAGGGATCAACACCTAGTCCAATGTCATCATTGAACAGATGAAGACATTGAGGTCTGGACCCGAATCTCTTTTCTCATAGTTCACCACTCTTTTCCCTATACCTTGGGTTCCCTTCCTTAAGGTACTTGTTTGATATAGAGAAATTCAGGTCATCTCAATCTCATTTTACCCATATGAAATACAAACACCATGTGAATCCATGATGACTAAATTCTTGATTTCTAGCCAAGTTTTCTTTTCAACTGAATGCAGTAAATATTTAGCAGATGCCTATTATGTATAAGACAATTTCTCATTATATAATGTAGCATGTACATATTATAAATTGCAGAAAGCTTCAGAAATGCTAAGAAATCAGAAACAATTTTTCAAGCTCCTGGTTAAGTATTAATGGTCTCTGTTCTCCTGCCCCCTCTCTGATAGAGGTTTTGGAAGGATCATGTGAGTTTTTCCCAGCTAGACTATAAATTCCCTGAAGATACAAAAAAAAAAGTCTTAATTGTCTACATATCTCTCTTAGCGTCTAGTTTAGTGTTTTACCCAAAGTGGACACAACAAATTGAATGAATAAATTATGATTCGGTGAATTCTGCAATTCTCTCTGTTTTCTGTCATATAAGTTTCACCTCCCCCATGCCCCAGAAATCATACTAAGTACAGAAACATTGATTCTTTTTATTTCTACTTTTTTTTTTTATTGGTCAGAAAATGACAAGTTGGGATTGCTGAGGGCCTCATTGACTGTGGAAAGCATAATTCATTAGAGTTATTACTCTCAAGAGGTTACTAGAAAATACCCAATTAAGAGAAATACCATTTAACTTTAGGAAATTTAAAATTAGGAGACTTCTTAGCGATCATGTAGTCAACAGATTCTTAATCTTAAATCTATGAACTTTTTAAAACTTATTTTGATAACTATTTGAATATAATTCTATGTGTTTTATTTTATGCATTTAAAAGCACAATTCTGAGGACACATCCATAGGTTTTGCCAGACTTCTGAAGGGGTCTCTCTCTCTCTCTCTCTCTCTCTCTCTCTCTCTCTCTCTCTCTCTCTCCACACACACACACACACACACACACACACACACACACACACACACACGCACGCACAGGTTAAGAATCCTGATGTAGTCCATTTCCTTCATTTTACAGATTAGGCAACTGAGTCCCAAAGAGAGGAGTTACTTTATAAAGATGACAAGCCTTAAGTAGTCATCTGATGCTAACACTAGTGTCCTTTCAATTGGTTAAATGATCAACAGGTATTTATTTATTAAAGACCTATATTCCAGGCATGTACTGTGCTAGATGCTGGACATATAAAAACAGGAGTGAAATAGTCTTTAGCCTCAAGGAGATTATATTCTACCACTTTCCACACCATACTACCTCTCCCCTTCTGTCAGCATTCCCCCACAGAGATTGTTTTCTTCCTTTTTTTCCTAGTGTCTAAAAATGTATCTAACCTCAGTCAAGTCCATTTTTTCCAAACAGTAATTCTATTCACTAACCAAAGGAATCAACCCAACCAACTGCTGGTGTCCCTTGTTTGTTTTTTTTTTTTCATGAACTGGAAAATGTCCATCAGAGGAAAGACACAGTTGTCAGGCCAAAAGCACACATAGGCTTGTAATTTTGTGAGTTGAAAATGCAGGTTTCAGTTTTGTTTCATTTAGATTTTTGTTTGTTTCCAGACCCTCCACAAGGTTAAACTGCTGGATCTTAACTTATATTTGTTCCAATCTTTCCACTGGTATTTGGGATGTTTGGGTCCGTTCATTGACATATCCTGAGAGGAAGAATCCCAACTCTCTTTTATTCATTTTCAAACAAAATTCGCCTCTTTGGATTAGGCCTGGCCTCAAATTTTCTGTTTTAACTTACACAACTATACCTGGAGTTGCTAACCAGTTTTACATTGCAATTTCCAAGCTGTCTGTGCTACCTAAATGCTATTCTTGCTTTGCAGAAAAATTAAACTTATTAATGAGTTAAATTAGTAGAAAAAAAGCACTCTTGTGAGACAATTGTACTGCATGTCATGTAGGTTAATAATCATATGTTGCATAAGATAAGGGACTGCCATGGGTTTGGAAACTGGTTATACATGGTGGGCAGCCTTGTGCTAAACTCCTCAGTAATGAAGTAATATTTGTGGCTCTTCAGGAGATTAAAAAAAGAAGTCCCTATTATTACTAGGAGTGCTTGAGTATAGTTATTTACTTTCTTAGGGCCTTGTATTGAAATGCAGAACTAATAATTGTATTTGCATTTGTAAAAGACAGATTCTGGTAAGTCACAAACCCCTTTTTAAAAGGCTAGGCTGGGGGTCTTGCAGAAAGCAGGCTGTCTTGAAACAACAGTTCATTAGAGAGACAGACTCTTTCTAATGTGTGTCAGATTTGCAACGATAATAAGGCATGTCGGAATCTGGGCACCTAATGATTGATAGGTTAAATTGTTGATAGAAAATGGTTTCTTAAGGAATGGGTGCATTTTGGGAGGGAAGGTCGGTAAATTCCTGTTGAGATTTTGTTTGAATTTTACCCACTGCTTGGAAGGCCAACTGTGTGGATTTTGAAAAGCTTTGCCTCAGAGAGCTTAAAAATTGCATTGGTTTGTTTCCCCGAAACAGGCAAAACTTGATGTACAAACAAAGGCCTCAAAGAATTTGAGGGGCCCTAAAGAGCCCAGGCAAGTGCCAAATGCTAGAGGAAGCCATGTGGGTGATTTGATGGAGAAATCTCAGAAGCCTCCCAAACCTTTGACATTTGAAAGAAAAACCAAACAAAGTGAAAAAAAAATCACCCCTGTTGACAGTCAAACAAAATTGTGGAACTGGTGAAGTCTGGCTTGCTTCCTTTTTCATTTCCTATCATGAAGCTTTCCCTCCCCAAACTCCTTGCTCTACCATTGCTTCCTTCCACCAGAAGGCCAAAGTATGAGTACAATGAATATGGCTTCATGTTCCAATGTCATTTTTTCTCTCTTATTCCATGGAGAGAATGGAGACATGATCATACATATAGAAATTCCATGGCAGAGAAATAACCATAATTGTGATGCACTTGAAGAAAGTAGAAACTAGCATAGATATGGAACAACCAACTCAAGAACTCTAAATATCCTCAGCTAAAATTGACTTCTAGCCTCTCTGATGGAATAATTATTGACATTCTGTAGATTACAAGGTTTACAAAATTCTTTCCCTCGCATGCTCTGAGATAGATAATTCGAATATTAGGGGCAGCTAGGTGGCATAGTGAATAGAGACTGGTCCTGGGGTCAGGAGGACCTGAGTTCAAATCTGTCCTCAGACACTTAACACAAAAACTAGCCATATAACCTTGGGCAAGTCAACCCCAATTGCCCTCCAAAAAGAAAAGCAAAAAAATAAAAAAGATAATGCAAGTATTGTTACCCCATTTTAAAAAATGAGAAAAAGGGGTCTCACAGAGGTAAAATAACTTTCCTGTGACCACATAGCTAGTAAATAATAGACTTATCTAAGATTCCAATCCAGGCCCCTTAACTGAGTCCAGTACTCTTTCCACTAACCCACACTGCCTCTTTCTCTTACAGCACACTTTGTTGGTACTTCTAATGTACTCATCCTACTATATTTCTATATCATGTCTTATCTCCCTCTCCTAGATAATATGCTCCTTGAAGACAGAGAACACTTGATTTATATTTATATATCATCCTCCCCCAACATAAATACCACCCAACCTAGCCTAGGGTCTTGTACAAAAGAGATGCTTAGCCCATTTATGGAATACTACATTGACTTGGGTCTTACTTTATACTGCCCCTACTAGACAGTCCCTTCTTTCATCTTCAGCATTTGACTTTCTGAATATTAGGCCTAACTTCTATGCCACACCCAACTCTAGTTCTCTAGACCCAGATCAGGAAAGCATTATGGTATTTGGGACAAATTCTGGATTTTTGGTAAATGGCTAGCTTTCCACCCTATCTGGCAGGCAGTCAACCCCATGAAGAAGATGAGAAAAATAAAAGTTTCTTTGCAAAATTACTTTCTTGTCTCCTAGATATTAGAGGTGGGTTTATGTTTTTGTTTTTAAAATGTTAACAATGTGAATTATCAAAAGTACAGTGGATGTTATATCATGGCAGTCTCTACCAACCAAGGGAAATGTATTTCTCAAGGTCTCTGGACTAGATTGTGAGTGCAAATATTTGGTGGGGCTGTTAGGCTATTCCCTGATATTAAACAGTGATCCTTCCAGGCTCACTCCCAAGGTGCTAAAAATCAATGATGATGATGAAGCATTTTGTTCGATGTTATTTTAGAAAATCCCTAATCAAAACAAGCATAAGTGGCAATGTGTGCTCAGTGGTAGATTTTTGTGTGTTCCTTGGAAAAATGATATTCCCTGGAGAGAGAGGAAAGGATTAGAAATGATAACCACTCTCTAAATACATCAGCCTGTGTTCAGTGTGTGTGTGTGTGTGTATGTGTGTGTGTGTGTGTGTGTGTGTGTGTGTGTGTGTGTGTTTATCAGCTTTACAGCAAAAGCTTCATTTGATTTGTGCAGGGAGGTGAATAATAAGGGGAGGCCAGTGAGCTGATTTTTATAGAGTCCGTTTGTAGCTTAAACAAAGATTGGGGATTTTGAGGATAAAGGCTGCCTGGAATACAGCCGGATTAGGCGGCTTTATTTTTCAAAGATTTGTTAATTCCCTCCTCCCTGTTCCTCCCCCTCCCCCACTGATGGGAGTGGGGTCAGGGATTGTCATTCACAATGAAAATGGTGAGTTTTAAAATAGAACTCACTGAACTAAGTGAAACTCAGCTGTGTCTCCTTGGCCCACTCTTTAGAAGCACAAAATGTGCCTTACTTAAAAGAGCAGAGGACAGTTAGGATAAACAGAGGCTGAGTTTAGGAGCCTTTATTGTTAGAAAGTATCATCTGCAGCAAACTAGAAAAGATGGCTTGGAGTTGATGATGCCGGTCTCTTTATTCTCTTAAACTAATCACCTTGATATAACACTTTCAGATTTATCAGCTACTTTCCTCATACCAACCTTATGGCATGTAAACAGTTATCCCCACTGCACTGATTAGCAAACTGAGCCCCAGATGAGTGAAGGGACCTGGGTGACTACAGCCAGGACCAGAACCCAGGTCTTGCTTACAGTGAATGTCCTGGTAACTGTTTCTCTTTGGAACTGCAGCCCTGAGGGTCTTCCCGTCTTCTCCCCTTTTCTTTTTTTCTATTTAAAGGGGCTGTCCCTTGACTTAATTCTTAAAGAGGCCTATTTACTGAATGGGCCTTATCTCACTTTCAGTACCTGAAAAGGCCTTAACTGAAAAGGGCCAGGGTCTCCCACTGCATCCTGGGCCATCTCCAGGCATCCTGATGAATACGTGGCCACTGGACCCAGATGGCTCTGGAGGAGAAAGTGAGGCTGGTTACCTTGCACCACCTTCCCTCACTCAAATCAAAGTCAACTGCAAGTCATGTCATCATCTCCCTGCTGTCATGGTCCTCTTAGAAAATGAGGAACAAACAATCCTGTGCTATACCATCTCCCTTAAAGGGATATAACTAGAGGATACTGTATTTTGTTGGGAAGTTAAATGACTTTTGCTTTTCTTTCCTTAGCTCATTCTCCATTTTTCTAGATTAAATGTTAAACTCTATGGACCACATCTTCCTTCTCCCTGCTATCTCTTTCCTTTCTTCCTTCTTTTCTTACTTTTTCCCATCCTTCCTTCATTCTTCCCTTCCTTCCTTCCTTCCTCCTTTCTTCCCTTCTTTCATTTCTCTCTTCTCCCTCCATCTCTTCTTCATCCTTCCCTTCATTCCCCTCCCCCTCCCTTCATTCTTATGAACATTTATTTAGTTAAAACTAACAACACTTAATAAGTGCCTACTCTATACAAGTTACTATGAAAGACTAGTCATACAAAAACACATGTGCTTAAAAGCTTCTGAGGAGACATGAAACATAGGTAGAAGACTGTTATGTAAGTAAGGTGTCAGGGAGGCAGAGAGCCAGAGGAAGCCATCTAGGGATATCTGAGAAGGCAGGAAGAGCACTAACAGGTGGGAAGGAGAAAAACTGGGGGCTGATGCTCTCATGCTAAGTAATTTAAGTCAGTTTATTTTCTAGTATGACTTCAGGAAGTCTACCACTCCTTCAAAGTTCGACCCTCTTGGACAAGTAACTGAAATTCTGGTATTGAGAATGACAAAGGCTCTCATTCCACAATGGAAGGGGCCAATAGTATGGAACAGGATTGGGGAACCTGTGGCCTCAAGGCCACATGTAGCCCTCTAGGTCCTCAGTATGGCCCTTGGGAGCAAAGGCTATTGGAACTGGAAGCAGCCTGAGAACATGTCATGTCAGATGTTAGAGATAGAGAGACCTTAGGGACAGTCTAATTATTTTTCAAATGAGGGCTGAGGCTGAGAGAAAGTGACTTGGATCCCTTAGGACAAATTACTAGCTCCTAACAGCTTCAGACTATGGAAGAACACAAGCCTCTGAAGCAAAAGACAATACAAATATCAAAAACGAAATTGGGGTCCCAATCCCCTAACATAATACTGGACAGTTGGAATGAAAGTTAGTCAGGAGACTGTAAAAACTGAGAAAATCACTTCTCTCTTTGAGACTCAATTTCCTCATCTCTACAATGGGTGCACTAATTTTTGATGTAAATGCCTCATAGAGTTGTTGGGGACCTTAAGTAGTATAATGTATTTATATATTTGTAAATAGTATGGTACTAAATAGTGTTCTCTGTCATTATCAAATCATTTTAACCTTTAATGAACAAGAGGGTTAAAGAGATACTCTCCCAGTTAACAATTATGATTATATGTTCTTCCATTTCAATGAAGAGAGAATATTTCCATACCCAAAGCTAAATCACTTGTCTCAGAACCTGTGTATGGTATACTGATATGACATAAAGAATAGGATAGTGGGTAAAAAATAGACAGAATAGGAGGAAATAAATTAATCATTAGTTATGGATAAGATCGAACAAATATTTTAGAAAGAGTTGTAAAGTCACTTTAAAAACATTTTTTTCTTGAATTGGTGAATATCAGGAAACAGAAAGGTAGTCACAGTAAAGACAAAAGTTCAGGAAGAAATATCAGACTGAGTATCATGATGAAAAGTTTTAAAAACATTTCCACTCTCTTTCCTTACTCTACCCCCTACTTTCCAAAGTTTTTAGTGTAAAATCATCCTTATGAAAACCAACCCCTATACAGGCACCCTTGATCCCATCTCCTTCAATCTTCTCTCAAAGATTGTCCCCGTAATCATCCCCTCTTTATCTCTAATCTTCAATATCTTGTTATCTACTGGTTTCTTCTCTGTTGCCTACACACACTACCATGCATTTCCCATCCTTGAAAATCTTCACATTGCCATCTGTTCTAGCACTTAGAAGGACATGGCTCATCAATTGTCACCAAAAAATCACTTGGCCCTTCAATATAGTCTTTAATTCTGGTCCTTCTAGATGCCAAAAAAAAATACCTTTATCCTTTTGGTTCTTAAATTTTGGTCATTCTTCCATTTCTGAGGCAATTTCCTAGAAAAAAAACTGTCTATGTTCATTGTCTCCCCTTCTTTTCCTCTCATTTCTAAACCCTTTGCATTTTGGTTTCTGATTTTATCCCCCAATTGAAACAGCTCTTTCTAGAGTTACCAATGATCTCTTGAGGGCCAAATCTGATAGCCCTTTTCTCAGTCCTCTAATCCATCTTAACCCCTCTACAGCCTTTGATCCTATTGAGCAAAGTGTAAGGAACATTTCCAAAACAGAACTCATTTAACTTCCTTCCTAAACCCACCACTGTTCCAAATTCCCTAATGTTATCAAGAGAACCAACACCAAGATTCAATCATCAAGATTCACAACCTCAGTAGCATACCCAGCTCCTCTCCTTACTCATCCCACATATCTGATCAATGAATAAAACTTGTTCTACATCCACAGTGTCTCTCATATAAGTCTCTCTCCATTCATATAGCCACCACTGAAGTTTAGGCACCCATAACCTCTTTGCTGGACTATTACAGTGGCTGCCTAATTGATCTGCCTGGCTCCAGTCTGTCCTCACTTCCAGCCATCCTCCAAATAACTATCAAAGTGAGATTCCTAATGAGCTAGTCTGACTATATCAACTCCCTGTAACCTGTAGGAAAAAATACCAAAACCTATGTTTGCAATGTAAAGTCCTTCCAACCTGATCTCAGTTTAAATTTCTGGACCTTTGTCTAATTTTCTAGCCATTTTACACATTACTCCCCTTTACACATTCTGCTGTCCAGTCACATTGGCCTTCTAACTGTTCCTCATACACTTCATTCCTCCCATCTCCATGCCTTTCCATCTCTTGTCTATGCCTTTGACTCCCTTGCTTCCTTCAAGACTCAGTTCAAGCAACACTTTCCACAGGACACATTTCCTAATTCTCCTAAATGTTCCATCAGCATCACCTGGTGTATACTTTGTATGTCTTGTCTTGTTTAGTAGATACACAGAGATCTATGTAGGTAGGTAGGTAGGTAGGTAGGTAGATAGATAGATAGATAGATAGATAGATAGATAGATAGATAGATAGATAGATGGAGACACAGAAAGACAAACACTCTTCTCTCCTAGCTAGTTAGCATTTATATAGTGCTTTAAGGTTTGCAAAGAACTTCCCAAATGTTATAAAATTTCATCTTCATAATAACCCTGGGAGGCAGGTGCTCTCATTAACCCCATTTTTACAGATGAGAATACTGAGGCAGACAAAGGTCAGTTTTCTTGCCCAGGGTCACATAGTTGGTAAGTGTCTGAGGCTGCATTGGAACCCAGGTCTTTCTGATTCTAAGTTTAGCAGCATTCCTACTCTTCTCCAAAAGAATGACATTGTTTCACTTTTGTCTTTCTATCTGTATCACCTAGCATAGTTAACTGACACAGAGTAAGTACTTAATAAAAGCTTATTGACATTGAGCTCTGGTGTCCTGGATATGGAGTGTGGGAGAAACTGAGGCAGAACTTTGGCTAGTTGGCAGCTCCTTCTTGCTAGGTAAGTGGGGGTCTCCCTCACTCTACAACAGCATGAATTCTATTGTTTCTCCTTTGGATAGGCCTCCTGTTCAAAGAGTTCTTGATCAAGTATCCTTAAGTACCTACCTGCTGGATAGTAGCAGTGAAGGAAATAGACTCATTCCAAGGGCTGAAGAAGTTAGTGAACCTCCCCGAGGTCTTAACTTTTTCCTACAAATGGGGAAAACTCCAAATCTAACATCCCAAATATTTCAATTTTGTTCCAATTCATTCAACTCATTAATTCTTTCAACAAACATTTATTAAGGGCATAGTAGTAGACACTGGCAGAAGATACAAAATCAAAACATAATCTTTGCCCTCATGGAACTTACAATAAAAATAAGATAGATGCAGATAAATGTAAAATAAAGCATTCTACATGCAGAAATACAAAGTACCATGAGATCAGGTGAGGGAGAAGAAGGTCCCTTTGAGCTGGAAGGAATTAAAGAAGCCCTCATGGAGAAGGTAGCATTTAAGCTAAGTATATAAGAATAGACAAAAAGTTGACAGGTAGAGAGAGACAAGGATATGCTGTAGCTAAGGGACGGAGGCAAGAGGAAGGATTTATTCATTTAAGTTCTCATTTAGAAAATAAGGTATCACCAATTGCTTTAGCATTTCAATGGATCCATGATTTCATTCAAGTAGTTATTCCATGCAAAAGGACAGATTGATTATTCATCCTTTATAATTAATTTTTATGGAGCCTTTGCTTTATTTCTTTGACCATTTGTTGGATTCAGGATATTACTCAGGCAGTTTATCTGTTATACATTCCTCAGTACTGTACCCAGCACATCATCCATCAGCAATGTCTAACATACATGTACTAATTGACTGTCTTATGGGTTGTTCATCCAATTGCATATAATGATCTAGAAAATAAGCATTATTCATCTACTTGTCTTTAAAATACTTTGCATTGTTTTTAAGGCCAGATGGCACAGTAGTTTCCTATCTACAAAAGGGGGATAATAATAGCACCTACCTTTCAGAGTCATTGTGAGGCTAAAATATTTGTGAAGTGTTTAGCAAACCTTAAAGCATTTTAGAAATCTTAGCTATATATATCATAATATATATTATCTAATAATAAATATATTATTATTTTTCCAACCCCCTCTCTAGTATTTTGTAGATGAGTTTATAGTTTAAAGTGTTTAACGTTTGTTGACATCATCTTCTGAGTGCCAAGGAAATCAATTTTGTGCTGGCTAAGGTAGCCTTTATACTTACACATTGTGGTAATTGCAGTAGTAATTACCAGAGTTAAACTTCGATAGGAGAAAGCAATCATATCAATGATTTTCCTTTTTCCATTGCTTTTTTTTGCATCATTAATACCTAATTTGTATGGGCATCTAGGTGTTGCCGTAGATAGAGTATCCAGTTTGGAGTCAGGAAGAACTGAGTTCAAATCTAACCTCAGACACTTACCAGCTGGGCAACTGTGGGCAAGTCACTTAACCCTGTTTACCTCAGTTTCCTCATCTGTAAATTGAGCTGGAGGAGGAAATGGCAAACCACTCCAATATCTTTGCCACAAAAAGCCCGAATGGGGTCATAAAGAGTCAGATATGATTGAAATGACTGAACAGCTACTATCCCTGATTTGTATAGGTTTCTTTGAAGTGGAATATCTTCTTATCTTATTCCTAGTATGCTGTTTGGATCATTGCTTTATACTATGACTTCACTTAACTAATATAGAAAAAATCCCGTTGGTTACTAGCTGTTTCCTTCCTAGTAAGATATAGCCAATTTTATTTTAAAAATAATACTTATTTAGTGCTTAAGTGGTCCAATTATACACACATGTACATGTGTGTACATATACACACATTCACATGCATGAATATTTGTATCAGCTTTATTCCAAACAGATTCCAACAGATCATCTAAAGAGTTACCTGGCAGACTTTCTGAAACGATACCACTCATTTGAAAGCAGCCCCTACTCTAGGCTTTAAAAAAAAAAAAGGATTGCATGTTAAGCTTCTTAACCTGTTAGATCACTAAGGTATTTTTAACAGCCCTTCCCTGTCACTTATGACCAAGGAAAAATTTCTAGCTATAAAATAATTGACTGACTGGTGAATTTCAGGCACTCTCTAGAACACAGCAGAAATTTCTAGCCAGTGGAGACAATTTCTGGGGAGCTGGTCAAATTCTTTAATATATTTTCATTTTCCCTTTCTTCCTTTCCCTAGAGAATATGTTAGAAGTGTCATTATCTCTGAGTGTATGTGTTATAAGGCCTCTCTTTTATGATCTTAGAAAGGAACTCCATGGAGTAAGTAGCCTTAAAATAATTATCTAAGAAAGCTTTTTCTCCTTGACTTAGCTGGCTAAATAGCCAAAGTCCATTTGGAAATTTTATCTTCTTATTTTGGAGACAAAATGATGTATAAAATAAACAAATCTGGGACCTCTCCTTTTGTTGCCCCTGGTTTGCTGTATTATTTAACCTCCCTGTGTGACATTTTCTCTGTTGCTAAAATAAAAATCACAATACCTGCTTCTTGCCTAAGTGGCAATAGCATTGTAAAAATGCAATGGATAGTGTCTATAAGTGCTGGGTGACCCTCTTGGGGGAGATTCTCTATTGATTCCTTAATGATTCATTTATTTCACAGGTATTGAGTCTCGCTGAAATGCTATATTCCATAGAGGACACAATCTGTCTATCTTAATTTAAGATTGCTAATAAATATGATGGGAATCCATTGAAAAGTGCTTTCATGGCTCAGAAAATATAAATGTTAAATTGATTCTCAGTTAATAAGGGAATTGTAACACATAATTAACTCTTGCTATGGCAGAAAGAGGGGTATAGCCCCAAGCTCATGAAACTTTTAAATGGGGCCCTTCATGAGTGGTGATGAAGGAGGTGTTGAATTGGTATAATTTGACTACATAAAACCTACTGCAGTTTGGTCTGATCCTGTTACTTTTATTTATTTTTTAACTTGATGGGGAAGTTTTAGTTTATTAATATAGAAGTCCATTTAGACCTTGTATTATATTGCACTTTGGGGTTAATAAATTTCTTTATTTCATATAACTTAGAAATTTTCCATGACCTAACAGGGAGAAAGCCAAGGAGAGGGATTTTTTTTACTTGTTCAGTCATTTTCAGTTGTGTCTGACTCTTCCTGACCTCATTTAGGATTTTCTTGGCAAAGATATTGGAGTGGTTTGCCATTTCTTTCTCCAGTTCATTTTATAGTTGAGGAAACTGAGGTAAGCAGGGTTAGTAACTCCAAGTTGTGCACTCTATCCACTGTTCTACCCAGCTAAAGGAAGTGTAGATTCATTTTCTAGGGACATGTTTTGGTTTGGTTCAGAATAATTTGGTATTCTGATTTTGTTCTTGTCCTTGTTGATTTCATTAACCATATTAAAATCTTAGTTAACTGTAACTTAATTCTAGAATCCTCAATTAAGGTATCATTGGTGGTGGTGGTGGTGGTGGTGGTGGTGGTGGTGGTGGTGTGTGTGTGTGTGTGTGTGTGTGTGTGTGTGTGTGTGTGTGTGTGTTTGTGTTGGGGGCATGTGGTGGAATTATCCTTATAGGGAAAAGAGGCAAAGGACAAGAAAATAAATTGGAAACTGGAGTTTGTTGGGGATAAAGGTGGGGAACAAAACTTTAGGACACATTCTCTCTAGCTTTGGTAAAGATCCCACCCTATCTCCTACCCTTTATATGTTTATAAGATGTGACCACTAAGTTTGAAGGCTGGTTTTCTAACAAACATATCACAGCCCTTCTATTTGGATAAATGTCATCCCTTGTGCAGGCTATACACATATTCTAATGCTCCGATTTTGACAGCACCACACTTGGCATTCCTCAATGATGGTGGACCTTCCCTTTTCTTTGGGGTTATGTTGATCAGAGTTCTTCTGAGGGCCAGTTCTAGTGAATAAAATAAGTGTTTGCCCTATGTTTTACTGTTGTTGATGAAAACAAGGTAAGGTTACACATGACTTTTTCAATGTGTCGGAATCTGTTTTCATGTGGGGGTTTTTCTCCATTGATGATGCTTGAAATTATTCCATGTTACAAAATACCCATTGTGACTTACTTCCTCTTTAAAATTCACTACCTGATAGTAAGCCTATTGCGGTGCCCCTATATGAACTTAGCAAAGTTGTCAGATGAGAGAGAGTCTATTTCTTGGTTGTACTCAAAGCCTTTCCATGGGTAAGACCTTCCAGAGCTTCTGTTCTCATTTTCTACAGCTCTTATCCTTGTTCTCCTCCATAGAGGATCTCCCCAATCGAAGGGAAACCTATCTCTAATTCCCTCAATATTACAGAATACCAATGGCACACATGGGTTGCCTACTGGCTATCCCTCATTTTCACTACCTGGCAAACCTATATTTTTCCCCAGCCATACACTTCATAATGATATCCTTTATTCTACTTCTCAATATGTTTAGAATAATCAGAACCTCACTGGAATAAGTCTCAAGAGAAGACTACTTTGAATGTTCAAGTTCTGGGTCTTTTGTTTAAAACAAATAAAAACCAATCCAATTACCTTAAGGTGATAACTCACATAGTGTTATACAATGGTCATTGAATGATGAGCTTGATATATATGCTAAATCCTTAGTCACTGAATAAGGATTTGATTATGTTCACTGGGCTATAAATAATGAATCAAGAAAATAGACTTTTAAAAGAAGCTTTTCATCAATTTGATCCAAAACAAAAGGACTTAAGGAAATCTAAACATTTGTTCTGAACTGCCATTTTCTTATCATTATAAATTCAATATATGTGTGTGGTACAATCCAGAATTCATGTTTGATCAAGTTCCCTATTGGGAGCACCAGAAGTATGTCCCAAAGTACTTTAATAAAATCAGTAGCCTGATCAGATGCGTTTTAGGTGGTATTTCCAAAGATTGCCACTTCTTAGGTCAATGGTGGAAAGGAATGGTGTGTTTTGAGGAGAAAAGAGATTGTAAGTGAAGGCTGATTGACCATTTGTCAGGAATGTTATAGTGGGAATTCTTGTCTAGGTATGAGGTTGGACCAAATGGGCATTGAGAGTCCCTCCAACAGCCCTTCCATGTGTCAGTGAAAATGCCAGAACCACTACCATAAAAACAACTTCCAAAGCCAAAAAAATGAAAGAAGGAGAGAGTGAGAAGGAGAGGGAGAGACAGAGAGAGACAGGGAGAGAGAGAGAATGGGAGATAGGGAAGGAAGGAGAAAAGAAGGGAGGAAGGAAGGAAAAAGTAAAGGAAAGAAGGAGGGGAAAAATTGGATGAGATCATTTCTACAGTGCCTTCTAGCTCTAAATCTATGATGATGACACTTTGGAGAAGTGAGATTGAGGGCATAGTATACTGTTTTTGATCAACTATGCAGGGTTTATCTCTTTATTAATGTGGTTAAGAATAATTCATTAGTAAGCATGTAGTGACATTCCATTAAAGCTCCTGTTGCTTCTTTCCTGCAGATAACTTTGGATTCTTGTGGCTATACAGGATGAAAACAAGTTTGGGTAGATGTTATCAACATAAAAAAAGCTTCAGGTTTCTATGATATGTGGTAGCTAAAATGGCTAATTAACTAAATAACAACTGGATGGTGGAATGGATAGAGCACTGGGCCTGGAATCAACAAGAACTGAGTTCAAATCCAGTCTCAGACACTTACTTGCTGTGTGACCCTTGGCAAGTCACTTAACCCCGTTTGATGCAGTTTCCTCATTTGTAAAATGATGTGGAGAAGGAAATGGCAAATAACTCCAGTATCTTTGTCAAGAAAACCCCAAATGGGGTCACAGAGTCATACATGAGTAAAATAACTCAGCAACAAAAACTGTCACAGTCTTCAGCTGCATTAAGAGAGACATAGCTTCTATCATGGATTGGTTGGGATTGGTTCCATTGGAGGACACTTCCAAACCATCCATTTAAATGTTTGAACATCCAGTCTAAGGGAGTTGTTAGGTCTACTGTATGTGTTCTGACCTCTGGTGTATTAAGTTCATTTTAGAGTGACATTTTAAGAAAGACATGGATAAGAGGAGGGAAACCAGGGCAGTGAAGAACCTTCAGATAATACCATATAAAGATCAGCTGAAGGAACCAGAGGAAAAAAGACTTAGGAGGGGATAAGGTAGTTATTTTCAAGTGTCTGAAGGGCTCTGATGGCTCAAAGTGAGTGTAAATAGCAGCTGTTGCTGTTTTGTCCAGAAACCCTGAGGGTCTTCCCCTCACAAATTGATTTTTGTTTTTCAGTAGGTAAAAGAGCACATTCTTTGCTTCATCTCTTACCTAACCTTAATCAGTGAATGGGCTTTGCCTCAGTCAAACTGAAACCTGGGAAAGACCTTCGCTTAAAAAGGCCAAGGTCTCCTGCTGCATCCAAGGCCTTGTCCAGTCATCCTGATCTGTGTCTTGCCACTGGACCCATATGGCTCTGGAGAAGAGAGCAAGGCTGGTAACTTTGGACAGCCCTGCCTCACTTAAATCCAGTTCACTTGCAAGTCATGGCATCACTTTCCTGATGCCATTTGTCCTCTTCAAGAATGAAGTACAAAAACAATGAACTAAATGCTATCAAGTGGAAGAGAGATTGAGCTCCATTTTCTTGATACTACAGGCAAGATCCACGAGCATTGAGTGCAAGTTACAATGAATCATCTTTTAGCTGAATTCAAAGAGGAATTTGTAAACTCTTAGAACCTGTTCAGAAATTAAGTGGGCTGCCTCAGGAACTAGTGACCTCTCACTTCCT
Organism: Gymnobelideus leadbeateri; assembly: GCA_011680675.1. Lineage (NCBI taxonomy): Eukaryota > Metazoa > Chordata > Mammalia > Diprotodontia > Petauridae > Gymnobelideus > Gymnobelideus leadbeateri. The sequence goes on from WOXC01011414.1 coordinate 616,508, forward strand.
AGAGCTCCTCATGGGGATGCCAGATGACCACTTCTAAGGGATGTTTGTAGATATTTCTGGACTGGACCTATGACTTCACCAGCATCAAGAGTTTCTGGTAAGGAACTTGTTCTACTACTGCAGAATGTCCCTTTCTTTGCAGTTTACAAACTTAGATTTTTTTTTTTTTACATTAAGAGATTAAGTTGTTTGCCCAGAATAATACAGCTAATATGAACCAGAGGCGCAAAACTTCCTGGTTCTCAGGTCAGTTTTCTATGCAGTCTACTACAGGACCTCTCATAAAGAAGGTTCTAGAAAGAATTCTCCTACATGCCAAACAAACTTGCTAAGTTGTTTGTTTGTTTGTTTTTTAATTTTTGTAGGCAGTTGGGGTTAAGTGACTTGCCCAGAGTCACATAGTGTCAGGTGAGATTTGAATGCCTGGCCTCCTGACTCTAGGACCAGTGCTCTATCCACTATACCGCCTAACTTCCCCAAAAGGAATTCTTGGTCAGGTAGAGGTCCTTCTCAACTCTCAGATTCCTTGATTTCATGATAGTCGTGATTTGAATACAGCACTGGTGAGTCAGGAGAGGAAGTAACCTGCCATCTCCTGACATTATTCATTAGTAAAACTAACAATCAAAAAGAAGTGAAGGGACTCTTAGGTCCTTCCTATGGAGTCACTCTGGAAGGGTTATTTGAAGACAGAGTGAAGTCCAGTATTTGGACTACTAGGTCAAGTAGTCAGGTAGAGGCAAGAGTATAGGAACGGTTATCAGATTATCTGGTTAGGGTCAGAAATGTGGAGAAACAGAATCTGGGGAGGGGGGTCTAAATACATCAGGGAGAGACACCAAGCAAACCTTAGTCAATGTGAAGAGCACAGGAGATCAGTTAGAATTGCTTATCCATGGTGCCTAAGAGGGGGAGCCAGGACCTGTGGGTTAGGTTCGTGGGCTAGGATAGCTGGATGGGGCTAGACAGGAAGGTCAGTAGCAGAGAAGAGTTATCTGAAAGCTTTAGATATATAGCTGCACGTGGTGGTGTTCCTTCTCTGTGCCTGACCCTGCCTTGTAGTTTAAACCTTGTGTGCCAAAACGCCTTGCTTTCTTGCAGAGTTCTGACATCTCTGGAATTTCCTGCTCCAGAGGCTTTAATTTTTTTGTTTTTAATGGATACATAGCGATCTGTGTAGGGGTTGGCAAAAAGTGTGGATATGGACCAGAGAGGTAGCTGCAGTGTAGTAAATAAGAAAAAAATAAAGCACCCAGTTTAGTATCAGAAGACCTGAGTTCAAGTTTTGACTTTGACTTTTAGCAGTTGTATAACTTTGGGCAAGTCATGTAGCACCATATAACTCAACTTCCTCATCTGCAAGATTAGTATCAATCCCTCAAAAAGCATTTTTTATTAAGAATCTCTTATGTGTCAGACATGGTGCTAGGTTTTAGAGACAGAAACACAAAAAGTAAAATACCTCCTGTCGTTAAGGAGTTGATATTCTGGTGGGAGAGATAACATACCTACTAGCTAGCATTTATAGAGCACTTGAAAGTTTGCAAAATATTTGACAAATATTCTCATTTAATCCTCACAACAATTATTATCTCTTTTTCAGAGATGAGAAAACTGAGGCAGACAAAGGTTAAGTGACTTGCCCAGGATCATACATACAGTCAGTAAGTGTCTGAGGCTGGATTGGAATTCAGGTCTTCCTGACTCCAGGTCCAACACTCTATTCACTGGGACAGCTGGCTGTACATACACTAAAACCCATAAGAACTACCCCAGAGGATTTTTTATGAGACTCAAATGAAATAATTCATGAAAAAATGCTTTGTACACCTTAAAGCACTATATAAAGTGAGCTGTTGGGGCAGCTAGCTGGTGCAGTGAGTAGAGTGCCGGCCCTGGAGTCAGAAGGACCTGAGTTCAGATCTGGCCTCAGACACTTAACCCACACAAACAAAAACCTAGCCATGTGACCTTGGGCAAGTTACTTAACCCCAATTGCCCTCCAAAAAGAAAAATTAAATAAATAAATAAATAAAGTGAGCTGTCACCATATAAATGGATTGCTATGATTATTGTTGTTGTTGTTGTTGTTGTTATTATTATTATTATTAAGTGTTATATAGTAGAGAGATGGTTTTGAAGCCAGAAAGAAGTCCTGCAGTTGACAGTAGGATTTGTGTGATATTGGGCAAGTTACCTAACCTCTCTGTGCTCTAAGCCAAGAGTGTCAAACTGAAATAAACACAGGCCACTGAACTGTGGGCCATGTGTGGACTTAGAGAATCAGACAGAGAGCTTGTTGTTAAATATTTACCAGCATACTCTTGGGTTCGGGCACAGTAACAGTATGGCTACTTTGAAGGCCTGAATCTGACCTAGACTGGCTCTGTAGAATAAAATATAAATTCCTTTGTTTGGTGTCTAATAGCCTTCGAAATTTGACTTCAATCTATCTTTAAAGAATTTTCTCCTCTTCCTCTTCCCCCTCTTCTTCCTCTTCTTCTTGCTCCTACTTCCCCTCTTCTCCTTTTCTTCTTTCTCTTCCTCCTTCTCCCCCCTCCCTACTTTTCCTTCTCAGTAGTCTATTGATATCCCTTTCACCACCAAAAGATTCTGCAATTGCTAGGAGGGCACAAGGTAATAAAACAATTTTAGGACATGCTTGGCATCTCCACAGGGATCCAAAATCCATCTCATTCATTTTTTTAAAAAGTGTTTGTGGAATAAATATATATTTAAAAAATAGATATGACAGATAAAAGCCAACAGAAGATGAGATGGGACAGGACAGGGTAGCACATGGATAAAGAACAGAAACCATTAGTCTGGGTGAATAGAGGAACTAATTGGGGAATAGGGAAACTAAGCCGAAGATCTGGAATTCCAAGGTGGTGGTGGTATCACTTATCTTTGAAAAGATCCTGTTGTCTTTTACTGACCAAAGGAAAAGCTCTATTTCTATACAAATATCATCTTAATCTTGGAGTTCAGAGTCCATAGATACATGCCAAATTCTGGCTGCACCAGAGCCCTGACTGGATTCCCGTAGGAGGGACTTATCAAAGTACTAAAGGTCAGAGGGATACTGGTTCCCTGTGGAATTGGCATAATGGAAATAAAATCATTATGACATACTTCATTGATCCTGTGAATATATTCTATCAAGCTAATGAGCTCCCTAAGGTTCTCTGCAGCCACTCACTGTTTAACAAAGGAAAATGGCTTCCTTGGGCCAACCATAGTTTTGATGAATTGCATTAGCCTTCCCCAGAGTTATAATCTACAACCAGGCAGAAAGAGAGAGTGGTTATGCAAGATGGGGCTCAAAGCACTGGATTATTTTGTTGTGTGATCGAAGGATTTAAAAAAAAAAAAAAGGAATTCAAGAGAGTTGAAAAAATATCTGGTAAGAAAGGTCAGCTTATTTCTCTTATGAAAGACTAGCCTTCCTTTCAAAATATACATACTTATCAAAGTTTGTGATTTCATGTGATATTTAATCTGATACCTGGAAATGTGCATGAGATTCTGCTGATATTAAAGAATCTTTGTACTAAACTGTTAGTAATTCAACAGGTATTGAGTGGGATCGAGATGTCATACTCAAAGTAATAGTTTCACATTTGTTATTAGAAAGCACATCTCAGTTGAACAGCTTTCCACATGATTTTTTGCAGTCAGTAGTAATGCTTTGGAGTCAGAGGGCCTAGGGTCAAAACCTGCCTCTGATGCTGATAAACTATGTGACCTCGGAGAAGTTACTGAACTTGCCTGCCCCTTAGTTTATTGTTGTTTTGTAGTTGTGTCTGACTCTTTGTGGCCCCATCTGCAGTTTTCTTGATAAATTGGCTATTTCCTTCTCCAGCTCATTTTACAGATGAGGAAACTGAGACAAGCAGGGTTAAGTGACTTGCCCAGGGTCACACAGCTAGGTAAGTGCCTAAGGCTGGATTTGAACGCAGGAAGATGAATCTGGGCCCAGTGCTCCGTCTCCTGTGCCACCTAGCTACCCCCATTTTACTCATCTGTAAAATAAAAGAGTCAGACCAGGAGTAGGGGAACCTGAGGTCTCAGTGTCACATGTGGCCCTCTAGGTCCTCAAGTGTGACTCTGACTGAATTCAAACATCACAAAACAAATCCCCTTAATAAAAGGATTGGTTCTTTAAAACTTGAGCTCAGTCACAAGGCCACACCCAAGGATTTAGAAGGCCACACATGGCCTCAAGGCTGTAGTTTCCCTGCCCCTGGAAACTATCTTTGATTTGAGAATGTAAAAACTCCCATTGAAAGTGTTATATATTAAACTGCCATGCTTTTAAATAAATATTTAAGTATCATCAGCAGTAACTACTTACTGAATGTCCTGCAAATTATGGGTTTAGGAAACTAAAGGTACACAAAACGTACATGGAGAGGCAGTATGTTTTCTCTCTCAGTATCCTTAAAGCATGCATTTCATTGTGTCTTTGGTCTAGGATTTTCCTTTCTGTGGTAACACACCTCTGAAACAATAATGGAAACCATAAGGGAAATGGTTCAATATATAAAAGTTGTATTATCCACAACTTTTCAGAAGCACATCTAACATATAAAGGGATATCAATATGTACTCTTTATTCAAAATAACTTGATTTTCACTTTTCTACTATCAGAGGCTTTTTGTCAACAAATTCAGCAGGCCTCTTCTTCCTCATAACTTCTTCCTCCTCCTTCCTGGCTGTGGTTTCCATGCTCAGAGTTACTTTCTGTATTTTGTATAGGTTGAGCTAGCATGTTGTAAAGAGCCCTGGGATGGCAGTTATGAGACCCACCTAAATTCTAGGCCTTGGTTCGGTTACTAACTGGCTGTGTGACTACATGTAAGTCACACCACTACTCTGGGCTTTGGTTTCTCATTTATAAAATGATTGGGACTGGATTCAGCATTTCAAGCCCATTCCAGATCTAAGCCTCTATGGTGCTCCAATTTGTTTATCCATAGGAATTCTAAAATAACTACAAAAATAAATAATTTTTAGAGATTTTTATTAATTATAATTTCTAAAGGCTATTTCTGAAACTGATGCTAATTTCTTTTAATGCATCCATACTTTTCATCACCACCCAATTACATACAGCATGAAGTCTGTAAGACATCATAGTTTGATGTTTCGAGGTCTCCAAAATCTGGCCATGGCAACTTCGATAACTTTATCTCTCTCTGATCCTTTGTGGGAACCCTTTACTTTTAGTCAAACCAAGAGTATTCCAACTATAAGTCCTGGAGAAACTATTTCACATTTATCTTTGGAACCCCAGATCTTACCCCAATCAATCAGTCACTCAGTCAGTCAATGAGCATTTACTAAGTGCCAGGAATTGAGCGGATACAACCCTTAAGGGACAAACATTCTAATGAGGGAGATAATCTGTAAATAAATACATGCATACCAGTGAGATACAGACTAAGTCAGTGGGAAGGGACTAGCAAGAGAGAGGACTGGGAAAGCCTTCTTAAAGATGTGACTGGAGCTGAGTCTTGAAGGAAGCCAGGGTTTGTACACAGTAGGTGCTTAATGTTTGTTGACTTGGGTTTTTTTTCTTTCTTTTTTGAAGCAATAGGGGCTACTGTGATTTGCCCAAGATCACACAGCTAGCAAGCCTCTGAGGCTGGATTGACTTGTTTTTGTTGTTATTGTTACTGTTTTTAATTGAATTCATGTCTTTTCACTCTCACTCAGTGTTTTAAATACCTTCCTTTCCCTCCCCAACTAGCTGAATTTTTTTCTAATTTTTAAGGCCATGACTCCAAATCTACCACTTTTACTGTGTTATGACCAATGACCCCAAATGCATTGTATTTCTACTTCTCTTTTGTTCTTATCAACACATGAATTTTGTCTCCCTAACTGGTTATTAAGTGCTTTTGATAGTAAGAGTATGTTGTAAAATTAATCATCCCTTGGTATCTATCTAGTTATCTCTAAAAAGGAAATCAGGGGCAGCTAGGTGTGCCATGAATAGAGCACCCAGCCCTGGAGTCAGGAGGACCTGAGTTCAAATATGACCTCACACACTTTACACTTACTAGTCTTGTGACCTTGGGCAAGTCACTTAACCCCAATTGCCCTCCAAAAAGCAGAATAAAATAAAATAAAATAAAAATAAAAAGGAAATCATTTAAAATTTCTGGACATATTAAAAATGTTTTAAGGATTTTTAAAAATTTGATTGTATTTTCCTCCTGAATTTAACAGACTAAAAATGAGTATTTTAATATACAAAATACAAAAGGAAAAGAAGATTATGTGTGAAACTATAAATCTATGCTATGTACAGCTTGCATTTCTAAAAATATAATAATTTTTAAAATAAATTCAACATTACTTTAGAATCTGTCCTATTCTCTCTGACAATTAAAAAATGCTTAAATACTTTCCTTCCTCCCTCCCTTCCTTCTTTTTCCCTCTTCTTCTTTTTTTTGTTCTTTTATCTTTCTGTTGCAGTGCTATCACTGGCTATCTCCCTCAACTCCAATATTTCTTCATTTGAAGACAAAACCAAACAATAAAAGAGAAACAGAACCTTAGCAACCAGTAAGCAGAGTCAAGCTAAACAAATCCACACATTGGCCCCATCTGAAAACCTATGTCTCATGCTGCTTCTTTAGTTTACCATTGCATTCTCAGGAAATGAAGTGTGCTTTCTCAAAGGTCCTCTGTGGTCAGTCATTGTAGTGATCAGAATACATAAATCTTTCAAAGTAGTTCATCTTTACGATGTTGTTATTGAATAAATTGTTCTCCTGGTTCTGCTCACTTAACTCTGCATCAGTTCATACAAGTCTTCATGCAAGTTCATATGAGTTTCTCTGCAATCATCCTTTTTGATGAAATAATATTCCACTACATCCATATACCTAAATTTCTTCAGCTATTTCCCAATTATTGGGTATTTCCTTTATTTTCAATTGTTTGCTACAGCAACAATAAAAAAGCTTTTATAAATATTTTTTGTACATTTGAATCATTTCCCTCTTTTCTTTGGTCTATTTGGGATAAAAGAGAGATATAAAAGCGGAGATATCTTTGGGTCAAAGGGTTTCTGACTTTATGGGCATAGATCCAAATTGCTAACCAATATGGTTGCACCGATTTACCACTATGGTGATTTCTTGCTTGATTTCCTGTAACACCCCCTCCTCAACAACTGTCTTTTCCCCTTTTTTTGTCATCACTGCCAATATGGTAGTTGTTTTGCAATTCTATAATTGTTAGCAATCTAGCATTTTTTTTCTTTTCTTTATCATCAACTTAGGTTTCTGCATTATAGAACGACCTATTCATAGCCAGTAATCATTTATTTATTATGGAATGGCTTTCATTCTTATCCATTTGAATCAGTTCCTTTTGTGTTCTGGATATCAGAATTTAAAGGGTTTTTTTTTTTCATAGCTTTATCATTTCTAAAGATTTTCAATCTCCAGTTACTGACTTTCATAAAACAAGATTTTTTGTGTAAACAAAGACTATCTATTTTACTCTCCATAAGTCCATTCATTGACTCAATTTTAAAAAATTATTAATACTAAAATTCTCCATGAAAATACCAAAAAGTCCTTAGAAAAACCTACTTTTGCCAAATTGTTTTTTCTTCCTTTGGTGTGTATGTGTGTATATGTATTTCACATTGTTAATGGTAACCTGCTATTCTGTTTTCTAATAAAGAACAAAACAAAATCAAAACTAAAAATACTTCCTAAAGAATTTAGGTAATAAATATTAAAGAATTTCTTGACAGTATCGTCAAACAATACAGTTATTCTTTTTTTTGGGGTGGGGAAGAGGGAAGGCAAGACAATTGGGGTTAAGTGACTTGCCCAAGGTGACACATCTAGTTAAGTGTCAAGTGTCTGAGGCTAGATTGAACTCAGGTTCTCCTGATTTGAAGGCTGCAGTACTCTATTCACTGTAGCACCTAGCTGCCCCCTACAGTCATTCCTATGGGAATTGTGTGAATTGTGTTCAAAGAGGTTAAACTTTGGTCAAGTCATCTCTGGACCTCAGTTTTATCATATGCAGGATGATGAGGTTGGAGATGATTTGTAAGGTTCTTTCTAGCTATATACATATGCATATGTATATATATGTATGCATAGGTATATATGCATATATATACATGTATATATGCATATGTATATATAAATGTGTGCATATATGTGTGGGTTTATATATATGTACGAGATATGTATATATGTACTTACATGTATATATATGCGAGATAAGAGACAGAGATTGACCAAGAGAGACAGAAACAGAGAGAGATAGAGACAGAGATAGACAGAGAGACAGAGACAGAATGAGAGATAGAGACAGAAAGAGACACAGAGACACACACACAAAGAGACAGAAACACACACAGAGAAAGAGACAGAGACAGAGAGAGAGAGAGCAAGAGAAAGAGTGCAAGAGACACACAGAAAGAGACAAATGGAGAGAGATAGAGAGCCCTTATACATATAAGATCTCTCATGGTTTCTGTAGGTAGTCCCTTTTTTCCCCAATCTGAGGTGCTGGTGATTGATTAAGCAAAGGTTTCCCTTGATGTCTTCCTCACCCTTGTGCTGGCTTTGCCTCTCTCCATGTCTGCTACATACTAGGTTAGTATTCTGGCTTAATACATTTTATTAAGATGAAATGAGTAGTAGAACATCATTTAATAACTATCTAAAATAATGGACTCAATTTTTTAAGTTGGAAGGAGCCTTCAAAGTCAAGTCTAGTCCCTTCATTTCACGCACAAGAAAACTGAGGTTCCAAGGGCTGAAGGTGTCTGCCCTGGATCATACAGTAAGTTAACATCTGACTTGAGAGCTTTAGATTCTTTTTTTTTTCTGCTTTTTGGAGGGCAATTGGGGTTAAGTAACTTGCCCAAGGACACACAGCTAGGTTTTTGTTTGTGTGTACATTAAGTGTCTGAGGCCAGATCCGAACTCAGGCCCTTCTGACTCCAAGGCCGGCGCTCTACTCACTGCGCCACCTAGCCACCCTCCACAGATATTTAGATTCTTAATCCATGATTCTGTGCTTTCCTCCATTTTCAGCAACATAATAAATTTTTACGTTCCTTTAGAATAGATTTTACAGTCTTTGTAGCACTTCTGTCTATACTGGCCATCCTGCTTTAGTTGCCTGACCTTCATTCTTCTAGGTTTTTTTGATGGAACCCTTGACCAAAGCTTAACTATCCCAGTAACTTTTAAATGCCCCTGATTTTACTTACCCACCTTGTCTTTGTTAATGGGATAATTCTGGATAAAACTAGCCAAGTTAGTGTACCACTGATGTATATGATTCTAAGTTGTCTGATACTAGTACCAGTACTCATACACAGGATAGTTTTATTTAAATGTCTGGTGCCAGACATTGAAGCAACTCTGTTTTTTTAAAGAGCTGATTGATTTCATTATTATTAATACAAACTAGTGACAGTTTTTGTGAAGATGTAATTTATTTATGACTATCACTTTATATAGCATTCATGCTGATGGAGAAAATGGAAGGACTGTTATCTACCCTCAGCAAATGAATACTGCATCCAACTCACTTGGCCATGTTGGCTGATGAAATTTTTGCTTGTCAAGATAGAAATTTCTCTAAAGAAGGAGAACAGGAGCTTTTATTTTTCATTTAAAGAATCTAGAAAAAAACTTGCTAAAAATTTTAATAACTAGTATTACAAAGACTTTATAAAACATTTTAATCTTTATTCTTTTAAAACCTCTAACCTTTCACTCTTTGCCTAAGTAATTTGTAATCCCTTATTACACTTGTTCAGGCAATCTCCAATTTATGATCAGATTGTATCCTGAGTTAGTGAGGTGAATATTTGGAATTTGAAACTTATTTACACATAGAAACCACACAATAAGTGACGGTTAGTTAACTAGACCAGCTGACCAAAGCTAATTTTACTCATGATTTGGATGAAATATTGTACATTTGCAGTATATGAAGGGAAATACTATGTAGAATAAACCTTTTCTCCTCTTAAACATCACATTATATATTTAGACATCATTGGTGATCATATAGCTACAAAACACAGCATAAAGGATATTACTGAGAATGCACATAACCAGGAAAAGAAGTGGACAAGTCATGTATCAAGAATGAAAGACAACACATTAATGCATTGTAGCAGAGAGCCTTGAGATCATGCCATATGAGGATCAGTGGAAGAAACTGAGTAAGTCTGGCTTGTAAATGAGAAGAACAAGAACTAAGGTGAATATAATGACTATACTCAAATATTTGCAGGACTTTCCTGTGAAAGAATACTTAAATTTATTCTGCTTGTCCATAGAAGACAAAACCAGGAATAATGGGCAGTGGTCAAAAAGATATGTTGTTGTTTGTCCTTCATTCTCGAAGAGGACAAAGGACATCACAGGTGATTATGTATTAATTGGATTTAAGTGAGGCAGAACCTCATTCTCCTCCAGAGTCATCAGAGTTCAGTGACAAGACAAAAGTCAGTACTATTGGCAATGGCCCGAGGTGTGGTGGATGATCTTAGCCTTTCTAAATTAGGTCTTAGAATGTATCTCCATGCTTTCTAACAATTAAAAAAGTAAAAATCCAAAAGTAGACTAAGTTGCCTCATATTACTAGTTCTTTCTCTATCATTGGTAGTATTCAAACAAATTCTGTGAGATCGTGTCCATGAAGTTGTAGAGAGAAAACCTGTCCGGGGCATTTTAGACTAGCTGACTTCTAAGGTCTCTTAAAGTTCTCCAGATTCTCTGGCATTAAGTGATATATTGATACTCCTTAAAATTCTAACACAATAAGAGGGAAGCTCTTAGTATACTGGGGAAAACATACATAAAAGAATGATGAGAAAACAGGATATAAAGGTATAGAGGAATTGTGAAATTTATTGGTGAAGGAATTTGTTGCTGAGGGAAGGAACATACCAGTGAAACAATAAACACCTGATAATATCAAATTATATCAAATCTAAACACATAAAAGCACTTTTTAGGCAGTCACAGAGCACAAAGTGAACTTATTATTGGTCTGTCCCTGAACCTCGACATATTTATTATAATTAAATGTTCAGTTGAAACTACAGAATCCAAAACTTAGAAGGCACAATAGCAGTCATCTAGTCCTACCCTCTGTCTGATGGCCACATGCCTTTTATTGCATTATCTACAGATAGCTAGCTTCTTGAACTATGTTTATTGACTGGTTCATAACACTGAAACCTGTTGGGAGAGGATGATGAGAACCTAAAACCAAAGGGGTCAAGCCTTTGGCTGAGGGGCAATGGCTATGCATCCTTCATCCCCAGGAAGAGTCTCTTGTCTTAGTCACTTACATTCCCATCAGAGCCACAGCGTTGCCCTCCTCAGAGAGACCAATGGATAGGGGAAGAATGAGGATAATCAAAGTAAGAGTTGGAATGAACTCCAGTAGCTAGTTGGCAGGCAGCATAAGAGACCGATGGGCACCAAAGTGGGCATCTAGGGTGGCCAGGGAACCATATTCTCTGCAGTTCTGATGCCAAAGAAAACAAAGGCTAGAGGAAGGAATATTCATGTACTAGAACAGCTGGCCAAGAACTGGAAAAGAAAGCCAAAACAGCAATGCCAGAAGAAGAGGAACTAGATAGAGCGAGGAATTAAGGACATTCCTGGAGTCTTCCCAAGAAGCCTTTTAGTACCTTAGAAACATAAAAAGGAGAAGGGAGATGGGCAGGGTAAAGGAGTTTCATTGTGGCACCAACAGAATTGAATTCCAGATTAGGTCCAGGTCTGGACCACCATTTGTATGTAAGGGATATTTTGGAAAGTAAGCTTGTATAAGTAGAATTTGTTTATAACGAGTAATCTTATTTTCCATGAAAAATCATTTGCTATCACCAGAAAGGCAGACTCAAATGAACTGAGTGCCTGATTTAGGCAAAACCCTCTTCCCATTAGAAAGAAATGTTACTGGAACAACTCAAGGTCAACTCAAATCATCTTTAACACCATGAAAATTTCTCATTTGAGACATGTGAGAAAATCTTTCTTCTTCTGTTTTATCCAAGTGTACATGGAGAATTCCATGCCTCCAAGCACCGAGTCATGTGGTCCTCTGTAAAAGGTCAGCATATAATGATACAACATCTTACATGATGACATTTTTCATGTTGTATTTTTCTTCCAAAGATTTCTGAAAATCAATCACCCAGTTTTTTAAGCATTTCTGAGCTGAGTCTGAACAGCTGCCTGTAGGAATTTACCATCAAACTGTTCACCCATCCCTAACCTTTAAACGTTTGGGGAGAAAAAAAAAGATCAGTGTAAAATAATTTAGTAACCCACAGAATTCATTTAATTTAATTTATGCTAATCATGGTGTATTGGTGTACTGGCAGATAAAAATAAAGCTGGTGGAGAAGATTGCACTGTATAAACCACAACAATTAACCCTAGAAATTATCCCTATGAACGTAAGTTCAGCTTGCTACTGAAAATAACAAGTCTAACCAATTCTCTTAACTAGTAATGATTAGAGAGCTGATTAAATTCTAGGATTTATTTTTGTCCAATGTTTTAGGGACCATTCCCCCAAATTTATTTGACCATTTTGTATAATATTTTAATTAAAGGGTGTTTTGGGGGGGTATCAATGCACTATAATTCAAAATTGTAACCATATATCATCTTGGGTCCAGAATTTACAAGTATGTATACTTACACTATGATATATAACAATAGTGGTATCTATCCCTGACATTAATAATAATAGTTTGCATTTTATGTTGCACTTCAATATTGTTTCCATAGTATTTTACATGTATTATACCATCGAATCATCTCAATTACAGCTTTCAGTAAACAGCCCAAGAGAAGTTGACAAAGTAGGAAAGAGAACTATTTGGGAAGTTGCTTCAGTGTTGTGAAATGAATCTTAAGTGCCTGGGTACTGCTATAGTTATATCAGGCAGTATTGTCCCTAAAATTAGGAATAATAAATTTGTTAAGTGTATTTTAATTACTTTTAAAAGGCAGATGTTAAATCTTTCAACTTCTATCAATTAGTCAGTTAACAAACATTTAAGTGCCTACTATGATCCAGGAACTGTCCTAAGCATTGAGGATAAAAATAAAATAAATGAAACAGTCTTTACCTTCAATTATTTCTGCTTACCTAGGAAGAAATTTATGGATTTGAGTTTAAGATAAAGGGAATGGAGAAAAGGGACCAAAAATATTTGACTCAAACACACTTAGTCGTGATAAACTCTTTTGTGTCTAGAAGCCTTTGATATCTTGTATACTGAGCCATGACATGATATGAAAACTGGAGTAAGCAAATATTTTCTTAATTCTTTTTGTTTATTCTTAAAGCTTTCTGTTACTTCCAGACTCAGGAAAAGAAGACTCATGCTTTTGTTTACAAAGGTGGCATCTGATATTTTAAATTCATGAAAAAATACTTTAGAAGCACTTGCTGAGCTAACTGCTGGGGGGAAGATACGAAAGGACCTGAGTTCTGCTCTAAAAGAACCTATAATTAAATATTCTAAAATTTACATGGGCAATCTTATAGATTAAGAAGGAAGAGCCAGAGAGAGAAATGTAAGAAAGAGAGAGAGAGACAGAGAAGAAAGGAATTGGCATGTAGAGAGTAGGAAAACATGATCCCTAAGTAATCTAAAACATTGTGTCATAATTAGGCCTGCTGCATCATTCTTTACTACCCAGGCTTATACACTAAACAGGTTATCAAACTGGGCAATTCACATACGTTTGGTTCCTCACCCCAAATAGTCTAGTTCCTTCAAAAAGTAGGGAAAGGCATGACAAGTGTATGTTGTCCATCTTCCCCTCTTATGCCATTTCAGTCTATACAGCTAAAGACCGGGCTAGTGTTTTACTGACTTTTTTCCCCCATTCTCCCATCTTACCTTGTCTCTGACCTCAGCCGCTGGCATAGTCTGACTGTGCTCTTCCACAAATTTCTGTTTCTTGCTATTCTTCCCTCGTCACCTCAATGTCATAGGATGAGCAGATCCTAAATATAAAGCTGAAAGGAACATTAGAGGCCCCCAAGTCTTACTGTCTCGTTTTGCAGATGAGGAAAGGGAGGCCTATGGAATTTAAACACCATGAGTGAGAGACATGAGGTGAGCCCAGGGCCTCTGGCTCTAAATTCAATGCTCTTTCTCAATTTTCCACTCCCGTTCTCAATATCTGAAGGCTCTAATTCCACCATATGGCCTTTTGTCTTCAATTTTGTCTGAATTGAGTCTGAATGGTATAGCTCTATTTCTAATGGCTAGAATATCCACCAACTTCGGCAGAACATGTGGGAGCCCCTGTCCCTTTCGGTTTTGCTGTTATGGTAGATCCTTAACTTTTGATTTCTTGTCATCTAGTAGTGATAGATATGTGAACAGATGACCAAAAGTTGTCTTGGTTTCTCAGTGCTGGGAAAGAATTCTTTGAATTTAATAATGTGCCTTCCATACTTCCATTTTCCATAATGGCAACTTAGACAGGAGACTTTCATTTGAACATGCCTATTCTTGAATTAAAACAATAGAATATTAAGCAGGTTTTGCTTTCTGAAAGCACAAAGCTTGGGCATTATCAAGCTTCCAAAAGCTTTGCTTGTATGGCTGTGCTGTAAGACATGTTTCATTTGCTTTTCAGTAGGGAAAACTGTATTAGCTATGATGCAATTGCTAACTTGTTGCTAGTCTATCTCCCTCCATTCCCTTAAAGTATTCATTTTCAGACCTTTGAGGAAATTGTGCTTGATCAACATTAGTTACCAAATTGTTTTCTCCCCCTTCCCCAAACCCCTACAAAGTCATCTGTCATTCCCAGTGGTCATTCAATTACCTTTAATAGGAAGGTTTAATCTTTCAACCTCATGACAAGTCAGTTTCATATGATGCTTCATCTGATGTTGGATTTCCCTATGTTAAATACAAAAACCACAAAACTGGCAGATATAGCAAAAGTTGTCAAGTTATAGCAAAAGCACTATCTGTCTCAGTCCTTTCGTTTTGAAGGTTTTGCTTTAATGACTTCTTTTATGGATCAAAAATTGGCCCACTCAGGTCCAGATAGTGTCTATTTGACACCAGACTTTCCATAATTGTTATTGCTTTGGCTGAATGCTTTAAGAATATGGTAGTTGGGGCGGCTAGGTGGTGCAGTGAATAGAGCGCTGGCCCTGGAGTCAGAAGGACCTGAGTTCGGATCCGGCCTCAGACACTTAACCCACACAAACAAAAACCTAGCCGTGTGACCTTGGGCAAGTTACTTAACCCCAATTGCCCTAAAGGGGAGGCTAGGTGGCGCAGTGAGTAAGAGCGCCGGCCTCGGAGTTGGGATGACCCGAGATCAAATCTGGCCTCAGAAAATGAGCACCCACGCATAAATAATGACTAGCCGTGTAACCTTGAGCAAGTTACTTAACCCCAATTGCTTTAAAAAAAAAAAGAATATGGTAGTTTTCAAAGTGAAATCCAAGCAATGCATTCATGATTCCGGACACCAATAGACCTCTCTCCATGTTGAAATGATGCTTTGTTAATGTAGGCATGAAGAATGCTGGCTTATGACCAATGTCATTGAGACTATAATTCTTGGTCAGAAATCTCAAGAAGACTAATATTCAGAGAATAATTTTGGAGGGTTCCTACTGATCCTTTCAACTTTTTACAACTTCCACCTCAAAAACCAACCAACACCTCCCTGCAGTTTCAAGCTGTCTTTGTTATTCAAGAGAAACACCAAGGGAATTGAGGAAAAGGAGACTGTAGTGAGCCAAAAGAGGATAGTGGAGGGTTTGTGTACTAATTCTTTTATATGTCACCCAGGATGTGATTAATGCTTAATCAGGTTCAGGGTCAGTGCAGATAAAAGATGTGTGACTGAAAGGAATGTGTGTCCCTTTCTTTTTTTTTCCCCTTCTCCTATTCCCCTAGTATCTGTCTGATGCATCTGCATAAACTAGAAGACTCCTGTTCAAATGGAATAGCTGACAATCTTGTACTCTTTGCGTACAGGGTTGCTTTGAAAAAAAAATAACAACAAACCTAATGATGTTTTATTAGTATGGGATTCAGTATGATATTCCAATACCTCTCCACTTCCTTTTATTTCAATCCCCAGGATTGTAGGTTAGAATAGGAATTTTAAAAAGCTTCTTATATTTTGAAAGAAGATTATAAAATTAAATTATTGATTTTATATAAATTAGCTGCTGTCCTTGGAATGATTATTCATTATCCTAATAAAGATCATCTTCTCCCATTTTTACATTATTTTTCTAAAGATGATGGAACATATAAGTTAACTGGTCTACCCAACTGGATTTGCAAACAAATGGACTATGTGCCAGCTAGGAATTAGGACTTTTTTCCTTCTAGGCTTGATAAAAATTAATGGATCTGCAAGTAGAGTTCAATTTAACAGTGATTCCTTATCAGCATGGATTTCCCAACTGTGTTGAAATGTTTCTTTCATTCCAAGGAATGGTACTGCCTTTCACCTATCCACATAAATTATACTGATTGGTAATGTAGATGGCACTTGAAGTAGCCAGTTATCTATATACCATTCTTCTAGCACCCTCAGGCATCTGGAAAAGATTTAAAGCCTCTACCAAAATGGGGGGGGGGGGGGGAGATGGCTTTGGTGGCAAAGAAAGAACCTTTGAGCATGGGGCAAGGAAAAAAATAATTAAGAAGCCAAAGACCTAGTGACTCCTTCCATCCCACATGCTATATAATTGGCTGGTCTTGACAGGGAAGGAAAGGGATACTCTCAGTGGCTAGTTCAGCCTTTTATAGACTCTCCCTTTTCCCCTCAATGCTGAAAGAAATAGGGACCCCCAAAAAAAGTCAGAAGAAAATTGGAGAGGAGGAAGAGGATAACAGATAGAAGCTACTTAAAAGTGACTGCAAAAATCAACAGACTTCAGAATTTTAAATGGCCCCATGATAAAATCAGCAATCAATGGAAACAAGAATGAGGAACAATGATGGACAGAAGCAGACATTGACATATGCTATATGTATCTGGTATTTTGTAAATTCAGATTTTGGCAATAAGGCCAATCACTACGCATGCTAACATGACAATGAAAGGTGGCAACTTTTCGTGTTAAATTGTAAGAAAACTTCACAGCAGAGTTGAAAGAGTGTTATACTTGGAGTCAGAAGACATAGGAACAAAAGTTGGCTCATCTCCTTACTAAATATGTGGTCTTGGACAAATGATTTCATTTTTTTCTAAGTCTTAATTTCCTCTTCTTAGAATGGCAGTAATACTTCATGGCTAAGAGTTTAGTCTCTTCAATCATCTTAACCCTGGTTTCATCACCTCAAAAAATGGGGATAATTCTAGCCTTTAAGAAAGTCACAGTTATTCCGAGTCTCACTTTTCCTCATCTATAAAATAAGGAGCTGGACTACATAATCTCCAAATTTCCACCTAATTCTAATATCCAATGTAATATATTCTTATGACCTGAAAATATTTTAAATATAATATAGTTTTCATAGCATTTAAATGAGGTAGGAATAAAAATGCATGGCGACTTATAGAGAAAAATATAAAGGTATATATTAAAGTCCTAGATGAGATGCTACTAATAATATAATGTTAAAAGGCTAAGATGAAGGCCTTTAGGAAGTTGAATGGGCTCCTTCCATACAGAATTTATGGGAGGAAATAAGCAGGAATCATACAAAATAAGAAGGTCTGGTTGAATTATACTTTGTGCTGTTGGCCAGACTATACACATAATGGAGATCAGAGATCCACTGAAGTATTAATGAAGTGTCACTATTATCATTTCTATTTCATAGATTGGGATAACGAGCAAAGTAGGATTCAAACTAATGTAGGAATCTAGGTAGGTCACATGATTCCCACCTTGATCACAATGCCTATGGCAAGTCCTCAATTAATGATGACATGCTTGGTCCAATGTCAGTGGTTTGTGGACTCATAGATCTTAAACAGAAAGTGAGCCTTGGTTAGCTTCCTTGCCTTCAAGAAGTAAGCTATTATCATCCACATTTTATAGTTAGGAAATTTAGGACTACAAATGAAATGACTTCCTCAAGAACCCACCACAAGTAGGTGGTGGAGGGCTAGAACTCAGTTCTCTTACTTCCTAGTGCAAGCCTTTTAGGGAAATACCATCGTTAACTCCAACTTAAAAGGTTTTTTAGTTGATTTCTTTCTCTCAGATATGTTACAGTCAAAATTAAGTAAACCGAGGCACAAAGTTCCAAGTATAATCAATTTATTAGTAAAGTGCCAATTTACCAATAAATAGAATCTGTTTCCTCAGCAAAGCTAAGAACCAGAATGTAGGGGACAACTCTCTTTCGTGGTTTGGGGGAGTACAGAACAAAGAACAGGAGTTCATAGGCAAAAAGTTGTGATTGGTTACAAGAGCTCGACATCATGGAAGGAGAAATCAATATGATTGGTTACAGAGCTGAGGCATGGGCAACAATGTAATTGGTCGGAAATTGGGACTGAAGGGCAAACAACAATGGTCTCCTCCCCTCCTTTTATGAAGATATGTTCATTGTTTGAGTTCATCTGCAAGGTTAGAGATAGAGGATCAGAATTCTTTGAATAATAAACCAGATAAATCTTGAAGGAAAGCTTGATGGTATAAAGATACTGAACCAGACTCCCTGATGTCCCCCTGCATCTCCCGTGGATAACAGATATTCTTGGGACAAGAATGGAACAGTGATTAGCAGGAGGACTGAATTTCTAAACTTAACTCATTGCAGACCAGCTGAATTTCTGAATTAAGTCCAGAGACAAAAAAAACCATGATTTAGGCAGTAACAGACAAAATCACTTCATTGCAAATAGGATCAATTAAAAAAGACACGGGCTGAGTCTGATCAGTTCACATGGTATCGATTTTGAGCTTATTTTCTAATTCCTTGAGTTTAATCACATTCATCTGGGTGTGGGGTGAGGGGAACCTGTCCAAAGTCTGAACTCTTATCTGTGGCTATTGAGCTGGGTGGGCTCGTTAGTATATGGGGATTTAGTATTTCTTTGGATGGAATCATAGAATCACAGAATTTTCGAGTTGGAAGGAATTCCAGAGGTTTTCTAATTTGAACCATACCCAAAAGGGAATCTCCAACACATTCAACAAGTGGAAACCAGCCTCTACTAGATGAGCCCCATGGAGGAGGAAGTGAGGGAACCTACTCTATTTTGAGGGGACTCTGATTATGAAAACATATTTCCTGATATAAAGCACTAATCTTCATCTTTTATTTATTGCTATTAGTTCTGCCCTCTGGGGTCTAGGTAGAACAAATCGAATCCTTCTTCCACTTAAATTTTCAAGTCATGTGAATGCAGGGAAATGAGAGCCAGTTGTGATGGGGAGCAGAGAGAGGAAAGGTTCAGTTATTCAGTGATAGGATCAGGGGGTGGGACATTGAGAGAGCAAAATGATGCACAACTGAGTTGATAACTAAGAGGCCAACAATAAATATTACTTATGTCATAATGATAAGATGCAGCTAGGTTGCATGGCTGATAGGGACCTGATGGACTCTAGAGTCAAGAAGACTTGAGTTCAAATAGTCTTAGATATTCACTAGCTGTATGACCCTGGGCAAGTCACTTTACCCTGGTTGCTTCAGTTTCCTTGTCTGTAAAATGAACTGGAGAAGGATGTGGCAAACCACTCTAGTATCTTTGCAGTATGACTCCAAATAGGGTCATGAAGAGTCATACATGACTAAAAACAACTCAACAAGAACATGTATCTCTAACCTTGTGTGGATTCCCATCCTATGGAACTTAAAGAGCCACATTTATCTATGTCAATAATCTCCCCAAACTAAGAATCAGATAACAATAAAATGTAGAAATTCTGTGAATGTGAATAGCAGAAACTGGACAGGGGGCTCTAGGAATAGATAAACAAATGACAGCAACAAGTGGCCTCCTTTTACTCCATTTCCTAAACATTTTGTCTTGAAAGCACTAAGATTAAGGGGTAACTAGGTGGTGCAGTAGATAGGGTACTGACCCTGAAAGCAGGAGGACCTGAGTTCAAATCTGGCCTCAGACACTTGACATTTAACTATCTGTGTGACCCTAGTCAAGTCACTTAGCCCCAATTGCTGTACAAAAACCAAAACCACTAAAATTAAAAAGTAGCATCAGAAATGTTATTTTAGTAGTGAAAGTTTTTCCAAACTGGTTAGACAGAGCCTTCAAGGCTGACATTTTGAAGGCTGTGTTCTCAGTAATATCAATAAATCATAGGTGGGTACAGTTGTCTGAGAAGATGGAAGGTAATTGGAAAATTACAGCTCATTTGTAAAATTAATACAGTGATTATTGGAGATTTGTAGATTCAGTTGATACTCTCAATCCAGAGGTGTAGCTGAAAATTTTAAATCCCAAAATGACCAAACGAATCAAGACTGAAATGATTTTCTAAGTCTGAGTCAGGTCATCTCCTTTCTTTGTTCTCTTCTAACCAGTTCAAAGGAAACTTTCTCTCTCTATCTCTCTCCACCTTTTTCCCCTCCCCTCTTCCCATCTCTCTCTCTCTCTCTCTCTCTCTCTCTCTCTCTCTCTCTCTCCTCCCTCCCCCCTCCCCCCTCCCCCCCCATCTCTGTGGTCTCTCTTTATCTCTTTCTGGTCTCTCTCTCTACCTCTCCCCCTCTCCCCGTCCCTCCCCACCCTCTCTTCCTCCCTCCTTCCCTCCCATTTAAGCAACATGGGTTATCTTTCTGTTTTCATTTGTCAGCCCTTATCCTCATATAACCCTTTCCTTTTGCCCTCCCTCTTGCCCTTCCCTTTGTTTTCCTCTTGTTCTGGGCTCAAACAGCAGTCCTCTTTTCTTTCTTTCTTAATATACTTAGAATGGAAGAAATGGTGAATCAAGTCCTAAATGGACACATAGTCAAAGAAGACCTGGTCTCAGATCCTACCTCAGACACTTACAAACTGTGTCACCCTGGGCAAGGCACTTAATATCTCTGGGCCTCGATTTTCTCATCTGTTAAATGGAAATGATAGTACAATCACTGCCCAGTTGTGAGGATCAAATGAGATAATGTACACAAAGGCCATTGTGCTATATAAATATGAGCTATTATTGCTAAATTAAATCCCTTGTGCCCATCATATGTTGGAGCTACTATTCATGCCCAAGTCTCCAGGAGGGGCCTGAAAAATCTATGACCTTTGAACCTATAGCTCAACAATGTGCTCCTTGACTCAGGCTCAATACAATGGTGCACAAGGCTCGGTCTTGCCTTATAGTCTAGTAGGAGAGGATACATACTTGAATAATTTTAACTCGGAGCATAATCAATGCATAAAAGTCAGGCAAAGTCCCTGGAGAATATTTGAATATTGAATTTTGAATAAGGTGTCACCATTGATGGCATTTAGAAAAGGCTTCATGGAAGAGGTCACATATAAACTTGCACTTGAGAAATGGGTGGGATTTTTAACGGGCATATATATTGCTCCCACATCTCAGACATGGAACTGTTTCCTTCTTCATATCTTGCCTCATGGTCATGACCTCTCCAGCAAACTGACAAACACACCCTCTTTCCATCTCTGGATCATTTCTCATTACAGTAGTAGACTGTGTAGCCCAGGCTCTGAAAAACAGTCTACCTAGTTTTAAGGCAGGTGCTCTTTTTAAAAATTCTCTAAATTTATATATTTTTAGTGTTCAACATTCATTTCCACAAGATTTTGAGTTACAAGCTTTGTCTCCGGCTTTCTCCTACCCTCACCCCAAGATGGCAAGCATACTGAATACCCCTTCCCCCAATCTGCCCTCTCTCATATTCCCCTTACCCCTCCCTTACTTTCTTGTAGGGCAAGATGGATTTCTATACCCCATTGCCTGTATATCTTATTTCCTGGTTACATGTAAAAACATTTTTTTAACATTTGTTTTTAAAACTTTGAGTTCCAGATTCTTTCTCTTCTTCCCTCCTCACCCACCACCACTGGGAAGGCAAACAATTCAATATAGGTTATACATGTGTAGTTACGCAAAACATTCCATAGTAGTTATATTGTGAAAGACTAACTATATTTACAATTCAATATAGGTTATATATGTGTAGTTACACAAAACATTCCATAGTAGTTATATTGTGAAAGACTAACTATATTTCCCTCCATCCTATCCCATCCCCCCCACTTATTCTATTTTCTCCTTTGACCCTGTCCCTTTTCAAAAGTGTTTGCTTCTAACTACCCTCTCCCCAAATCTGCCCTCCCTTCTATCATCCCCCTATTACTCCCTTCCCCCCTGCTTTCCTGTAGGATAAAATACCCAATTGAGTGTGTATGTTATTCCCTCCTTAAGTCAAATCCAATGAGATTAAGGTTGACTCATTCCCTTTCACCTTCTTGCTCTCCCCCTTCATTGTAACAGCCTTCTCCTTCTTCCTTTATGTGAGGTAATCCCCTCATTCTATCTCCCCCCCTCTCCTTCTCCCAATATATTCCTCTCTTACCTCTTAATTTTTTTAGATACAATTAAGGCATTGTTCTTAATTTCAGCAACTGTGTAAACTTTAAATCAATAGAAGATAGATAAAGATAACAGTACTGCAATAGAATTGGTTTCTTTTGGAATCCTATGTATTTTATGCATTAAAGATATAATTCTGAGAAGGGATTCCTAGGCTTCACCAGATTGCCAAAGGAGTCCATAACGCAACAAAGGTCAAGAACTTCTCCTAACAGCTGAGCATAATATGGATCTTTAATTTGGTGTGCAAGGTTGCCTACAGCAATTTTAGAAGCAGAAAAAATACAAGCCAAGTTAAAATGATTGGTACAAGGGGCAGCTAGGTGGCACAGTGAGTAGAGCGTCGGCCCTGGAGTCAGAAGGACCTGAGTTCGGTTCCGGCCTCAGACACTTAACGCACACACAAACAAAAGACCTAGCTGTGTGACCTTGGGCAAGTTACTTAACCCCAATAGCCCTCCAAAAAGCAAAAAAATAAAATAAAATAAAATAAAAATGATTGGTACAGTAAAGACTCCTGAAAACCTGTACTACTTTGGATTTTTTGAGGCTAGTAGGGCTTGATAACCAGGGTCTATTTTTCTTATATTGGTCAGATAATCAGAGTGGAAAACAGGCACTACAAATGAGAAATCATTCGCACTAAACACCATTCTGATTTTGCCCTCCCTGCAATTCTTTCACTGACTTTGGCTGGTGAGCATGCTTTCTTCTTATCTATTCAGTTGGGAGAGTCTGATTTCCTTAGATTAAGTACTTCCATAAACATTTCTTTCTTCAAACTGGTTCTTGAGGGTGTCAGGAATAATACTGCCTTCCAAGTTGCCTATCCCCAAGAGTAATTGTGTATTCTCCCCAGCCCTATCATTCTAGATACCAAGAAGAGGTCACAGGTAAACTTCTACCTAGGAATCTCAGAAGAGGTTAAGTTTAGCTCTTACAGCAAGCTTCAAGTCAGTGGAGTTTGTTCTTGATTGGGAACTTTTTGTGATTTGAGTTGATCAAATAAAAATTTTTCTCTGTGGGATAGAAACAAAGGAAAATTCTGTGCCCACAGGAAATTTTCAGGGAGAAAATTATACAGTAATTGTTTTGTAGATCACAGCATACATTGTGTAAGTCAAATGTATGGGAGGGCCACCTTTTTGATTAGGAAACTCTACATGAGTTTTTAATATAAAATTAACCAAATGCCCAAGATGGAAGGCACCTTAGAGATAGACTATATATATATATATATATATATATATATATATATATATATATATATATATATATTCCTTCCTTTTATTTAAAATTCACATATTTGATAAAATATTCCAAATAACAAACAGACAAGCTAATAAAGAAGAAAAATAGAGAGGGGGGTGGTTGATGAAGGTATAGATAAGTAGGTAGAAATAGTGACCATTAAGTTATAGCTAAGGATTCTTGGTGGCTGCATAGTAAATTAGAAAAATACGTAATAACATTATCGATGTTCTAGCATATTTTTATTTCTTTTATTAAATATTTCCTGATTATACTTTAATCTGGTCCTTATTACACTTAATTTCTTTTGTTAAATATTTCCCAATTATACTTTAATCTGGTCCTTATTGCATTTAGGAGTATCTCAGTATTGTCTAAAGTTTGATGGCTCTGGTCTGAATGACCTCTTGATTCCTTCTAATTTTAAGATTCTCTCCTGGGGAGGCCCTGTGGGGAAACTACCCTCATGTAGCCACTTAGATGTTAATAAGGTGAGTTTTGGGGTGGAAAACCAGATGTGTGCTGCTGAGAGGCTGTGGAGGAGTTGAATTTTGGATTTTGAACACTTGCCTGTGTGGCTGATCAATCACATATATTATTACCAGGAGAAGAGAAGTTTCTGACCTTGTGTTATGACTCAGCCAGGTTTTATTTCATTTTTTGTAGCAGTTGGTCTGAGATCCAATGCATTCACTAGCTGAAGATTCTGACCTCTACTGACAAGAAGGAACAGTGGACTTTGGGGGGTGGGCAGCACCTGGTAGTCTAATAGATCATCTCCCTGTCTACCTCGGTGATCTGTGAACAATTTTCTTTTATGTAACCTGCTATCAAAATAGCAAAACTTACAGTTGAGTGTCACTAAACTGATTTAGCTTCTTCATGAAGGCACTGACTGACCCTTCTGAATAACTTCCTCGAGAGATTTTAAAGGATCACTCACCTTAATGGTTGCTCATGAAAGTAACAGTTTACAAATGAGTTACCATATTTACTCACATTCACCACCCTAACACTTGATTTTGAAAAGAAATTTCTTTCTGCATATTTCTTTTTCCTGGAGATACATCAGCTTCCCTTCCTACTTTAAGACTACAGACCCCTGGGTCTGAACACATCACTAAGGGAATACTTTAAGCATTGTTTTATTTTAGTTAATATTTGTGCTGATGTTTTATTAAGAAGCATATTTTAATGGAAAAATCATATTGACAGGATAACCAACTATATTCCTGTCAAGTATTTGCCCCACAGCCCCAAAAAGTTACAAGAAGTTGTCTAACAATACCATACCCTGAAGCACCACCATCACCTCTTGGTAGCTGTCTGAATTACATTTTTCCAGGACAGAAAACCCAAACCTAGAGTGAGACACACTGACATGGTAGGTGTCACAGAATCAGCATGCATTTGGAACTGCAAGGGACTCTAGAGGCAATCTAGTCAGGAAAATCTGGTGCAAATCCAGCCTAAGCCATTAGTAAGGAACAATTTATGGCATTCTGGAGCAGTATTTTAGCCCCTCTGAGCCTCAGTGGCTTCATCTGCAAAATGGAGAAAATAATAACTATATTGCTTACTTCATAGGGTCATCCAAACTAACTGAGATAATCTACGTAAAGTGTTTTGGAACACACTGGGTTGAGATAGATATAAATATATGTATGTATGTATGTATTAGCTATTATTGTGTCAGTAAAAATATCATATAAAGGGGGGCATCTAGGTGGTGCAGTGAATAGAGCGCTGGCCCTGGAGCCAGAAGGACCTTAGTTCAAATCTGGCATCGGCCACTTAACACTTACTAGCTATGTGACCTTGGGCAAGTTACTTAACCCCAATTGCCCTGCCTTTCCCTCTCCAAAATGACAAAAAAAATAATTAAAGTTAGAGCAAGCAGCACCAGGTTTATCTTGGAATGGGGTAGAAAAATGAATAGCACACTATCATTTATCCATTGCATTTTGATTCCTTTTTCTTTCTTAGATATCATGTATTATATAATAATGTATATTACTATCTACACATTATTATTTTTTTCTTTAGGTCTTATTTCTTAGGTATCTTTTTCCCTATCCCACCTCCACCCCAAAGTCTTGGCTTTCCCAAGAAGTCTTGGCTATTAAGTAACTGAGGTTGCTGCTCTAAGCTCACACAAGGACCAGGCACCACTTACTCTGAGGATGGGGGTAGAACAGTTTCCTGGTGCTTCTTCCAAAAGTTCTCAGGTACCAACTCAGAAACCTTGAAAAGTCTCAAATATCATTATTCATTCATTTTTCACTGTTTGATATTTTTATCCATTCCTCAGTTTCCATCTAGTCCTTCATTTTTTCATATCAACTGACATCTATATAGGTGTGTGTTAGTTTACAAAGCCCTCTCCAGCAATTCTCTTTTCAAAAGACATTTATTAAGCCCTTACCATGTACTGTTCTAGACCCTACAGAACAAAGATAAATAAGTCATGTTTTCCACTCTATCAAGGAGGAAGGGATAAACATGTACACAGGAGAACTAG
The DNA here is from genome assembly GCA_011680675.1 of Gymnobelideus leadbeateri. Classification (NCBI taxonomy): domain Eukaryota; kingdom Metazoa; phylum Chordata; class Mammalia; order Diprotodontia; family Petauridae; genus Gymnobelideus; species Gymnobelideus leadbeateri. The sequence goes on from WOXC01011414.1 coordinate 642,853, forward strand.
AATACAAATTAGAATACAGTTGGTATGAGTGCAATGAAAGTGCTTTGAGATCTTGTAAATGAGGGAGAAATCATTTCCAGCTCTGGAGACTCAGGAAGGCTTCCTGAACATGACACACATGGACATTTCACTTCAGATATAGGAAACAGCATGAGCAAAGGTGGCTTCCTCCACCCAGAACCTTGACTGCTTTCAAAGTCGAGCTCTTTTGCAGTTGATTCCTGAAACCTGGTGTGATACCCATCCCTCCCCATCCCTCTCTTTCCTCAAATTACCTTATATACAAACAAATAAATAAATGTAACAGGATCACCAACATACACATATTCATTCTCATTCATTCATTTTCTCTCTGTGTGTATATATATATGTGTGTGTATACACATATACATGTACATGTAAATCCACATGTGCACATACATGTATATGTACATATACATATACAGTTGTTGAGCCATTTCAGTTATGTCACACTCTTTGCAACCCCTTTTAGGGTTTTCTTGGCAAAGATATTGGAGTGTTTGCCATTTCCTTCTCCAGCTCATTTTACAGAAAACAGGTTTAAGTGACTTGCCCAGGCTCACACAGTAAATGTCTGAGGCCAGATTTGAATTCAAGAAGATGAGTCTTCCTGACTTCAGGACCCTCCCTCTATGCACAACACCACCTAACTACCCATAATATATGCATTTACATACATACATACAGAGAGAGAGAGAGAGAGAGAGATCAAGAGAGAAAGAGGGGGAGGGGGGATGGATGAATACACTCTTTGAGGGCAGAGATTGTTTTTGTCTTTATATCACTAGTTCCTAATTCAGTGGGCATTTTATACACAAAATAAAGATGATTCACTGAATTCACTTGAAGTCTTTTAGGGGGCAAGTGGGACCTTAAAATCAGAATGAATCTAAACCAGTTTCTTGCAAAATGTGCTACCTTATTGCTTTTCTAAGTGAAAGTCTCTAGGGTAAGGGGGTGTCATCTGTTTTAGGTACCACAACAGTAGATTTTTAGAAGAGTATGATTTTTATGAGGAGTTTCTAAACTCATTGAAAGAGAAGGATCAGTAACAATGGATATATTAGAGAAACCAGTTCCAATGAGCTACGTATAACTGGCGTCACTTTAACAGTGGGAGTTTCTACATACAATGCACCAATATATGCATTTGTGAGCAAAATGCATGATGAAGGAATTGTATTTTATTATTACTTCAGCAAAGGTTAAATCAACCTTATTGACCATGAGATGTTTCTAAAATTCACTACGGCAGAGAATTGTGCCCAAAATCCATCCCGCAATGTAACCCCTATGCTGCTCCCTTTCTTCCAAATGAGCTGGAGGAGTGGAAAATTCCCAACTTAAATATATATATATATATATATATATATATATATATATATATATATATATATATGTAAAATCTGTGTGTATGTGGTATGTATGCATGTGTGTGTATATAATGTGTATTATATATAATATATATGTATGTATGTGTGTGTGTGTGTGTATATATATATATATATATATATCCCTCTTCATTGCTGTGCTTTACAGAGAGACAGAGAGAAAGTGAGAGGGAGAAAAATAAAGAAGAGTATTCTTTTTTTCCCACCGCAAAGAAGAAAAATTAAAGTTGTATGATGGTTATAAATATTACATGCTCAGAGTACCAGGAGTACCTGTAGTTCTCTGGTTTCTGAGGTTGGTTTAGAATTAACCCTTTTACTACTATGAAATTCTAACCAGAACAGAAATATAGACACAGAAATATAACAGGATCTGCTGTTCTAATCTGATTATTGTTTGAAAGATTCTGTTAGAAAACAGTGTGGCATAATAGTAAATTTTGGGAATTCCATTCACTTCCCAGTCCCTTCATTTGAAAAAAGGGACAATAATAATGCCCACCTTGAAGGGTTGTTGTGAGGAAGGAGTGCTTTGACACTCCAAAGTGCTATAGAGAAGCCAGTTATGATTAGGGGAAAGAATGAGAATAAAATGCACATCTAAAATGTTGGGACTTTAACAGTACCAACAGTTCCTAGAAGAGTGACTTGTTTCCTATGCTAAAGAAACAAGACATATGGTTATAGATTTAGAGCCAGAAGGGCCCTTAGACTGTCAAATCCAACCCTCTCATTTTATAGATGAGGAAACTGAGGCACAGAGAGGTTAAATTACTTGCCCATAATCATACAACCAGTAAGTTGTCTAAGGCAGAATTAAAACACTGATCTTCCTGACTTCAATGGCAGAGCTCCATCCACTAGGAATTTTGGCTACTTCATTAAAATCAAGCTTGTTGCATTCAGTTTCCACTTTCCAGGTTCAAAGGCGCCTCTGAGAGCATCCAAGTCCCACCTCTTCCTACCTGAGGCATGAGTCAGTTTCCATAATATTCCTAACAATAGTCATCTAGTCTCTCCTTAAGGACCTGTAGTGATGGAAAACTCAACAACTAAGAAGGTGATCCATTTCATTTTGAGGCAACTCTTTTTGAGAAGAAATATTTTCTTCTATTGTTCTGAAATCAGCTGCCCTATATCTTCTGTGTATAGGTCTTAACTGTCCTCTCTAAAACCACCATTTTTTAGATCAGAGTTATTCCCGCTCCTTCCCCGAGGCCACACTCCCTTCCCATAGAATAGTTACCTTTGCCAACAGAGATACTCCAATTCCATAAAGTTCCTGATATTGTAATATGCTACTCAGGAAATAATTACAGCATCACAAATTGAACATCATAAATTCAGTGAAAGATCAAATAGGGAGGAAAAAAATCAGTGATCTGGAAAGGAACAACAACTTTGTTTAACCACAAACAGCTTTGGTAATTAGCAAACAGGACTTTAAAAAAAGCTACTATACAAAGCAGCGTTCAGTAACTCAACCCTTCAAATATTAATTTAACCAAAGGGCTAGGTCCACCTCTCAGTAGAATCAATCATTGTGTGTCCTGGCACTCTGTTTACCATAGTGAAGAGAGAGGAAAATATGTTCCTTTCCCCCAGCAAACATTTGTAACTAAAAGGATTTTTCTGAAGTTTTGAAGAATCCTTTAAGCTGATTTAAGTCACAGAAATATGAATCTGACCACTGTCACAAGTTTTCCATTCTCCAATAGTGAATCATAGAAAGTTCAAGTTAGCAAGGTCATTTGGCCCAAATTTTTCCTTACTGAATTCATGAAATCTCCCTACAACATCCTTGAGCAAAATGGTCCTCTAACTGTGGCTTTAACACCTTCACTTTCTGTGACCATGTGGCCCATCTCAATTTTGGACAATTAAAATTATCAAGAGACTTTTTCAATTTCAGTTAATCTTCAGACATTTTAAAAATCAAATATTATGTGTTTTTGGTTAACAAGCATTTTTTTCTCTTTCATCCCTTCCCCCCAAATTCTTAGTGGAAAAAAAAATAAAAAGAAAACTTTTGTAACAAATATAAATATTCAAGCAAAACACATTCCTTCATTGGCTAGATCTAGTAAAGTATAACTCATTCTGCATATTTAGTCCATCATCTAGTCCCCTAGAATCATGGCTGGTCATTGCATTGATAAGAGTTTTTAAGTTTTTCAAGTTAATCATCTTCACAGTTTAGTATAAATTGTACTCCTAGTTTTGCTCACCTCACTCAATAGACAATTCAAATAAGTCTTTTCAGGTTTCTCTGGAACTGTACCTTTCATCACAATAGTTTTCCATTATATCCATATACCATATTTTTCAGCCACTCTCCAAATGATGGGCACCACCTTAGTTTACAATTCTTTGCCATCAATAAAGTGTTGATAAAAATATTTTGTACATATAGGTCCTTTCCCTCTGTCTTTGATCTCTTTGGGGGTATAGATCTAGTAGTGATATCACCGGATCAAAAGGTATTAACAATTTAATGACTTTTTGGATATAATTTCAACTTGCTTTCCAGAATGGCTGTACCAATTCACAACTCAAACACTAATGTGCCTCTGACAAACCTACTATGTTCCCATGCTAGGCTCAGGGATACAAATACATTCAAAAAAGTCATTTTCCCCCCAAGGATCTTACTTTTAAGTTCAGAATGTAATTTGAGGACGTGGACTCTTACTTCAGTCTGCCATTTGCAGTTTTCCTCTGAGTATAAGAGTTCTGTTGCTACTCAAAAGGATAGGCAAGAATCGCAGCCAGCTATCACTTCCATGACTGGTAGTATTTAGTTTCCTTTTAAAATATTCGTGGAGCTTTAATGCATTATCAAACATCAACAGGTGTTTATTACTCTAGTAAGAATCAGAACAGTCCATGGAAGGAATCCCGAATTTGGGATTAGGTTCCAATCTCTCCTAGGATCATAGAGTCTAGCATCATGGATTTAAAAGCTACAAGAGACTCTAAAGGTTGTCAACTCCAAACACTTCATTGCATAGATGGGAAAACTGAAATCAAGAGAGATTAATGTCTTGCCCAAGGCATCACAACTACTAAGTGACAGAGCTGGGATATGTGAACCTTGGTCCACTGACTCTAAATTCAAAACTTTTTCTACTGTGCCACAATGCAAGTCACTTAACTTTTTCTAGGTCTTAGTTTGCTCCTTTGTATAGTGAGGAAGTTGAACTTGGTCACCTCCAAGGTTCTTCTAGCTCTAAATCCCATGATCCCGTGAGAGTTCAAAAGAATGTATAACTTGATGCCCATCAACATGGTTTGATTTTAGGAGGATCTTTCTGTCCCCAAATATCTCTCCACTAGACTTAATTGCAGAATGCTAATGCCTCTGTTTAGAAAGGGAAACACATTATTACATTATCAGCTATTCACACTTTCAAGTGAAAAGCTTAATCTAATGGTTTTCCATGACAAGTGAGAACGAGACAGTGAGGAAACAGTCATTTTCAGAGAAAGGAGAGCTAGAGAGAGCTTTGGAGAATGGGACACGTGTCTGGACAAGATTTTGTAGTCAACAGCACAAGGGTGATTGGTGCCTGGGCCAAAAAGAAAAGAAAGATCAAGAAACAGGATGTGAGATCATTAGACTCCCTGATTAGCCCTTGGCTAACCCTGACTATATTCTCTAATCCCTTGGTCATTCTGCTGATGACTTCTTAGTTATTTCTTCAATAACATATGCAGAGCTTTTTGAGATAGACTTTTTCTGTGACACCCTCTTCTGAGGTGGTAGATGAGTAGGAGAATCAGTGCAAGATGGAGCCACTTTAATAGAAGTGACAGTAGATGAAGATTAGTTCAGCCAACCATGTTAATTTGATTGGCCAGCTCTAGTTGATGGCTGTAACAAATTGGCCATGCTCAGTCAGTATAGCCCTTTCAGGAGCCTTCCCTTTGAAGAGAAACATTTTCCAATGTAGTTTTAACTTTCTTCTTGCTTTTTCTTTGGGGCATAGTGATTGGATGAGCAGATCACAGTCAGTTAAACTTCCAGAAATGTATTTCAAGAGGACCCTTTCATTTCCGGGACTTAAGGCAACCTCCCAAGGAGGTCACATTGTATCATGATCCAGGGATAAGAACAAATAAACACTCTTTGGATTTCCAAATGGACCATATTTCATGTGAAATCAGGGCAGCTTTAGAGAGCTGGTAAGGTCCATAATAGAAAAAGAAGAATAGACACAGAAGACCTGGGATTGAATCTTAGATGTGTCACTTAACCAAGTGATCTTGAACAAATAATTTACCTGGCCCTCAGTTGTTGTTATTTTGTTTTAATCTACATAATTAAGGCATTAAAAAACATATCATCAAAGGTTCCTTCCATCTCTACCATTCTCTCCAATATATGAAGTTATATTTCTTAATGTGTCATGGTTTTTATCCTGTAAATAAGGCTATACATATTAATCTATACATATTTACCACCTTGCCTCCACAAGCCCTTTAATAATGATACCTGGAGTCTATATATTTAGAGTTTGCCATATACATTATCTCATGTAATTCCCACCAGTCAATTTTTTTAATTGTCTACTGTGTGACAGGAATTGTGTTATGTGCTAGAACTGTAGCTTTGTGCACCCACTAGAACTGAGATAAAAAGTCGTTGTGTCATGTGACACAGAGGTGACTGGGTTCTTAAGGCTATGCCAGTAGAACACAAGCTCTAACAGGTCATAGTCTAGAAAAACTTTGAGTATAATCTCAGTCATGAAGATCCAAAGACCAACTTAATTCAAAAAGATTCATGATTAGAAAGTTGAACATTAAGTGATGAATATTTGGGCCATAGCAGCTCATGAACACCATATGCTAAGAAGAGTTGGAGAGTTTATGATCTGAGCCAGTGGAAAGAAAATAAACAGCCACAAAAGCATAAGAGATGTTAATAACAGCCAGCATGTATATAGCTAGCACTGTAATTTGTGCAAAGTGCTTTACTTAGGTTATGTTACTTTATTCAAAACAACCCTATAAGTAGGTGATTCCCGTTTTACAGATAAGAAGAACAAGGTGAACAGATACCAGGTGATTTGCCCAGGGTCACACAGCTAGTAACTGGCAAAGCTGAGGCCTGAACTGAGGTCTAAGCTACTCTCTTAAAGACAAAGGGTGAAGGGTATTCCAATGGTAATGATTCCTTGGGTTGTAAAATGTGCCCCTTGCATAGTATATGGTTTTCTTAATTTGGAAAACCACATGCTACATATGCTATAAACCCTGCATTTATGAGCCTGCATTTTGGCAAAGTCATATTTCTCCAATGCCTTGTCTCCAAATGGTTCATAAAGCTAATCAATTATCCCATGCAACTCCCACTACAAAACATGTAATTGTGGGGGTAAGGCATGCAAAAAGTTAAAAATCTATACTTAAGCATCCAAGCTTGAAAATGCAAAGCGATGCTACATCTAATTGAAACATTGTTTTGTTTTTTACTGTTACTAGATGTCATATTAAAATCTAATGATTTTAATTGTAATCCAATTATTATAATTGTGTATTTTAATGGAAATGCTGCATTTATGGAAAAAGAATGAGAAGAGGAAAGTGATCCAATATTTCAAGTCTTCCACAGCAATTATTCTCCTTTCCATGAAACTGCTAGTTGTTTAAATGTGCTTTCAGCGTAGAATTGTCCCCTGTGTACCAGTTGAGGTCCCCCTAAATAGCCCCGTTCAGTCCTATTTTTCTGTCCTAGCCTAGGGCAAAGGTGGTTAATAAACCTCAGCAGGTTACCTGCTTTGGGTATATCATTCTGTTTCTAGGCTTACAAAAACAACAGAATTTTGCTTATATTTCCCTTTTGGGCAATGTATCAGCCCCACGTTCCTTCTTTTATTCTGTCACTAGAGGACAGAGATAAAAAGTTATTTGTATGTGTGATTCCTTCCCAGGTCTCCTCCCCCAACACCTAGCACGACCCTTGGCACATAGCAGTTACAGTACAGATATTTGCTTCACTGAACTCTTTCCTCCTATTCCTACTTCCCTGGCCTTCCTGTTCTTTTCTCACACTTTTTTTGTCTTTTTCTTTGAGTAAAAAGTCATTCTGCCATAGAAACCTAAGCATCCTCAAAACTTCCTTTCACTTTTCCCAAACATCCCTCCTTAAGATACATCCCCTTTTAAAGCAAATTCACAGCATTTTCTTGGCCTTTACTCATTGTGTATTTTTCTTTTACTGAATGTTGAGTAAAACTGAGCTATAATGAACATCTGTTGCATAATTATTCATATAAATAACGAGGTTTGAATCTGGACCAGTATTTGGAACCCACTACTACCACTATTACTGGTTGTATTGCATGAAACATGTTAGATCGCCAAAATGTGTTGGATACATGGATTTTAGACCCTAATTCACGGGAAGCTTCCTATTGGTTATTTTATCCACATATCATCTCATTTTCTACCACAATGCTTATTAGATCTGTATATCCGTATGTATTCAGTGGATAGCCATGGACATTTTGTTCCATTAACATATAGAGCACAGTTTTTCTTCACTTATTCCCTTGATGTTTTCTCTTTCTTATTATCGTCATCACCCTAAAGGGGCCTGGGGACAAAAGTGAGGGCAATTATTATCTAAGCTGAGGGACATACAGTGGTGTATTGGTTACCCAGAGTTAAACAAAGCAATTCCCCATGCCCTTCAGAGGTTTATAGGAAAAGCTCAAAGCTACAGTATGCATATAAAGCCAGGCAATTTTTAGCCACCTCCTCCCCCTAAGCCTCCAATCCCCCAATGTTTATTTTGACTTTTTCCCTGTTTAATGTTGTTTACTCTTATCCTTTCATTGCAATGACATTTAGGAAAAATGCTTGGGAAGAGATGGGACAGCCAACTGTTAGAGGCAGCGGCAGCAGCGGCCAAAGGAAGAAAGACAAGGCAAAGAGAAGGAAAGGGGAAATGGAGGCCAGGCAAAAAGAGGGATTCCTAGCACTAGCATCTTCTTCTTTAAAAACCTGTAACAGGCGGCTGCCTTAAGGGCCAGCCCTGTCAGGTCAATACTCTTTCAAATTCACAGAGTACTTGAAAACTGCAGCTAGGTAAGGTAGGTGGGACAAAGGCTATTTTTCCATTTTTCAGATGAGGAAGCTGAGTTTCAGAGAAATAAAATGATTCATGGTGCTCAAGACTGGTTGGATACATGATCTTTTATTATTCCATCTACTAAAATTCAGGCTTTTTTTAAAGTTTTATCTTTTTTTTTTTTCACTGTCTCACCAAAAGCTATGACCATGTGGGCAACATTTATTTGTTACTAATTTAAGACTAATATCCCACTAGTTGTCTTATATGGGTCTTCTTTCCTCTGTCCATATAAAATAAACATGGAGAAGAACAATGTTTGAAACATTTGTGTTTAAAAAAAAACAACAACACATTCCTAGAAAATCAGCCAATTAGAAAAACAACAAGATAATGCTATAACTATCCATATATGTCTCTGGGTGGTCCCAATGCATGCCAACAGAATTTTTTTAATCATGCTTTAATTTTTTTTCTTGAAGAATCATAATTATATAAAGACAGTTAAAATGAGGAAGATTCCATATCTAATGAATTGGCTTATTTCTGGCATTGATTATAATGGAATTACAGATTCATGCAGTTTTAAACTTAAAGTTGAATATAAAGGTTTATTGTTTTATTTGGTCTGGATCATTGTCTTTGATAAATATTATTGTAGCAAATGATTTAGAACACTTTAGATTTTTAAAGAGAATTACATCATTTTGGTTTGAGTTTTTTTTTTTTTTGGTGGTTCAGTCACATGATTTCATCTATGTAGGTAAGTCTCATTGTGGAAATTCCTTTCACCCATGCAGCTCTGCAACCTGTCTATAATTTACAGTCTGCAAGATACCTAAAGACAGCCTAAAGTGCTGTCCTTGTTCTTGGTCACAGACCTATTATGAGTTGGCAAGATGAAGTGAGCCTTAAGGTTCCTACTCTATGGCCTGTGTACTGTCTGTTACAGAAGATAGGGTGATATAAATGCAAACTTTGAAAAGGAAACTAATGAAAACCAGCATTTATATAGAGCTTTAAAAGTACTTTACAGATATTATCCTCAGAACTACTGAGATAGATGCTATTTACTAAGGTTTAAGTGAGTAATAAGCTAGTAAATGTCTTAAGTGGGATTTGAACTCAGGTTTCTTGACTCCAAGACCAGGACTCCACCCATGTGCCACCTAGCTGCTTTAAATGTTTACTGTTATTATCAAGCAGCAAAGCCATCCCTATGAGAGGGGTATAGATGTAGCTGGTTGAAGGGATAAGTGGTACTGTGAATGATATTGCCTTGTTTGCATTTCTTTGGTCTAAGGAAGGTGATATTTGAAGCCTTTTACTGACTGGAGGGAATATGAGGTAGAAACCACATTACTTAGAATCTCAACCGACCCTGGAGGATCAGAAAAGATTATACTGCTCTAGTAGCAGTAAGTCAATCAGTAATCAGTTATTAAGCAGCTACTAATTGCTAGAAACAGTACCAAATGCTGGTGACAACAGTAACAGTACCAAATCCTGGAAACAGGAATGTCTGCTGCAGGTTTGAGGGCAGGGGGGAAGGGAGCCCAATTTAGTTGTGGACAGAATGAGTTTGCCATGGTGAACAGGCATCCAAGGTGAGATTTTTCTGAAGACTTTTGGAATTGTGGGACCTCAGCAGAGGTAGGACATTGGAGAGAAATTAGGAAAGTAATTCACACAGCTGTGGAAGAGAGAGAGGTAGCAGCAGAGAATAAGAGAGATCTGAGAGGAGGGGCAGAATTGGAGCTTAGGGATGGTGTCCTTCGTTGTGTATAGTTCACAGACATAAAAATGAACCACAGTGCCTTGAGTTATTATCACAACTGTGTGTTTTGTCCTTCTAGATGTATAGTTCACTTGGCTCTCAACTTGAGAAGAGTTCTGGCAGTGTGGTTATAATAGTAAAGAGATAATTACGTGAGTTCTAAATTTCCCAATGGAACCAATTCACCTGAAGTCAAATTACTCTCTGAAAGAAGGGAAATTTTCAAATACCAGGCACACTGGCTTGGGGCACTTTTGTCAGTCTCCTAAACATAGAAAAAGAGACTTCTTTTAGTTTCTTTAACAAAATTTTCCCATCCTTATTGATAATCCGGTGCCTGTCTTCCATTAAAAGCAAGGGAGAAGCTGTGCTCATATCAGAAAAAGATCAAAGGTCACTGGATGAGGCACTAAGGGATATGACAGTATTGATTCTTTAATTTATTCAACAAGAATTTCCTGAGTGCCTACTGTGTGCCAGGTGCCATACTATGTTCCACTGATACAAAACCAAGAGAAAACAAAGGAGTTTGCGATCTATTGACATAAACTACATGAACACAGAGAAGGAAAGATTAATATTTACAAGGCACAGTAATGAAAAGCAAAGGAAGATCTACGCCATGATAAGTAAATAAAATAAGAGCTCCATGAGGTCAGGGACTTTTGTTTTATACTTTGTATCCCTAGTACACAGAACATAGTAGTTACACTGAATCACAGAGGAATGTTGGCATCAGGATTGAGGGAAGGGGTGGAAGGAAACCCAATTTAGCTGTGGATGAAAAGAGTTTTGCTGTGGTAAAAAGACATGCAAGGGGTGATATTCTGAAGGCTTTTGGAAATGTGGTACCTCAGTAGAGAAGTGGTGCATCAGAGAGAGATGACAGTTGGAAAGGGATTTTAGAGTCCATCTATTTCTCAATTAAATCCTTTTTCTAGGGTGGCTAGGTGGCACAGTAAATAGAGCACTAGCCCTGGAGTCAGGAGGACCTGACTTTAAATCTGGCCTCAGACACTTAATACTTACTAGCCATGTGACCTTGGGCAAGTCACTTAACCCCAATTGCCCTGCCTTCCCCCTTCCAAAAAGAAAAAAAATATTAAAATATTTTTTCTAATATTCCTTCCCCAATAATTGGTTTCCAATCTTTCTTTGAAGGTCTCTTGTAAGAGAAAAAAAACTAATTACCTGAGGTAGTCTATTTTATTTTTAGATATGTTCTGGACTTATAGATAGAGAAAACTAAAAAATACATGTTGAATTACATTATATGAAAAGGTGGGGGTCACAAAAATGAAGCTGATTTGGTCGCAAGAATGAAGAATAGAGGAAGATTGTTGTCCTAGATATACAAAAATCATCAGTTATGGATAGCTTTGATTCCCATTTTACAAAAGGGAAAACTGAGGCATCGGTAAAGTTAAGCCACTTGTTCATAACCATGTGATTGGAGATGGAACTAGATTTAGCTTTTAACTTAATTGCTTTGTATGCTAAACTGCCTAAGAAGCCTTCATGCTCCAATACAACTGCCCCAAAAGGAAGCAATTGTGGTTATAAAATGAAATTTCCTGCCTCAGCACAGTTAGAGAAGACCATCTTCAGAACAGATGCCCCCAAGATTTCTATTTTCTCACTCAGCAACCTGACTAGGATGCTGCATTTCTGACAAGACAGTCCCGCAGAGGAGTTCCCTGACATTTTCAGTGATGATCTTCTCACCTTTCAGGGTCTTCTATGACTCAGTCTCCTTTTCTGTACTCTTATTGTGTCATCTTTTGCTCTTCTTCTCTATCTGCTTAGATATATAAACATATATACATTTCTTAGATCTGCTAACAAATCACTGTGTGATCTTGGAGCAAGCTATCTTCTGGGCCTTCATTTCCTTAGGTTAAATAAGAGGAAAGATTAAATGACTTCTATGGTCCTTTCCAGCTCTACGATTTATGTTTCAGTCCCACATACTAAATGTGTACATATGTGTGCATATATCTTAGTTCTGCTATCTCAACTAGGTTGTAAATGCAGAATTATAGATCTTCAGAGCAGAAGGAACTTCAGAGGATATCTACCCCTTCCCCCCCTTGTATACTCGGCCAGGGGCCAATTCTCCAACATTCCCCAAAAATGCTTGGCCAGCCTCTGAAGACATCCAGGGGAGAACTACTCACTACCTTTCAGGTTTGAACAGCTTTAATTATTAAACAGCTTTTCCTTACATCAAAAGTAAATCTTTCTGTTGTTTTTCTTGATAACTCTTCTCCTTCTAAGATGATTCTCCTTTGTAACAAAGCAGTACAGCTGAGCAAAATAAAGTCTCCATGACTACATCTAATAGTCGTGCCTCATTTAGCATGTGCAGTACCCCACCTCTCAAACTAAAGGGGTAAGGCACACTTTATTACCAATACTGTGGAATCAAGATTGGCAATTATATTGACATATAATGAAATTGTATTGAAATTATAATAATAGTATTTTTATAGAGCCCACTGTGTTATAAAATGTGCTAAGAACTTTTGAAAAAAATTCTCAGTTCCATACAACAACCCTACAAGACAGGTGCTATTATTGTCTCCATCTTACAGTTGAGGAAACTAGAACAAACAGAGGTTAAGTGACTTGCCCACAGTCAAACAGCTGGTGTGAGGCTGGACAAAGGTCTTCCCGACTCCAGGCTGGGCAGTCTATCCACTGTACCACTTAGACAGATCTCAGTTTTCATTTAGTATTGTTCTTTACATTACTCTGGTCATTGGGCATACTGTTCTTTTGATTGTTTCTTCTCTATTGTTTCATGCTGGCCTGGTCTTCCTTTTCCAGACTGTAAACTCCTTAAAACCAGGAAACATTTCATTCATCTCTTTTCACCCTTGGTGCTTAGCTTATAGTGCTTTCCACATAGTGGGCACCCAGTCAAGGTTTGTTAATGGTGGAGGAATAGTACCTACTCAGCAGATATTTGTTGGATGGTGAACTTATTTGCGAATTCCTCACAATATCTATAACAGACAATGACCTATGCATACAGCTGGGTGACAGGAATGCTCTGTGATTCAGTGACCTGTGCTCCTGCCTGGGTGACCAGAACTCTGTGACTGATTATACCTAGCTGAGTGACCAGAGTGCTGGGTGACCAGAGTGCTGGGTGATCCAGGGCACCTGACTGGGTGACCAGAGTGCTGGGTGATCCAGGGCACCTGACTGGGTGACCAGAGTGCTGGGTGATCCAGGGCACCTGGCTGGGTGAGTAGAGGGGTCTATGATCCAGTGACCTGTTCTTCTGGTTTGGGTAACCAAAGTGCACTGTGATCCTGGGTAAGATATTTATTTCAGCTGTACCGGCATTTTCACATGTGGAAAGATGTGGGATGGCAGACTTGCCTAAACATTCAGATATAATGATGAAAGATTAAAAGGAGACAGAGTGAAACTGGAGCCTGTCATGCTCTCTGTCATTAAAATGCCCTTCTTTTTTCACATGGCTGTAGCCTTTCTTATCTGGTGCTAGTGTGCAGTTCCTGGTCACAAACTCTGAAGTGTGCAGGCACAATGGTTCCCCCCAAAGAAAAGAGCTTTTGCAATCCAGTTCTGGGTGAGGTGATTATACATCCGCGCATTCACACAGACATCCGCATGCTCCCATAAAATGAGAGAGGAGAGAGGGTGCGTGTCAGGAATATATATGATAGTACAAAGTTATAAAACACTTTGCCTTCTGGCTTCTCTGAATGGAAGCTTTTATGTAGATAGAAAATGCTATTATTCTTATTATTTGTAGCTTAAAGAGCAACTGTCAATACACTGAACATTTTTCTTCATGTGACAAGTGTTCTCGTTTCAGTCAGCACAGAAGGAGGCTTTTTGAATGGGATGCTAGATAATCTTTAGGTAAGGTATAAGGAAATCTTCCAATAAGCAGCTTCACTCCATGGTTCCTGCCTTCTTTATGTACATCTTCTTATTAAAATAAATGCTTTCCCCCTTATTGGTTGACAAAAGTAAAAATGTATAGACTACAGTTGATTAGAGGTAAATTTCTGAGATGTTAAGCATAAGTCATATTAAATGTGGAATGCTGAGTCACGTGTCGGTTTCAACACTAAAAACAATCTTATATTCAAGAGAAGATTCAAAATAGGAGTGTTTTATTCACCTTGGCCAAGGTTATAAGTAATTGGGAGGCTTCTTTAGTTTATGTTACTTTAACTTCCATATCTTATGAAGAATTTGGGGCGGCTAGGTGGCACAGTGAAGAGGCCCTGGAGTCAGGAAGACCTAAGTTCAAATCCAGCCTCAGACACTTAACACAAAAACTAGCCATGTGACCTTGGGCAAGTCACTTAACTCCAATTGCCCTCCAAAAAAGCAAAAATAAAATAAAATAAAATGTGAAGAATTTGTTTTTAAAATTTGTTGTGTAATATTCATGGGGAGTACCATGGTGGAAAGAACATAACTGAGATTAAGCTGGGAGACAGAGTATACCATAAAACAGAACAAAACAAAAGAAAAAACTAATGTGATCTTGGAACACATACTAGTGTCTAGATTGGGGGGGAGAGGTAAGTCCCACTGTATTCTGCCCAGGTTAGACTACTTGTATTCAGTTCTGAGAATCACATTTTAGGTTAGATATTGATAAGCTGGACCACGTTCGAGGGAGATTGACCAGGATGGTGAAGGGAGACAAAGCTATACCAAAGTACTATCAGTAGAAGGAATTAAAGTTAGTGTAGAGATAGAAGATATTGTCATTTTCTTCAAGTATTTGAAGGCTGTCATGTGAAAATGGGATTAGATTCATTCTGTTTTCCTTGAAAGACAGTACTAGAATAACTAGGTAGAAGAAAAGCAGGTTTGGTGCTCCGCATAAAGACCCAGAGAGGACATTTGTAGTGAATATATAAGAAGGGACCAGGCTGGCTTTTGTAAATGGTATTCTATAGATGACCACATCTTTAGAGTGACATAATTGACAGAAAGTTCCCTATAATATAGAATCCCACTATGATATTTTTGCTTATTGACTGTTTAAAAAACAATTTAATTTGGTAGAGCAATGCTATTCTTTGACAAGATGTCTCCTATGCAAGGTTCACTGAAAGATACAACAGAGATTACTTGAATTAGCAACCCTGTGATTTTTAATATTAAACAAGGCATAAATCAGGGAGATACACACATGACAAAGGTATTTTTTCATTGAGGAGATCCATTGCAAAGCTTTCATGGAAAAGAGATTTCCTATAGATGGTGAGGCCTTACAGATGCTCTTTTCTGTGGCTGATGATATACTGATTGCATCAGACCCAGGATATTGTAGAACCTCCTAAATGGGCCTTGCTGTCATCCTAGAGTTCAACCCAATTATCCACACAATAAAGCCAAATAGATAAAGAATACTTAGTGTCAAGGCTATGATAGTTCAATGGATAGGCCATAGATCTGGTCCTTCTGTATGTAAATCTTGGACAGACTCTACAAATGGGTGATGAATTTGACTCAGTACTGCAGATCTAGTGTGTTGGATTGCATTTGGGAAATTGTGAGGCACTTTTAGAGTCCCTAAACTTCTTCCTGAAATAAAGTCTCACATTTTAACACTAGGATTGGTCCCATAAGGTGACATCTCTGAGTCATGGACTGCTGAAGTCTACTGAGAATTAAAATTTCAGTATATCCAAGGGGCATTGAAGAGATACACGGTTGTCTTCAACAGGCTAGGCTAGGTGTTATTACCATCAATAGAGGTATATACACCAAAGATCAAGTAAAAGACATTATCAAAGAAATATATGAGCGGAAAATGACATGAACAAGTTATGTAGTGAGAGTGAGGGAAAACAGATGGATGATCTGTGAGGTAACCACCTAGGGAATGTCAAGAGAACCAAAGGAAGTCTCGTAGCACATGGGATTCCTTATGCTGTACTTGCAGAAAGATGTGGATAACAGTTGCATCAGATGAGAAGACTTGGGTGAGATAAAAACCATGCTGTTGGAGGGAATGCCAATATTGATGAGGTCCCAGATCCATCCAGTATCCTCCTAATTCAGCAGCTAGGTGGTGCAGTAGATGGAGCCCTGAACCTAGAGTCAGGAAGATCTTGATTAAATCTGGCCTCAGAGACTTACTTAGCTGTGGAATCCTGGACAGGATGTTGAACCTCTGTCTACCTCCATTTTCTTTTCTTTAAAATGGGAGCAATAATAGTACCTATCTCCCAGGATTTCTATGAGAATAAAATGAAATAATATTTTAAAAATACTTTACAAACCTTATTATGCTATATAAATACTAGATATCATCATCATCAAAGTAAGGAAAAGCTTCATAAAATTAGAACAGTCTGACAATCCATTTACCTCTTCAAAGAGTAGTGAACTTTTAAGTAGTAGTCGAGATAAACCCATGTTGGAGATTTTGTATCTGGCCTTTGTGATTTGGTTAGAACTTGAAGGAGGTGACTTCTTCCACATGTCCACCTATTGCCTTGCTAAGTTTTAAGTTTGATTGTCCTGTGACTTCTGAACATGGACTTCCAGCTCTGCAAATCTCTATGATTCCATGAAAAGACATTGCCACAGTGTTTGTAATTTTCTATGTAAAGAAAACGTTTAAAATCCCCCCTAACGCCATGAACGCAGCTTCATTTAAAACCCAGCAAGTTTAAGTCCCAGTAGTCATAGCTATCATTCACTCTCATATTTAGCTACTGACACAATGAATACAGGAGACCAAAGTACTATTTTAAGTTGTTGTGGAACAAGGAGACATAAGGATGAACACACACTCACGAACTGTTAGAGCAGGCAGGAACCCTACAGATCACCTAGTTCAGTGATTCTTAACCTGAAGTCCATGAATGCTTTTTTTTTTTTTTTTTTTTTGCTTTTTGGAGGGCAATTGGGGTTAAGTGACCTGGCCAAGGTCACACGACTAGTTTTTTGTGTTAAGTGTCTGAGGCCAGATCCGAACTCAGGTCCTTCTGACTCCAGGGCCGGCGCTCTACTCACTGTGCCACCTAGCTGCCTCACCATGAATGCTTTTTAAAAAAATTATAAACTGTACTTTAATATAATTGACGTACTTTGTATTGCTCTATATTTTATTTCATGTTTTTAAAAGAGGAGTCTATAGGCTCCACCAGACAGCCAAAGGGTCCCCAACACAGAAAAGGTTAAGAATTAATCTAGTCGAATCTCTTCATATTACAGAGGAAGAATAGAAAATCTCTAAAGGGAAATTACTTGTATAAGGTCACAAAGCAGTGAGGTGAGACCACTCAGCACCCCCCAGGTAGTCAGCTTGAAATGGTTACTATCACTTGACACCGTCATCTTCTTTATAATCACCTTATCTTGGACCCTCAAAGACTGAAGATAATCTTTAGTATCTGTATACTCTTTGGTAGATGCCCAGAAAGGACTGCAAGAAGCTTTAAGATTCCTAACTTAGAATTCTGTGATAGATTATTACAATTTCCTATCATGTAACTGTTTTTTGCTCCGACCAAAGATACTGAATTTAATTTATTTCTAATTTGTTTGAAACCATTAATTTTAAGTAATCATAAAATGGAAAATGTTAGTGAGGAAAACTGTGAGACATCCTTCCTCCCTTCTCATTCATCTTCCCTTCAGGCTAATTCTCTATAGGCTTTGGGCCTTTGACAATGGATTTCTAAGGAATTTTCTGTGCATAGTAGAAATGTCAAAAGAAATGAAATAAGGAGAGATGGTCATAATTTTTACATTTACCTATTTTCCCCTTTTCTTTCAGCAAGAATTTCTTCTCTCAGTGTAAGCCCGGGAGATACATATTATAAAAGGGAGGGGAAAACAGAGAGCAGAAAGAAAAGCTCTCATGTAAAAAAAGCAAAAAGAAGAGAGAAAAGCAAAAAGAAATCCCAGACTCTCTTCCAAACCTCTATTGATGCCTCAGAGCAAATTCTGCACTTTTATAGAGGAAGCTGAAATATTATGGTTAGACAATGTAAACACATGAAAACGTTGTAAATACATATTCCAGAAAGAGGCAAAATGCTATGGGGCATAGAGCCCTACACTTGAAGACTGGTGTCTAAATCCTGCCACAAACACTTACTAGCTGTGTGACCCTGGCCCAGTCACTTAGCCTCTCTCAGTTTCTTTATCTGTTAAATAAACAAAATATCAGCTGTACCTCATAGGGTTGTTTTCATGATGAAATCTGATATGTACAAAACACTTAGTAAAATTTAAATCACTTTATAAATGTCATTTATTATTAAGCCTTAGGACATTTCCTCTACAAGGCTTTTTTTTCCCCTGGAAGAAGCATCTGTGGGTCTTTTCCAGATTTACTCATGATCCGAATTCCACTCCATAAGATGAACTTTGGAGAAACAGGAATTGGGAGGCCTCTCTGAACGTATCCATTCATTTGTACTCATAGGGCCAAGAAGCCCTTAAGGGTTAGGGGAGGTAATTCTACTGCAGCAGACAGATGGTATCAAGTAAAATGCTTAGATTTATAGATTCGAGGTCAAAATAATCTCCTGAAAAGGACATTCCAAACTTTTTTTTTTAAATAAGGCTAAGCAAAGTTCTATGCCTTTAGCCAGAACATCCCTCTGTAGTCACAGATTCTTTGAAGACAGGCAGAGAGAAAAAAAAGGCAATTAGATCTTTGTTCCCTCCACCCACCCTCATCCTTCAACATCCCCACTTTTAGTACAAAGAGAGATGGTTGTTAGGTATTTTTTAGAAATTATTTTTCTGTTTTTATTCAAAACCTAATGAACACCAAATAGAATGGAATAAAATGGGTATTTGCATATACGTTTATATATGTATGTAGACACATAGACACACACACACAGAGGATTGTAGATCTCTTTTATACAAGTTGCCTTTCTTTTTAAGTATATAATAATGTTAACCTGTTGGCTGCTTTTCCCCCCTTGCATATGAGTGCCTAATTAGAGATAGACTGGTTTTTAACAATAACACCCCTAAACACCTCCGCTGATACCCATGCTGTTTGCAGTTCATCTCTGTGCCTTGTAATATCTCTCTGCTACAGTGGACTGCCTGCCTGGCTGCTACAGCTGCTGCCTCAACAGTTTCTGTGTTTTTAATAAGGAGCAGGGAAGAATTGCAGCTCTTCCCAGTAGTATAGTTTAAAAAAGAAACTAGAACACAAGTAAACAAGGTCCCAGATTAGATTTTTCTTAACT
Organism: Gymnobelideus leadbeateri; assembly: GCA_011680675.1. Lineage (NCBI taxonomy): Eukaryota > Metazoa > Chordata > Mammalia > Diprotodontia > Petauridae > Gymnobelideus > Gymnobelideus leadbeateri. Next base: position 662,350 of record WOXC01011414.1, read on the forward strand.
CTTTCCTTTCCTACTGGTCTGGAGCTAAGACTCCTCCTGCGAGAACTAGCCCAGGTACAAAAGAAAAAAATAATCCCAGAGAATTTTGAATTGTGTTTGCGTCTGGCTCCTACGATATTCTTTCCTCCTGCCCACTCCCAACCCCCATCCAAGACCTCAGTTTGAGTGGTGGCAAAAATAGTTCCCAAGAAGTGGGAGGGACCTCAAGGACTAATCTAGCTTAGACCCTCTTGTTTTATAAGAGGAATTACAGAAAACTCAGGAAATGTAGGAGGAAAAACTGAGAAAGTTACAAGAGACCATTTAAGGAAACTGAGTCCCAGAGTGGATCCTTGCCAGGCTCACACAGGTAGTGAATAGGAGAACCAGAATCCAAGCCCAAATCTGGTACAACACCCAGTGGTCTTTCCACTCCATCACACCACAGCCAGTGGTAGCACTGGATGGGCCTTTTGTATTCAGCTGTCCAATTCCCCTTTCCTCGCCTTTACCTCACTGTGGCAGGGAAGCAAGAATGGGGAAGAATGGGCCCCAGGGAGCTGGGTCCAAGTGGGTTCCAGCAAGTATTTCCTTTGCATAACTGAGACCTTCTGAAGCAGTAAAGAAAGGAGCCCATTTCCATCCTTTGTAGAAAGCAACAATTATTTCTTGAACTTTTGCCCATGTAATCTAATTATAGTCCAAATCACCCAAGTGTTTGTGAAGAGGCTCTTTGCAGAGCTTTTATGCATGGCAATGACATTGTCAGGCTTGTCCCCGTCCTCTAAACTTCATATAGAACTGGCTGGGCTGAAACACCAGACTTGCGGTGCTGAATTGGCAGCAGAGGTTATCCTGACCCTTTCTCAGCAGGCAGGCTATTTGAGTGGCCAGGGTGCCCTGGCATATCCCAGATGGAGAGCAAAGCAGATAGGGGAGCATTTTCAGTCCAGGCTTTTCCTGTGCTCTGACTACTGGCAAGCCAGGGAATCTTTCTAGTCTCATTTTCCTCATTTGTAAAATAAGGGCTTACTTATTTGTAAGTAATTTATTTTATTTTAATTTAATTTAATTCAATCTTATTTTACATTTAAATAAGAGTTACTCATAACTCATAGTTACATAGTTCCTTACAGTTTACTAAGTCATTTTCTCATAACAACCTTGTGAAACAGGTGGGGTGAGTCGTGGTATTGTCAGCCAGGGATGCAGCTGAGGGGCTCCGGGCATGCAGGGAGGAAGCCCTTCTCCCTCTGGCCTGAGGAGATGTCAGAGCAAGGAGCAGAAGAGGAGGCCGAGTTGGGGAGGTGCTTTGGCAGCCACAGCTCCAGGGTGGATGGAAGCTGCTCTCGCCTTGGTCAAGCTGCAGCTCCTGTGCTTGAGTTTTCTGTTCTAAGGGGATCCTCTGAACATTACCTATTGTAGTCACCCATTTTTGTGTTTATCTTTCTAGCAACATGGTTTCATTTCCTCAGAAAGTCAGCTCCAGCTAGCTGAGTGGAAGCTGCTCAAGTTGTCCAATGCCTAGCTTCCCTGCTGGGAAGTGTTTACTAAGTATATGCTGACTGCTCTCGGCAGCATTATGAGATTGGCAAGCTAGCATTTCTGGGTTCAGAAGATCTGGCGCCCAGTGAAAGGTTTGCAGGGCATTCCAAAACATTTTTAGCAAATTGTTAGGGCCCTAGTTTGAACTTTTATGTATAGAGGAGATTTCTTGTGTTCCAAGTAGGTACTTTCTAGTGTAGAATAGATATATGCAGTGTGATGGAAAGGACATAGATCCTGCCTCTGTTTACCTCCCTACCTGCGGGACTTTGGGAAAGTTGCTTCCTCTCACTGGGTCTCAGTTTATCATTTATAAAATGAGGGTTTGGACTAGATCAGAGGTAATTGATTAAGCTGTATTATAATTCCCACTGGCTCAGTGCACACAAATGATTGGGAATCATCAGGGATGTGTGTGTATAGATATAGATACATAGATGGATAGATATAGTGTATGTGTGTGTGTGTGTGTGTGTGTGTGTGTGTGTGTGTAGATTATATGTGTGTATTTATGTTCCCTACCAAGGAAGACAAGGGACTGGGGAAGAATTGTGAGGTCCTTTACTAGGCCAAACTGATAGAGCTGATAGGGACCTCATCTAGTCCAATCTTTCATTCTACAGATAAGGAAACTAAGGTCTATAGATAAACCTTAGTGTCTGTCTGTTTCTCTCTCTCTCTCTCTCTCTCTCTCTCTCTCTCTCTCTCTTTCTCTCTTTCTCTCTCTCTCTCTGCACATACACACACACACACACACACACACACACATACACATATACATACATATATATGTATGTATATATATATGTGTATATATAATACACACATACACATACATGTATGTATGTGTAGTGACTTGTCCACATCCTAGTAAATATCCTGCATTTGTTACCTTGCTACCTGTGGGACTTTGGGAAAGTTACTTCCCTTCACTGGGCTTCTGTAAGATGAAGGTTTGGACTAGATCAGAAGTAACTGATCAAGCTGTATTGTAATTGTTTTGTAGTTTCTGTGGTGTGACTTCTGGCAAGTCAGTTAACCTTTCTAGTCCCATTTTCCCCATTTGTAAAGTAAGAGTGTTAATAATAATTCAGTTTTAAAAAAATCTGGCTTCCTCCTTATGGATGCTTAAGCAAAGCTTAAAAAAATACTAAATATCTGAAGTTGTATTTAAATTCAAGTCTTTTTATCCAATATACCACCAGCTGCCTCAAAGTCTGAACTTGTTAGGTTTTTAAAAACTATTTTATAACTACACATCAATATAATTAGTATCCTTTGCAATCTTATGTAATTCATACATTTAGGAACATGATTCTAAATCATGGGGATATAGGCTTCATCAGACTGCAAAAGAGGTCCATGACATTAAAAGGTTAAGAACCGTTGTTTTCCTGGTGCCCTCCCATTTGGCATATGAGAACATTGAAGTCCTTAGAGGTTGTGATTTGTCTAAGGACAAAGCTAGGTACTGGCATATTGGGCAGTAGAATCCAGGTCTTTTGAGTCCTCTTGAAACTATATACACTATTTCTGCCTGCCCCGCCCTGGGTCATCTAATCTTCTTGTGGCTACTTGATGAAGAGTTTCAAAGACTTCCATTCCTTCCTATGATACAGAGTATTAAACTTCCGTCTTGGTATCAAGTGAAAACACTTCTCCCACCAAAAGGAAATCAGTAATCTGCCATCAACTTTTAGCTTAGAAAGCACAGATAAGAAAAAGTAGAATGCTTGTTCATGGTCACAGGAAAGAGTTAATGGTGAGCCAGAACTGGGGTAGTCACCAAGGAACCCTTCTTTTCAGCCTTAGGGATAAGTGAGAGATTGACCAACTTTGATAAAATACTTCATTATTTATCCCAGTACTAATGGCTGGCATCGTCTCCTCAGACCAGAACTACCAAATACATCCAAAGGACTTGGGAGTACCTAGGTGATGGGAGTACCCAGATGAAGGGCCAGGCCCAAACAATATGGTAGAAGACTTTGTTTTCAAAAAATGAATGTTTCAAAAAAACAGCTGCTGTCTATCCTGTCAGAATCAAATTAGTAAGCAGAGGAATTTGAAAGTTGGCTTCAGACCACATATTTCTAGTCCCTTGAAGTGGAAATGCCAACTAGACCACAGCCTCTCCCACTTATCCCTGCCCCCCTATATCATATGTGTTTTCTTTCCAAGGGCCTATTTCTGTCAGATCTTTCTTTACCTGTTTCCAGTAGCATGAGGCTACCAAAAGGTTTTTTTTAAAGCTTTGCTTAAGCATCCATAAGGAGCATGCCAGATTTTTTTTTTCTTACCGAAGCAAGAAAAGATTTAAAGAAACGGCCAGAGGAATTGCTGACTTGGCAGTCAGTGACCATGAGCAGCATTCAGGTTGTATTTGCTAAATATCCAGCTGCATCCAGAATTCTTTACTGGTGGAGGGAAGGTGGAGAGACTGGAATGGCAGGCAAGAAGAACTGTAGTTATGCTAATCAGAACAAGAAATTCATAGGCAGGGAGTAATCCTCTTACCCCCACCCCCAAGAGGCCAGCTTTATTTCTCTGCCTTGTAGGCTCAGGATTCTGCCCCAAGACACCTGGACCTGGAGTCTGAGACCCTAGCTTGAAATCCTGGCTCTCTTCACTTCCTGTGAGACCTGGACTGAACAAGCAACTTTCCCTCTTGGGGCCTCAATTTCCTCATCTATAAATGGAGGACTTTGAGTAAGGTGGTCTCCAAAGGCCCTTTAGAGTTCTAAATCCTGCTGTCTATGACCCGTTTTCCATATCCAGAGAATGGTAACAGAAGACGTTTGGAATTGGTTGTTGACGGAAAGACCATTTGGTCTTATTAATTAATGCCACCTAATGATCAACAGTAAATGACAACAAATCTGAAATCTCTGATTTAGATGTTTAACCTTGACTATAGGATAGAATGGGACCAGATTAGATACAATGGTATACTGTAGTATGGCATTATTATGATATAGTGAAGTATATAAAGGATCAACTCTTTTCCTTCCCACCTGTGTGACTTTAGACAAGCCATTTAACCTTTCTAGGTTTTAGTTCATTTGCTTATAAAATGAGAGGACTGGACGAGATAATATCTGAAGTCCCTCTCAGGATCTGTGATTGCTTGGACTCTTTCTTCCTCCCAGAGACGTTGCCTTTCTGGGCAGGGAACTTCCACAGACATGAAAGGGACTTTTAAGCACCAAGGGAGAGCATGTATGGTTTGTGATACTCCACAATATTATTCAGATGAGCTTGGAATCTAGAAGATTACACCTTGTGAGCATGAGCTCCAGGAGATCCCTGCAGAAAGAAAAGGTCTGAAAAGATATGGTGAGCATCTTAGGACCAGCTTCTGCAATTTCAAGAAGACTCTTCACTAGGTAGTAAGCAACATGATGGATTTTCTAGTCATAGCAATTCTCAAAGACTATCCATCAAGGCATTAAATGGAAAGGAGAAGAGGATAGAAGAGTGGAGAGGAAAAAGGAGACAGGTAGAGAAAGAAGGAAAAAAGGAGAGGAGAAGGCAGGAGAGGAGAGAGAGGAGAGGAGGGGAAGGGATGAATAGTTATAAATAGGGTCTGCCAAAGGTAAAATTTCAAAATATGCAAAATCGGTTTTAGGTGCCCCACAATTAATTTGTTCTACTGAAGGAAGCTGAGTAATGGAAGAATTCTAGATCCTTGATCAGGAAATGTGGGTTCAAATCCAGCTCTGACACTTACCAAGTTGTGTTAGAGCAGAAGATTCCCAAGGTATCTTGTAGGTCTCTCCTTTGATTTTCTTATTCCTGTAAAATGGGTATAATCATACTTTATACTATCTGCTTTATAGGGTTGTTATGAATAAACTGCTTTCTTGGTGAACTTTGAATCCAACTCAATGAACATTTATTAAGTTGCAAGATATTAGGTTTTAGATACAAGGGATAAGAAAAAGAAAATGAAAAACCCCACCCCTCAAGGAACTTTACGGTAAAGCACTGTATAAATGTTGATTAGAATTATAATCACACTTTTGTCTTCTTTAAATCCAAGTCAGTCAGGGCCCCCTCAACTCTGTCTAGGAGATCCTCTTCTTATGCATGTATGGTTCCATTTTCCAGAGGTCTTTTCATTGTCCCCCTCAATTAGCACCGTGTCCTCAATTAAAATCATGGTTCTCTCCCCCAGAGCCCTGTTCCCTGGCAGATATTGATAAGTGTTCAAAGTTATGATCATATGTGTTGCTGTGATATAGCTAGTTATTCTGTGACCCTTTAACCAAATCCAAATATACACTGAAATCAGAAGGGTTTGAAGAGGACTTGAACAGTCACAGAATATCAGTGTTAAAAAGAGCCTCAGAAGTCATCTACCTGACCAGGAATCAATTCTATAGCACATATAAAGTGATCATCCTGTCTTTGCTGGAAAGCCTCGCCTTCCTAATGCAACTCATCCCACTTTGGGACAGATTTTCTTATTGCTAAGAAGTTTGTTTTCCTTTTACTGATTTCCATAAATCTGTCCCACTGGACCTTATTCTACCTGCTGTTTTCAGTTCTGCCCTCTCAGGCCAAACAGAACAAGTCTAATTACTTTTCCACATAAAATAGTGGTGCAAGTCAAGAAAGGAATGAAGACCTCATTGGTGTGGTCACTTTCCTTAAAATCAAGGTTCTGAGAGGAACTGACCAATCAGGGAAAGGGACTGTGAGTATTCTGTGCAGATGATAGGATAAGAAAGAAGATATTCTGGGGTACGATGTGTTCAAGAGCTAGAAATAACATTGGTATGAATGAGCTATGTGTGCCCACATTATCCTAAAGATTATAAAATGGCAAAACATTCATTTAAAGTAAGGTATGGTATCAGCCTGGTGGTTTGAATATATGATTCCTCTTCCTAATCCTTCCTACGACATTATTAGAAGATCGGTTTTGGAGGCAAGTCCTTTTATGTCTATATGCTTTTAGCAAATCCCTAGGATTTATTTATTAAGTCACAAATGGGACATAGTTACTTAGTCATAGAGTAGAATCTGTATAAGTAGAGGAAATTTCCATTCTGAAATTCCATATCTAGTACTTCCTACCCCCATGAGATTGATCCTTAGATGAGACAGCCACACAGCAAGAAGGGCTACCACCACCAGGGTACCTCCTTTGACTTTTCCCTGGATGTCTCTCTTGCCTCCAGGATCAGGACCACCTGAGCCACAAAGGATGGACAAGCAGGAAGAATGCTACCACCAGGGGTTCCTACTCCCATTCTTCCCACACTCCCACCTCATCTACTTGACTGCTCACATGGAAGTCAACAGCTCCAATTCTCCTGAGAATTACCAGGCCTTACCATCTATCCTGCCCCTATTCCCTGCCCCTGACACTGTCATCTCAACTATTTGAGTAGTCAAAGACCCTCTGGGCCTTGCCATCTGCTGCCCTTCCATCTTTCCTGGAACTGTACTCTCCCCATTAAAAGTATTAGCTTCTTGAGATCAAGAGCTAGGTTTTTTTTCTCTGTATCCCCAGTGCTTAGTACAATGCTTGGCACATAGTAAGTAATAAATTCTTTTCCATCCATTCATTCAAATGAGATAATTAATTTGAAAACATTTGGTAACCTTTTCTCTTCCTTTGACTCCTTTTGTCAGAGACTATTGTACACTATTCCTCTCTATGATATTAAATCTCCATTTTAAAGGATAGACTAAATTTTCAAAACTGGCTGGTGGATAAGATGGGTAATCAATCTATGAAATACTAATTGAAACTCAGATGGTGGTGGCGGTGATGATGATGGTGGTGGTAATGATGTGATGAGGATGCTTGACTCTTAAACAGTAGGATGACTTTTCTTATATAGTTCATAAACAGGTTCTGAAGATATCAGGTCAGATGCCATGAGATAAACCTGTGCCCAAAGTGATGACCTGGAAGGAAGTAATGCTCATTTGGATATACAAATTGAAGTCTGCTGAACATTCTGTATAGAAAGATGCTAAGCCATTCTCCTGTCTAAAGGCAAGAGAGGCCTCTAGACCTGAGTATGGGAAGCAAGGAACAAGAAGGCAGAGGTCCTTCCCTGACTTCTGCCGGCTTCCTTAAGGGAAATGGAGATTGATTTCTCCTCTCCTGTTTGCATCTTCTTGTCCTCAGAGGTTGGTGCTAATCAGTGGTAAAGTGCTCTAAAGGGAGGCAGTAGGAGGAATGAAGAAAAAATCCAGCTAAACCACAAACTGAATTCATCCTTTAGCTAATCAAGAACTGACTGTTTTCCTAGGGAAACCAACCATAGGACAGTAAGAAAGAGTTGGCAAAATGTGCAGGCCATGTAATTCCTTGGCAGAATACTCATGAAGTTATATTTTGATAAGAATTTAACCCCAGAACATTGCCTCTGAAATCCAGCAGTCCACCCACAAATGGTTTACACATGTGGAATCTCCTTTGGCGAATTCTTATCCTGAAATGGGGAAAGGCAGAGCAAGTGTCCAGAAGGACTCCCATCACTGGCCCAGCTTTTTCCTACTAGGGATTCCGCAGTGTTCTCATTAACTGCATTGTAATTATCATACCTAGATGAAATACTAAATCACTGAGTTCTTGAACGGCCTGGTAAAGAAATGTAGAAGACAGGGTTAGTGGGGTATAACCACTAAGTTCATATCACTTTCTTATTTCTTCATAATCAGAATTATAAGACCCTTCTTTCTTTATTGTCTTGAACTTGTATCTATTCACTTTTCTCAAAAAGTTGATTACTTTTGTTGGGGGTTCTTCTTATGTTGGGGGAAAATAGATGTTTATAGAAGGAGTGTTCAAAATTCTTTCCCTCAAGCCCACTTAGAATTAGTAAAATGAATTAATTAAAAAATAATTAAAGTTAGGAAACTTTTGGTCTTTTAGTTATGGATAACATTTATTTTCTATTCAGCAGATGAACATTTAAATTCAGGAAAAGCATGGAATTAAAAGGCAAATAAACTGTTATATAAACTCTTAAGTCATGTTGACTTAAGTGGTGAGATCATGCCAAGAAAGTTAATATAGCCAGCTCTAGGGGAATGCCGATCAAGTGATTTATTCACCTCTGTGCGTTTCTAAGCAAAAACACATGTCTGCAGAATGAGCCTCTGCAAAACTAAAACAAAAAAGATCAAACTGCCAAGTTTATCTCAAACCTTTTTCATCCATGTAACTTTCATTTTTTAAATATGCTCTTGGTGCATGAGCAAGCAAAGCTTAGTGAACATAGCTCAGTAATGGACAATGTGTCCTTCCATTAAGGACATTGCCTATCCAGTGTATTCGTTCGTCTCTCCCTCCTTCTCTCTCTCTCTCTCTCAATTCATCTCTTCCTCCCCCCTCCTTCCCTCTCTCTCTCCCTCTCTATTTCTCTTTGTCTCTGTCTCCATCTCTCTTTTTCTCTTGCTCTTTCCTTCCCATTCTCACTTATTAGCATCAGAACTAGCCCTCAAAGTCAGGTAGATGGGCGTATCCAAGGGCAAAACAAAACCAACCAGAGTGTGACTAGGAAGTAAGAAGATTGCTTTGTAAATGGGGTTTGGTATAATCAGACCCTTTCTTTATCATGCTTATCAAGTATTTCTTGGGTGCTTACTTACTCTATGCAAAATTGTGGGGGAAAAGTAGGATTTGTTGTATCCCACTGAGATGCATCCTGTAAGTGTGTGAGTCTTTGTTCTGGATTTCTTTTTGTGGTTTGTCTCTCCCACCCTATGCTGTATGCTGCTGTTTGGAAACTAGAATTTTAGAGTTTGAAGAAACTTTGTACTCCAACTAGTTTGACTTTTTAATTGTAAAGATTTGGAAACTGAAGTATAGAAAGGTAAAGTGGCTTGCCCATAGGCACATAGCTAGTTAGTGGATAGCTATCCAAAGAAAATAGAGCCAGATCACAAGAAGACTTGAATTCATCAGTTGAAGGGAAATAGAGTAATTTATCATAGACAATATGGAGGGCAATAGTGGGAACAGAAAGAGGGACATGATAGCTGCCTTCAAATATATGATTTAGTGTCATGGTAAGAAGGATTAGGCTTGTTTTGCTTAGAGCTATAGAGATTAGGAGTAGAGTATAGGAGTAGACATTGGAGAGAAACTTGCTGACAATTAGAGCTCTCCAAATGTAAATGGGATGCCTTGTAAGATGTGGGTTCTATATCCCTAGAAGTCTTCAAGCAGAGTCTGAAGGACAACCTTTTAGGCATGTTGTAAAGAGTGTTCCTAGAGGTAAAGTTGGATCAGATGACCTTCAGGGCATTTTCCAACTCTTGAGATGTTCTGCTAGTACCAGAACCTAAGTAGTGTGACTCTGGCTGTTGCTCTATGCATGAAGATCTGTCAAAAGTGTCTTTTCACAACTCATTTTGAGCATTTGTACCTAGCATTTTAAAATTTTCTATTCAAGGAGGTTTAATATGGCATTGTGGATGGAGCCCTGGACCTGAAGTCGAGAAGATTTGAGTTCAGTGTAGAATCAAGATACTTACTAGCTGAGTGACCTTAGGCAAGTCATTTACCCTCTGTCAGCCTCAGTTTTTTTTTTTCATCATAAAATAGCCATAATAATAGTATCTAGTTCCCAAGATTGTTGCCAGGATCAAATAAGATAAAATGTATAAAATCCTTAACAAATGTTAAAACACTACATAAATTGTACACTCACCCCTTACCTTTTAGCATAATGGGGAGTGAAACTATACAAAATAGTTCTAGATATTTTAGAAAGGTTAATATATGGGGTGAAGGGAGATATGTTCACTGAAAAGTTTATTCCATTTGTTTCCCACAGAAGGAAGGCTTTTCAATTTAGCTGTCAATATGTATAAAAACTACCTTTAGAGTCTTTTTCTCCCCAAATCCTTCCCTTCATACCAGTCCCCCCAAAAAGATTGAGAACTTTCTCTGTGTGCTCCTTCACAGTGCTAAGTATAACTACCTCTGACATATGATTGCCAGCTGCCAGGAGCTTATTATAGACTTATGCCCATTCAGTATTTGTGCCCAGTGCTGAACTTAGACCTGGGCATCTCTTTTTTGCATGATTTGAAGGGTGTCTGAAAGTACCTGTTCTGTTCTTTTCTGTTCTACAATTTGACTTTTCACTATATTGCCATGGATTTCTGGTTTACTTTAAGAAATCCATTTTTTGATCTGTGTGAATTCTCTCTATTCACATAGATAGTCACATCTCTATGCCTTAGCAAATGGTATTTGAATTCTTTCTAACATGGTGGGGTCTGCCAGGATTTATGCCTTCTGATATTCTCTCAAGAACTTAGGGAAGGTAGGGAAAGAGTAGTTTTTGTGGAGAGGAGTTCTTGTATTCTGTTGTATGTTTATATATAGATTGCATCTCTCCCACCCCACACTACTCCTGGCTGTAAACTCTATAAAGGCATGGCTCAATTTTTTTTTACTTCCTGAGCATCCAACCCAGTGTATTACACATAGTATACACCTGATAAATGTTTATTGAAACAATGAAATGAAATTATAAGAATTTCATTCACCCAGAAAAAAAATTGCTTAAAATCTGTTCCCATTTGTTTATCTTTTCAAAGACTACTACCGTAAATCATTTAACAAATTCTAAGAATGAATTAGTCATCCCATGCCTTCATCCACAACAAGCAGCAGAAATTAGAACATAGCAATTGGAGGAGGATATGTGTAGGGAGGAGGATGAAGAGGTAGGAGGGAAGAAAGCATGATATTGGCACATATGGTCAGGATCCAGGCTGGATGAGGTGATACAATATGGACAGTTAACTCTTCCTATATTACAAGTGACCTCTAAAGGTTCCTTCCAACCCTGTGATCCAAGGAAAAGCTTATAGAAGGACAGATCTTGAATATACTTCAGGGGATCCCTCCAGAGATTCTTAAATTGGGGTTCACAGCCCCATGGACAAATTTCAGGGGGTCTGCAAACTTGGGTGGAAAAAATACAACTTTATTTCCACTAACTTCTAACTTAAATTTAGCATTTCCTTCAATTATGTAAAAGATGATTCTGAGAAGGGGTGTGTATGTTTCACCAATCTGCCAAAGGGATCTATAACAGATAAAAGGCAAAGAACCCCTGATCTGGGACAACCTCTTCATTTTACATAAGAGAAAACTAAAGCACAGAGATATTAAAGATTAAACACCCCAGAATGAAGTAAAAGACTCTATAAAGCTTCATAGAACTTACCCTTTAAAAGATAGAAGTGATCTAGTTGACATCTTTAAAACTGGCTTTGACCCCTGAACTTAAAATGTTTTTTTTTTTCTCATGACAGTTTAAACATCTATCCATAATCAGAGCTCAGCCATCTGATGGACAATTAAGAGGCATGCCACTGCCAGCCATCATGGTGAGCATCTTTAATATGGTAATGAAGTCCCCATTAGAGTACACTGGCTTCATAGGTTTGTTTTCGTTAAATGTCAAATGTGTTAGGCTGTCATGGTCCATCTAGAAAATAATAGGAATTTTTAAATGACATATATGTGCACTAGGCCATAACACTTTTAGGAGTCTGTTAGGCAAATTATACTTATTTTTAAAATTGAGTAACTGTGTATTGACATTTCTTTATGTGTTTGTATGGTAGATGGCATTATTGCTGACTGTCACATAAGCTTTTACGCACTCATCTGCTATCGTGAGCATTTCAATTCACCAGAAGCCCTCTCTTGCTTAAACTCTAAAGAGGTGATCTGTGCTATTGTTCTCTCAATGCAGGCATAGATTTGTTATGAATTTTCTTTTAGCTTTGAAGTATGTAGATGACTAAAATTCTATGGTACTAAGATTCAATATGGATGAACCTGATTGGATGTATTTGATGCAAAGCCCTTTTTTTCTGGCCTCAGAGTTGCTATTACAAATATTAGTGAAATTTTCTTTCTTTTTTCTTTCTTTCTTCTTTCTCTCTTTTTTCTTTCTATGTTTTATTGATGCCTTTTGTCTTTACATCATGGTCATTTGCTACTCATTCTCCTCCAGATTGCATCCTTCCTAATGCCAAAGAAAATATTATTGAGCAAAAATATCCAATACAGAAACTCATTCTAACAATGTATGTTACTCTATCCTGGAAGTTTTCCATCTTTCTGCTATGGCAGAGAATGCATTCTTCATTTTCTTTTCTTCCAGGCCTTTATTTTTTTAATATATTAATGCCATTTTCCAATAGTGATTTCATCCAGCAGTAGGCTTAAAATGGCCTCTTTTAATTAAAAAAAATTATATTCAAATGCATTTAGCAATTTCCCCATAGTGAGAAAGACTTCTCTCATTGTGAGCAATTTTAGATAGGGAAACATAGGTACAGCTCTCTTCTCAATTGCTTTGAACTTTTAGCACACATCCTTAAACCCTAGGATGATTTTTTTTTTGCTTTTATACTCTCAATGGTGTGCTGGACATTAGTGAATAGCTTTCATGTAGTCACATACTTAGGGTTCTGAAACATTCCTGAATAAAAAATGAAAATGGATCAAAATGAATCAAAGTTGAAGAAAATCAAATAAGCCTAAATAAATGTAAAATACAACATTATTAATTTCTAGCCTTCTTGTAGGGAAGAAGAAATAAGCAGTGGGAATATGTTCTAAATATGATTCTGATATCAAAGGAAAAAAAGGACTTCTTGCAGAAAGAAAATAATGTTAACTACATATATGTGTGTGTGTGTGTGTGTGTGTGTGTGTATACATCTATATACATACACACAATTACCTATACATATATTGAACACATAGTGAGGCCAACTCAATGACTGGTAAATATGTATCTGGAACCACCAAATTATCAATATTATAAACCATACTGCTTAATTCCTTCCCCGTTCACTATTCAGTTTCTTTCACCTACACAGGTTACACAGAATGGGCAGATGTTGATGTACTTCCATGCTAACTTTTTTTTTTTTTTTTTTTTTTGGTGTTGGAGGGAGATGTGGGGGAAGGGAGAGGATAACAAAACTGTTGAGAATGCAAATCCATTCAAATATTGGAGCATTAAAAAAATCTTCCCCACAATCAAAACTGTCTAAAAATAGGACTTTCTCAGGAGAGATTAGATCAACCTTTACTATAGGTCTTCATACAATGACTACATGATGATGTGGGGGGATATTTTGTTGAGAAGCTTCCTGGTTAGATGTGATACTACTATATGGCCTCTGAGATTCTAGGATCATTTTGATTACTCTTTCAGAAATCCTTACTGTGACTAGAAGTTTTGAGCATTTAGGGGGTACCCAGTAGATATCTATTGATTGATTGCTTGAAATGCTTGAGTTCCCATCTTGCTGATGTGTGCTTGTGGGTATATTAGATTGACTCATTTTCGCCATGATTCTTTTTTCTTTTATTCTACCCACCCCATTATTGTTTCATCTTCTACATGGCTGGTGTTTTCCTGGCAGCCCTGGGTATGTCTTATCAATGACCATTCCTCCTCTCATATAGAACCTTTTATGTAGCAACTAAAGTTTGCAAAACACTTTGACCCCTCTGTTAGCACTGTGAGGTAGGTAATGGAAATGTGATTATCCCTGTTTTACAGATAAGGAAGCTGAGGCTCAAAGATATTATGTGACCTGTCTAAAGTCACACACATCTGAGAACTGTCAAACACAAGATGTAAATGCAAGACTCGACTCCAAGTCTAGCACTCTTAATATTTGTGCCTTACTGCTACTTAGCAAGACAACCAAGCCAATGTCCTAAGATGTTTTAAATTTGAGTAGTCTTCCTTTCTAGGAAAACTATATCTATGAGAGCCATCATAAAAAAATGTAATTCACTAACTGAATTCTTGAATCATTCTAAATAGTTCTTGTATCTAAAGCTTTCCTTCACCTAGGGATCCACAGCCCATCAACTCTAGATTGAAAGTGGAACTTTGAGTCTAGTAATTCTTTCTTTTTCTTTCTTGCTTGCTTTCTTTTTTTCCCCTTCTTTTCTTCCTTCTTTCCTTCCTTCCTTTCTTCCTTCCTTCTTTCCTTTCTTTCTCTTTCTTTCCTTCTTTCTTTTGTTTTTTCCTTCCTTCCTTCCTTCCTTCTTTCCTTCCTTCCTTCTTTCCTTCCTTCCTTCCTTCCTTTCCCTTCCTTTCTCCTACTTCCTTTCTTTCCAAAAAGATTATTTCTTTCTTCTCTTTTTCTTTCTTCTCTTTCTTTCCTTCTTTCCCTCCTTCTTTCCTTCCTTCTTTCTTTCTTTCTTTCACAACCACAGATCCTAACAGAGGAATATAATAGCCACATAACAAATGTTCATGGATTGATTGAATAAATCTGCAAGGAAACACATCTTTGGAGTTATTGAATGAGTTGCTTTTCCTAACCTATAATTAATAGAATATTGCTAGGAAGTGCACTAGCAATCATCTACTACAACCCTCCTGCCCCTATTTTGAAGAACTTAAAGCCCAAAGAAGGGAACTGACTTGTCCAAGGTTGCAAAAACCAAACCAGAAGCCATATTTTGCCAATTCTCAGGACAGTGCCCTTTCTTAGACTAATAGGCTACCTCTTACTAGTCACTACATTTGTAGCAAATAAATGAGGCACTGCCACTTGGACCCTGAAAATCCAACTTGAATATAGTATCTTCAGGGTTAAACAAATGAAACTTTTGAGAAGGAATGGCTTAATATCTTCTACTCTTATGAAATGTTTCTGTGTAACACAGATTAATGGTGTAGCTCTACATCCTATCAATCAGTTTCCAGTGGCTTTTGAAAAAGGAATCAGAATTAAAATGGAAAAGTTACTGAAAAAAGAGCACCAAATTCCCAATTCCATTTTCATATCACAGTAGGTCCCCCAATTAAATAAAAATCCTAGATTTTGCCCCAATCAGACTTACTTTTAATACTGCCTAAAAAAGTCAATGTTGGTGTGATCAAATGTTATAGGCGGAAGCTTCCTTAGAGATCATTCAGGTCTGCCTCCTCGTTTGACATAAGGAAAAAACCCAGGACCAGGTCAGGGAAGTGACTTCTCAGAACCAGCCCTACTGGCACCTAGTCCAATAGCCCAGTAGCCCTAGCTACTGACATTTTTTTTTTTCTTATTTCTCACTCCCACCTGACAAACCCATTCATAGAGGGTAATCCTTCAGGCTTCTCCTGTTCTCAGAAACATATCCTGGTATGTGTGTGTGCATGCATGTGATTGTGTGTGTGTGTGTGTGTGTGTGTTCTGAAGTGTTTGACTATGTTTGGTTAGCCTCTTTCTGCTCTGTTTAACTACTTTAAAGAAGAGTGAGGTTGGATCCCTTAGACTGTGGCAATATTTCTGAGACATGAAGGCTCCACATGGTTTCCCCTTTATTCGAAACTTACTTTTGACATGTCTCCATCTTGAAGCTTCTTTATCTTCAGCTGATTGTGTTCAAGGAATAGATTCTCTCTCTCTCCCTTTTTCCCTCTCCCTTCCTCCCTCTCTTCCTCTCTCTCTCTCTCTCCATATATATGCACATATACACATATATGCATCAGTGTATCTCTAGATTTGTATACACAATTATAGAAGAGATAGAAAGATACACATGTGTATATGCTATATGTATAATATATGTATAAGTGTGTGTATGTATGTACACACAAGAGATAGAAAGATATACACATATGTATACTGTGTATACATATGTGTATTTGTATACACACACAAAAATATACACA
The DNA here is from genome assembly GCA_011680675.1 of Gymnobelideus leadbeateri. Classification (NCBI taxonomy): domain Eukaryota; kingdom Metazoa; phylum Chordata; class Mammalia; order Diprotodontia; family Petauridae; genus Gymnobelideus; species Gymnobelideus leadbeateri. The sequence goes on from WOXC01011414.1 coordinate 678,570, forward strand.
AGAGATAGAAGGATGCCCTTGAAAGCAGGAAGGCCTGTATAGAAATTTTCCTTCTGATACATCCTGGCTACATAACTCTGTCATGTGTTCTCTTAGTGCTCTAAGCAACTTTTTATAACTCTAAGTTACCAGAGAAGAATTGATAGAGGCCTCATCTGGGAGTTATCTATACCAAACCAAACCAAAAAAAAAAAAAAAAAACCAACCCACAGAGCCAATCTCTATGACTTACATACATATATTTAAAGAGGGGGAAAGCCTACAATCTTCACAAAAACTAGCAGACCCCACAATCTTCCTCATAGGCAGGCTTTTCAACATCTGCAGTAGAAAGACAGACAGAAGAGCAAGACTGCACAGAGTGGGCAGGAAGGGCCCAGTGCAGGGATGCCTGTCTCGGGAAGGACCCAAGGCATACTGCTGTTGGAGCGGCCTTCAGCAGGCAGACTCCACAGGACTTGGTGATCTTGAACGAGCTTTTCTGTGCCCTGGTCGCCTCTCATTCACTCTGTGTGTCACAGCTCCTCACCGCCCCTTACTTCAAGCACGTTTTTACACTGTTTGGCTCAAGCTTCTGGCAGCTTTCCTAAAGACTCCGAGGAAATAATTCCACAAAGTGGCATAAATTAATGTGACTAATTAACATGATGTTAATTATTTGTAAATTGTATGTTTGGATACACATTACTTGAGAGGCATATGTTACATTCACTGTTTACAGAAACAAGTGACTGCTAATCACATCTCCCGAGTGTTCCCTTCACAACACTCAGCAGATAGACTAGGCTTCTCTAAAATTAAATAAATAAATAAATAAATGCCGATCTTGTCCTCAGGGAACCACTGAGACTCTCTGGTGGGATGGAGTGAGTAAGAGGAGGAGCTGGCACCTCGACAGACTCAGGCCCAACAGGCTTTTGTACTTGGTTTTGTAAACAGTGACTGTTTAGACCTCGCATATATGGGAGCCTTGCTTTACTAGAGGCATTGGGCCATTCAAAAACATCTCCCTGGGCTTTAAAGAGCTCCAAATGATGAGACCCACTGGGCTTGGTTCAGTCCCTCTGTGTCACACACGGTTCGGGTTAGCTGTAAACTCACTCCAAACTCACCTGTCTGGCGTTACTGCCTATTAGCGCCAATACAGTTTAAAATCTGTCAGTTTGGCTATTATAAATTCAGATTTTTCAGGGGTTTAAAACTCAGCAGTAAAACGTTGCCCTGGGCTAAAACTTGGCATTCAAGCTCTAGGGTCCCTAGAGTAAATCAATCTGTTTAGACGGCTTTTATGTTCTAAGCAGTGCAACTTTTTAAAAGAAGGTTTATTAGTTTCAGATGTTTTTGGTGTGTATTACTAACATTCAAAATAAGGTTACTTTTTTTTTCCAAAAAGAAAAATCTAGCTTTTTGCAGACTTGGTAGATACAGTGGCTGCATTGACGTTTCTAAAGAAATATGTTTCCAAAGGATAATCATTTGGCCTGCTTATCATTTTTTATCTGAAGACAAGCCAAGTATTTTTGCAAGCATGAATTGTTGAAAGCTAATTAGCCACACCTTTATGGGTGTAAACATTAAGGAGGTGAAATAAGACAGCATTTCTTTGTTACTGGTTATGCCTAGGGCCTAATATAGGAGTCCAGGCTCTTTGGGCTTCTAAATATGAGGACATACTAATTTCTCTTAACATAGAGTTGGTTAGAGTAAGGAAAATTTTGGGTTGGAAGACCTGTGTCTGAATTTTATTCAAGACACATCAGTTGTATGTCCTTGGGCAAGTCAAGGCACCTGTTTGGCCCTCACTTTGCTAATTTCTAAAATAATATCCATAGTCCTATCTCACAAAGCTTTGGGGCATCACAAGAGGTTCTTTATAAACTTCAAAATACTTTCATATGTGTGTTGTGTGTTTCATTTCTCCTATGTGTCACAGAATTATAGATGGTGAGTGTCAAAGGTTCTTTCCATCTCTAAAGGTCTTAATATCTCCCTCATTTTCTGTAGAAATCATTTATCTAGTCCAACCCCCTTGTTTTTTAGTTGGGCAAATTGAGGGCAGAGATGTGAAGTGAGTTGCCCAAGGTCACATGCCCAGCTAGAATGTTATGGAGACTTCTGATACTAGTATTTTCATCTCACAACAGAATCACATTCCCTTGCTTGCCTATAATATTTATTTTATGACTACAAGTGTAACAGTGGTTGGTATCTAAGACAGGGAAGAACTATTAGGAAATGCACAAACCAAAGATTCTATTTTTACTTTGATGAAGGAAAGTTGTTTTATTGGCTTTAATAATTCAAGACTCAATGTAGTAGGGGAAGCCATGTGATATAGTGGAAAGACCACTGGCTGGGGAGTCAAAAACATGGAGTCCAATCCTAGGACTGACCATGGAAAAACCATTTGCCCTTAATTTCCTCATCTGTAAAATCAGTTTTAAAATTTGATGACTCTATAATTCTGAATTTTTTTCAAAGTCTGATTATGGTCAAGTCCTTGTCCCTAAGTAGGATAGGAAGACAGGTGTTGACATTATAGGTGGACGTCAAGGGAAGAAGGGCATTGATTATTCTTAATCTTGTTATGTGGAGCTGATATCTCAAGTTTCCATATTTCAATTTAGGTCTAGGTACATTTAAAAAGGGTATAAAACCTGTGTGCTTTAAGAGGATAAGTTGGATTGTGAGCATGGAGCTTAGGAATGTCTACCTCCAGGTGCTTTTCTACTAATTTCAAAATAAACGATATGTTTCTTGTGAAAACTAGCATGGGAAAATATTGAAGGAACACTATTTCCTAGAGTAATGTTCAAAAATACTTAATGAGATCTAAAGGAATTTTTATTATTCATGGGCAATGAGGACTTTCAATGAAGGCAAAAAAAAATCTTTTTTTTTAACAAGAAGACATGTCTTGAAATCAGAAGAATAAATAGAATGCTAATGAGTTTATGAAATGTCTTCTTGATGGTCAAAAGTTAGTCATTGACCAGTATAAGTGTCATAATTCAAGATGAAGAATAATCATTTAGAAAGTACTGGACCCAGGAGATACCTGGATTCAAATGTTGACATTGTCCCTTCTAAGCAGTGTGTCCCTTGGGCAAGTGATCTCACTTTTCTGAGATTCAGTTACCTCTATGAAATGAGAGCAAGTATACATTACCACCCTCACAGGGTGATTATGATAAGAGTTTCCTAAATCTTCAAAAATTTCAAAGGGCTCTAGATATTTAAATCCATTATCAATGTATTGTTTTACTACTAGGTTACTGCTCAGGACCACTATTACTTAGCAAAACACTGTTGTGATGCTTAATGATGGTAGCTGGCCTCTAAAGATATAAACCCTTTCTCACCCAATTGGTGGAGAGTGTTAAAGGTGTTAGACAGACTTGGCTCAATGATTGTGAATCTCAAGGGTTATTGTCCTCCATACCGTACTTCCCATCCCTTTCATGCCACCCCTAAATAACCCACCTCGGTGGAACAAGGAATGACCCTGAATGTATGACCAGGAATGTGTGAAGTGAGTGGCTTCCCTTCGTGCTTTAACTGTGGACAAGATAGGGAACCTGCATTGGCAAAGAAAGGGGAAATTGCAGGTAGGGCAGAGCTGGGTTTTGCCATTATCAAAATTATGTAGTCTCAAATTTCTAAATGATTTAGTTTAAGCTTTTATAGCCTGAATCACAGCCACACAGGAAACTGGGTACCAAACTATAACCTTGTTTCCACGGAATGAAACATTGCCTTAAATTTAACTTGCATTCATGATTCCATGGGACTAATTAATGCAGTTTGGTGGCATATGATGTAAATAGTTGTTCAAAACCCTGATTGTGTAATATCAGACGTGTTATGAAATTCCCCCAAATATGTAGACAAATGAAATTAGTTTTAATTAGCTATAATGGACATTCATTATATAACCTTCCTTTTCTGGGCATTAATTGGGGATAGGGAGGCTTATAGGGGCATGCATATAATAGAAGGCAAATGGACAAGTAACAGTGCATCACTCTCATGACACTTCCCAACACTTATCGCACAATATTCTCTAGTTGTTGGAAATTAACCTCAAAAGTGAAGGGTCACGGGGTAGCTAGGTGGTGCAGTGAGTAGAGCGCTGGCCCTGGAGTCAGAAGGACCTGAGTTTAGATCTGACATCAGACACTTAACACACACAAATAAAAAAAAACCTAGCTGTGTGACCTTGGGCAAGTTACTTAACCCCAATTGCCCTCCAAAAAGCAAAAAAAAAGTGAAAAGTGAAGGGTCACATATGAAATGCTAAGGCTAATTCTACAAGACACTTATCATTGCTCAGGTCCCCTTCAAGATCTGTCTTCTGTGTCATGCCTCCTCATAGAACCTGCAAACTTTTTTAATAACTACATTTCAATATAATTAGTTTCTTTTATAATCCTTACATATTTTACTTTATGCATTTAAAACATTATTCTGAGAAGGGACTTATAGGCTTCACAAAATACAATAAAGGTTAAGAACCCTTCCCTAGAGTACCACAGGGCCAGACCATGGATCATAAAGCCATACTACATTGGCCACTGACTAACTTCCCTTGAGATACAAGAATCCCTACAAATAACACTAACAACAATGAGAGAGATGGAAGGGAGAAAAAAAAAAAAAAACAACAGACCACCCCAGCCAAACCACCTCAAGATTCTTTGTATTTTCTAGCTCTGCCACTCCCCAAAAGGCTAGATGGTCTCAACTGGTTATGTGAAGAGAGCAGTGGCTTTCTGCTTTGTTTTGCTGCTTTCTAAATTATTTCCATAAATAGCCACTGACCTCTGATGCTGTACTCAAAGCAGAACTCCTCTACCCTTATTCCCATTGCTAATAAGTCACAATCCCATAAAGCAGGTATAATTTCCTGTTAAAATAATTATCTTATTTAAGCCCAGAATGTTCCTGTACCTCCATATGGTTCTGCTGCTTTAGGGAATTTATATTTTATGTACAAGGTAGGAGGGCCATCACAATCACTCAATGGAAATCTTCAAGCAAAGTCTGCATGACCACTTGCCAGTATTGTATTGGATCACCATTTGTCAGGTATGATAAAGTGAGAATTCTTTTTCAGGTTCCTTCCAACTCTAAACTTTCATGATTCTATGAATCTATTTGTTCATTAAGTAGAGTTCAATCCTGGATGACCTCTAAGGATCCTTTTATCTTTAGGATTTGACAGTTCTATGAAGTGATTCTCTAATGAGGCAGCTAGGCTGCTCCACAGGTAGAATGCTGGCCTTGGAGTCAGGGACATTCTACTAGCTTCACAGCCCTGAGGAAGTCATTTAAACTCTTTGCCTCAGTTTCTCATATGAAAAATACATACCTAGCAAGATTAAATGAGATAGCATATTAAAGTGCTATGAAAATACTAGTGGTTATTATTATTGCCATTAATATTGTTATATCACTGATAATAGTATTCTTAATATATTATATTGTTGCTGTTGTTTTTATATTGCTATTATTACTTGTAACATTAGCCCAGTTAAATGTATATTGGAATCAGCTTACCTGAAAGGCCAAGCAATATAAAAATTCCCAATTTTCTGGACTATACCTACTATAATTATGTCCAGCAACAGGATAAAGACATCAAGTATAAAACTAAGTCCTCAACACCTTTGCTTCTATGTATTTAGTTATTCACACACACATTTAATTCCAAGAGATTATAAAATTTTAAAACCACTGACTGTCTGGGATTTCACTTTGCTTTTTACTTCAATTTATTTTTTTCCAGCTACCATATTTTAAACTTTGCCCCTCTTTGTACTTAGGCAGAACACTCAACTTCAGAGCCCCATCATGTGTGAATTAATCATGTAGGATATATATGCACTTTGAATTTAGTTATAAATATAAATGCAAGTGTTCCTATGATGGAAGTGTTCAAAAAACTATAGGGATCAGAAAAATGAGTTAAGTCACGGAAAACTATTAAAAATCTAATAGTCATTTTTGCATTAAAATAACCCATAGTGGTAGGTGCATTATATATTTACTTTATACTCTTGAGAGCAACTGAATTAAGCTGTGATATCAAAGTAAAAAGAATTTAATAGTATTTACCACAGACTTATTTCTCACTCTCTCACTTAAATAGTGTGAGTCTCTTGAAAACGAGCTGTGTAGCAAAAGTATTAATCAACGTGAGTTATTGCCATGTAATGGATTATTGGGTTACTACCCTGTGCTAGTTGGGAAAAAGGTTCACCAATTTGGAAAGCTGAGAAAAATGAGGTGGGGAGGGGCACACATGAATGAGCAATATTCACTTCTACAAGTGCAGAAACTCAAAATTTTTTTTCTGAGATGAATGACTAGAAAATAGTTTCTTATACTGTTGTTTTCCCTGAGTAGATCTGTATAAAACTCCTTTTTCTAGTAATCACTTAGGCAGTACAGTGGCTAGAGAGCTAGACTTGATGTCAGGAAGACCTAAATTCATATCTGGTCTCAGATATTCACTAGTTGAGTGACCTTGGATAAGTAATCTAATCTCTCTGTATCTCAGTTTCCTCATTTGTAAAGTGGGGATAAAAATGGCTAGCACCTACCTCCCAGGGTTGTTGTGAGTGTAGAATAAATATTTATAGTGTTCTGCAAACCTTAAAGTGCTATATAAATGCTAGCTGTTGTTATTGTTATTATAAATTATCCAATTTGTAAGATGGAAACGCACCATTCCTGCAGGGTCAATCTGATCATCCCTTTATCCCTCAAATACTCCCCTATTAACTCTTCCCCTCAAAAACCAAGCTGTGTTGTAAGTTGATAGTACATAACTCCTTAGTTGCTATTCATAGCCTCCAAATTCTAAAAGTTGAATGGTCTCCTCCTTCTACCTAATTCTCTCAGTTTTGCCCACGCCCTTGAAGGCCCAGCTTCTATATCCCCACTGCTAGGCCTTCTTACCTACTCATAGCCATGATGGTCTCTTTCCTCAGAATTCCTTTAGAAGTGATTCTTGGTAGCAACCCTATAGCTGACATATACTGCTATTTATATTATAGGTCTATATATTCTCTCTCTCCAAGATTTTGGGACTTTAAAGGAGGTTCTTATAATTTGTATTCAAAAATCAGCTTTTTTATGATGATATTAAAGCGTATTCCATTTTCCTTTACTGAAGAGCTTTGTAAAATCTTTTAAAATAACCAGACTCACCACAGGATGCTTGAAATCCTGACTTTAGAGTCCATAGCATGATTAATAGCTATTGTGAGATCCTGGACATTTGCTTGAAGTTTCCAGCTCTTTGTATTTTATTATCAGAATGCATGCACAATTATTTAGGGATTTACTATCCACTTTGTGGGTTTTAAAGATACAGCATGGAATAGTGAAAAGAGTAAAGAATTTAGAATCAAAGGAAGTGTGCTTAATTCACACATATGCCATTTACCAGCTACGTGACCTTGGACAATACATTTAACTTCTCTGAGACTCAGTTACCTTCTCTGTTAAAAAATGGACAATAATCTTTGTACAACTAGTTTCACAGAGTTATTGGCTAGAAAAAGCTACTTTAATTCTTAAAATAATGTAGAAATATGAATTGTTGTTATTATTATTGTTGCATTTCTTTTCTTGTGCCACATGCCCTTGGTGCCTTTTCTCATTTGTTTGCTTTGTCTGTTCTTTGTAAGAGAAATAGACAGGAGAAGGAATTCATCTTTTTTTCTTCTTCTCATTCATTCTAGGGAATGGTTGGGTGGGAAGGAATTTGAAACTGTACCAATAAACTGTTGTAATCTGTATCAATGACAGATGGGGAAAGGGAAAGTATCTATCTATAACATAGATCGTAGCATCATATATTTAGAACTAGAAGAGAATTTTAAAGACTATTGCATTCAACATCTACCTCCATTTTAAAAGCCCAGGAAATTGAAGCCCACAGAATTAAGAGACTTGCCCAATGTCACACAGAGTCAGAGAGAGAGAGAGAGAGAGAGAGAGAGAGAGAGAGAGAGAGAGAGAGAGAGAGAGAGAGGTGTATGAGTAAGAGGTCCAAATTATAGAATATTTTTTTTAAAATATTGCTTCAAAATATATAGCAGCTTTTCAAATGTTGTTTAAAAGAAGTCCTCTGGGGATATGATTTTAAAAATATTTATGAACAAAAGACTAGAAGCAGTGAGTATAAGCAGCAGAGGTAAATTCTGACTCATAAATTCAAACCAATTCAGCAGCATCTGTTAAGAGATCATTGTACTAGGTGTAGGGGACAAAAAGAGAAAAGGGAAGAGCCCTTACCCTCAATGAGTGTATAATCTATTATGGGAAAATATGTATATGTATAAGTAAATATAAAATGATTTGCCTCTGAAGAGGATGAGTTTTCTGTACACTAAACACTGAGCAACCTCCTGTCAGGGAAGTTGTTGAAATTATTTCTTTTTTGGTATAATTTGAACCATATGACTTCTCTCCTAATCCTGAGTTTCTGTTTGATTCTGTGTGAGAACATTTGTAATTAAGATACCAAATTATTACATATCTGGTTGTTCACTCATTTTAGTCATGACCCTATTGGGGGTTTTCTTGGCAAAGATACTAGAGTGGTTTGCCATTTCCTTCTCCAGCTCATTTTACACATTAGGAAACTGAGACAAATAGGGTTAAGTGACTTGCCTAGAGTCCACAACTTGTATCTGAGACTATATTTGAACTCAGAAAGAGAAGTCTTCCTGACTTCAGACCTGGCACTCTGTCCACTGTGCCACTGAAGTGCCCAAACTGTTTTTGTTGAGGGAGCCAAGATTTCACTTCTATAAGCACTCCTCTGGCTCTAGAGTCCAAGGACTTGAGTTCAGATTCTGCCTCTGATGGTTACTTCTTGTCTGACCTAAAATCAGTAAATCATTTACTATACATGGGTCTCAGTTTCTTCATTACAATATAAATTTACTAAAATGTCTTAAAGCTGCAGTATATTTATTCCTATTTTCTTAGGCAAAAATAAGACAACTTAATAGAGCTGCTTTGCTATACTGAATGGCATTCCAGTTGGATGAGTGTTACTGTCAGATTCAAAGCAAGAATATTTTGAGAACTTTCTTAAATTGAAACAGCTTTGGTTTAGTAAAATAAGACCTGTCTGGAAGTCAAGAGACTAGAGTTTTAAGCCTGCCTTTGGCACTGTCTAGCTGTGTAACTTTGTGCAATTCCATTATCTCTTTTGGCCTCAGTTTCCTTATTTGTAAAACAACAGGGTTTGAACTCTTAACATTAGTCACTCTGTGATGGTGATTTAGAGTGAATAGGTCAGGGTACAGGTTGAGGGAAAATTAATGAGTGAGTCAGCAAACAGTAGGAAACTCATCTGCTGCACATACTTTGGCTACAGGGTCACTTGGTTCCCAGGCCTTTCTACAAAGTAGAAGCAAGTTTACAAATGCATGGGAGGGAACAAGGGAAAGTTTCAAGAAAAATGATTTTAACCCTTGAGTGATGGCAAAGCACAGTGAAGAGTTCAGGACTTGATTCCTATGTCTTGAACCACAAGGGACCTCAGAGGAAATTTGTCCAGTGACTCATTTTACTGATAAAGAAACGGAGGCCCAGGAAGGTAGAGAGATTTGTCCCAAAGTGTAGGTCCTCTGACTGCAACCCCAGTGCTCCTCCTCCTGCTCCACAGAGTCTGCCACTTATTTATTCATGTGACCTTAGACAAGTCACTTAGCTTCTGAGAAGTTCAGCTGCATCTCCCATCAAATGAGAAGGTTGAACCCAGGGCACAGGATCAAGCTGGGAGGAATGCCTTGCTTGAGCTCCTGGGACCTAAGGAAGGGAGTTTATATAGGTAATGAATCATGGATTCTAGATTTGATACCAAACCCAGTTCCTTTGATGAGAAATTCTTTTTTATTTTTTGGGGGGAGAATTTATTTTATCGATGTTTCAAATTCTTTTTGAACCCAAAAGCCCTTTGGGGGCTTGGATTGGATTGAAATCAAGTGAGCCCCTGCCATGTCAACAAAGCATTTGGCAAAAAATCAGCTGCTCAGGAAGATGCAAGAACAGACATCCTATTTGTTGTTTGTGAGATACGGGGGAATGGGGAAAGGTGTTTAAGGAGCTATTTCCCCTTCGGCTTAAAAATTCTTCCTCCTCTTGAAAATGTCAAGAATGGTTTTGCAAATACATGCACATATACATACATACACATACATATATACATGCATATACATATATAACATATATACACATTTGTGCTTAATGACAGCCATCGATAGGGCGGGTGGGATAAGAGAAGAAAAAAGGAAAAAAAGTCACATAATAATTTCATTATATATTTTAGAAGAATAGCAAGTTCTACATAGTAGATTTATAATTTCACATATGATCATCTTTTTTCTATTCTACTATGTTATGGGAATACTTGTTTTATTTCTTAAGTTCAGAATAAAATAAATACAGTTTTAAAACAGATTAAAAATGAAAATTTCAAGACTGACTATATGTCATGGATAGGTGAATACTATAGTTCATTAGGTTTCCCCCTTACCCTTTGTTTGGAAGACATTTTTGATATTCTGCAATCTTGGTTTTGTGAGGTATTTTTTTAATAATCAGTAACTGTTCTCCACTATCACCAAAGTATTAGAATTGTTCATATTGGCATGTACACACACACACACACAGAATCAAAGAAAAGGAAATACTTTGAAAAGCTTAAAAATATGTCTAATTAGCTTGGGATAATTACTGCTTTTTCAGACATGATATAGATACCCTTTCTATACTGTGAAAGCAACTCTGTGAGTCTTAAAATCTATAAGGTCTCATGACTTAGTCTTTCAAGTCTTACACGTGAATTCAGGAAGACTTCAGTTTGAGTATTGCATCAGGTATTGTTTTAGCTCTGTGAAATCTAGACAAGTCACTTGATCTCTCTCAATCTCAGGTTCCTCATCTATAAAATGTGGATAAGAACAGTACCTACCTTGTTATAAGAATATATGTATATTACTTTGCAAATCTTAAAACTCTATATCAAGTATGGGGAACCTGCGGTCTCTAGGCCACATATGGCCTACTAGGTCCAAGTACAGCCTTTTGACTGAGTCTAAGTTTTACAGAACAAATTCTTTATTAAGGGGATTTGTACTGTGAAGTTTGGATTCAGTCAAAGGGCTGCACTTGAGGACCTAGAGGGCCACATGTGGGCTTAAGGCCACAGGTTTTCCACCCCTGTTTTCTATATATTTATTTTTAATATTATTGCTGACTCTGAGACCAACATTCTGTCCATTATATCACATTGCCTCTCACATGCCTAGTAAAAAATAACATGTTTGTGTCTGAAATATCAATGTTGTACTGAGTCATCTTTTCAGTATTTGAGATCTCATGATTTCCCTTGACCTGGCCTAATATATTTAATTTGAAAAAAGAACTAAAACTATTCTGGTCAAATTTCTTAAATATTATATATATATATATATATATATATATATATATATATGTGTGTGTGTGTGTGTGTGTGTGTGTGTGTGTGTATACGTATATGTGTGTATATATACGTATATATACACATACACACATAAATATATATGTGTGTATCTGCATTTTTATATGTGTGTCTGTGTGTGTGTGTGTGTGTGTGTGTGTGTATATAGAGAGAGAGAGAGAGAGAGAGAGAGAGAGAGAGAGAGAGAGAGATACACACAAACATACTTCTCTCACATGTGTATTTGTATATATGTTATTTGGTACTAGGCATGTGAAAAGAGATATATACATATATATGGAAATATAGAAAGAGATGGATGTGTGTGTGTATTCAAGAAATTTGACTAGGTCACCAAACTGACTTGTTTTGTTTTGTTTTTCAAATCAAAGACATCCTAAGAATCATTCATCCAGATGCAATTGGCGTCATTGGCCTAGAGAAATATCTGTGTTGTACTGAGTCATCTCTTCAGTGTTTGAGATCTTATGATCACAACTGTATTTCCCTTGACCTGGCACCATTTGAGCCTGTGGTTTGGAGCCACAGGTTGGGCTCACACAGAGCCCACAGAGCCAGGATGACTATATCTGCAGTCACCCAAGGACTCAGAGGGATACAAGACACTGGCTTATCCAGCAACCAACATGTTCCATTGTTCAGTACTGCCCCCTTCCATGCTCTGTTAATGGTGGCTAGCTATTTGTAACCATGACTCTGAGATCCTGTTTGCCTTTTGGCCCAGTGAAACTAGAACATATGAAGTTCCATATAACCCTAATGTCATAAGTACATTTTTTTTAGATTTTCTACTCTTTGACAGATATAAAGATTCAGGTATATGGCATATGATAGTTATCATACCTTTGAACGTAACATTTGCATTGATCATCATTATATCCCTTTGATGCAGGTACTGCAAGTATTCTTTATTCTGTAGGCAAGGCCAAGTGACTTGAACAGTTAAACACAAGTGAATGGTACCCAACTGGGAATGGAACCCAGATCTTCTGGCTATAAGTGTGATGCCCTTTTCATAACATCATCCCCCTTCTGGAGGTTCTTCTTACTAAATCAGAGTGTTTGATTACCCATAAACCTTCTCATAACTTACTAGAATGGTAAATTTGTAGGTAGAAAGGAAAATGAGTAACCTTTGTGTGAATTATTTCATCTGAGCACAGAAGCATCACTCTTTCCTCCCTTTTGTCTCTCATGGCTCTGCTCCTACCTCTCTGACTAATTTCCTGTACAATGTTCTGACTGACAATATCTGACTGACTGAATGTCTCCTGGACACTATTCTAATTCTTCTTTTGTCCCTTAAGCATGAATGACCTTTATGAGTCTATTCAACACATTATCTCTCTTGGTGATTTATAGAATTTTAAGCATTAGTACTATGAAGATTCTTGATTTTTCATATCTTCAACTATACCCCTAACCAGAATTCTAGGTCCACATTTACAATGGTCTGCTGAAGAGCTATTAAAACCTATTAGAATTAATTAGACACTGGCCCTGGAGTCAGGAAGACCTAAATTCAAATGCAACCTCAGATACCTGACACTTACTAGCTGTGTGACCTTGGGCAAATCACTTAACTCCAATTGCCCCATCTTCCCCCCTCCAAAAAAAAAGCATGTGTTAGAATTAATTAGAATGTAAACTCCTTGAGGGTAAGGCATTATTTTTACTTTTGCATTTATAACTCTAACCCTTAGCATATAATTTGATGTATACCTAGTTATTAACAAATGTTTGATCATTCTCTCTCTCCCTCTCCCTCCCTCTCTGTTCCTCTCCCTCCCTCTCCTTCCTTCTCTCCCTCTTTCCTTCTGTCTCCCTCTCTCCATCACTCCTTTCTTCCCTCTCCTCATTTCTCCCTCCCTCCCTTCTTTCCCTCCTTTCTCCTTTCTTTGTCTTTTTCTTTCCTTATTTCTTCCTTCTCTCTTTTCTTTCTTAATGTATGTTACAATATGCATACATGCATACACACACAGATAGATTCTGGAAAATTGCCTCTTAGTAGTAAGACAAAAAAAGGCAAGGGGGAGAGGGGTGCGGAAAGGAATCCTTAAACAACTAAAGGGAAATCTATTCAATGAGGATCTTTTTTGCCTTTTAGGAGAGATTTGATACATCACCTAGAATGTGCAGACATTATCTGAGAAAACCTTTACATTTCCAAGATACAAATGACTGATGTTGGAATTCTGTTCCTTTGCTCACAATGGAAAGATCTTCAAGAGTCCTTATTCTTTCCCCCCTAACTATTATTTTCTTCTTCTGTGAACTACCTAATTGAAATGGAAAGGGTTACAAATAAGTGAGGCACCAACAGAGGATTTACATTTTAACAAATGTAAAGCAAGAACTCAGTCTTTGCTAATTAGAGTCACCAGCCTTCAACTCACAGACCTAATAAGGGGTTCAATCTATACATTTCTCCACTAGAAACCTGGTGGACTTCTGTCTCTTTAGGTCACCCTGACAAGATCGTTTTTCCAAGGAGAAAATGAGAGTAAAATTGTAACTATTCAGTTGCTGAGAAAGCTCTCGCAGGAATAGAATATGAAGAAATGGGGAGAGAGAGAGATGAGTGAAGATTTTGAGAAAGAAAAAGCTTTAGGTTTACTAGTGTTAACAATTTGATTCTTAGAGAAAGTTCATATTATTAGATCTGTATAAACTTTGGTGGGGAATCAGTGAAGGGAAGAATGGGAAGGGGAGTGGGGACCTGAGAATCAGTCTCACCATCCATTTTCTAAGGGCTGACTCTGTAATTATAATGAATGAATGATGATGATGAGAATGAAAATAATAATAGCTAGCATTTAGATGGCAGTTTAAGGTTTGTAAAGAGCTATGCATATGTTTTCACACTTCTTCTATATAAGGAGTCATGGAGTTATAACCTGTAGGTTAGCAATCATCTCTGTCCTCAAGGAATTTCTGTCCGGGAGAACACAAGACAGATATTCAGGATTTCAGAAGTAGAAGATGGATTTATGTGCCCATGGGTCATGGTTGGTTGGTGTCACTGAGAAAATTGAGCTGCTTAGAAGTTCTTTGCTAATTAGGAAAGAGGACCTGATGATAATTCTGTGCATTTCTGAAGCTGGGAGGCTAATATTTAGAGGAGAAATTGGAGAAAACTATTATGAACCTGCAATACCTGATGCAGTGAGATGGGAAAGCTCACTCAATTGCATGAGGACAGGAACCTTGTCTTCTCTAAACTGTGTATCTCCTCCCGAGCCCAGTATAATATTCTACACATAGCTAAGCACTCAATAAACGTTAGTTGAATGAATAAATGAATGAGTGAATGAATGACTCAAGGGAAAGGAATGGCAGGGTCCATGATGCTATGTAACTATAATGATCCTGCTTGTCACTGAAGAGGAGAGGAGAAAATTCACTCCCTTTTCTTCTTTAGTCCCTCACTTCAAAAAAATGAGGGGACCAAAGGTATGGAACATAGCATCATGAATAGTTATCATCTTGGTTAATTTGGTTTGGTTTTCTTCCTTTCTTTTTTATTCTTTGTTACAAAGGAAATATCAATGGGGAGGGGAAAGAAAAGGATATATTTAGAAATGAAAATTATATGAAAACCAAAAATTATCAATACTTTTTCTATCAGAAAAAATTGAAGTCATAGATTACTAACTGAGAATGGGAATGGTTAAGTATAGAGAACATTGGTGTTAGAGATTTTTTGTAATCAAATGTCTTGTTAAAGAGTTGGATAGTCAGGTCCCTCCTTCCTTAAGTTTATTCATTGTTCATGCATCCATTTTCTTTCCCCCTGAATCTTGATATATCGATGTTTTAAGAACATCACAAGTTTCTATGTAGGAAACATTGAGATCTAGTACTGGTCTTTTTCCTTTAATAGCCTCACCTCCTGCTTCTCTGATCCCTCCTACCATATTCCCTCTTCACCTGCCTTTCCTATTTTGCCTCTTTCATTCTTAAATAGCACATTTTCTACTGCTCTCTCAAGCCATGATCCTACTATAAAGTCTTACTCTAAATCTTTTCTTTCTGTCCCATTATTCAAGGTCCTTTCTTCCTAGGCTCATTTTCCATTCCTTTTCACACATGAATGGTTAAAGGATTGGTAATTTCTAAAGTATGGAGAACTCAGAGTATGGAAATTTTCTCCACTGAAGCAGATGGCCATCTGACTGTGGGGCTGAGGTAAGTCTTAGGATTTTGCCTGAGGCATACAGTGATAAAATGACTTGCCCAGATTCACCCAGCTAGCAAGGGTCAGGGTAGGGAAATTTGAATCCCCGTTTTCCTGACTTGAAGCTCAGCATTCTCTCTACTATGCAAAACTGCCTCTTATTTCTTGCATATAACTATAAAAACTGCCTAGAAGCTATTATATAACCCAGATGAACTCTCTAGAAATAATTTTTCTCTTTTATCTTTTTTCACATATTCATTGCAGATTACTGTGGTATAGGGAAAGCCCTGTGCCATTGAAATCATGTATCCAGACTGCCTAACTATTACTGTCTCTATCCCTATCCTTCTCCCTTGGGTAATGTCCTTCTCTTATCTACAATTCCCTTCCTCCAGCCCCTAGTTGAACAGGCCATTGTCTGCTCACACCACTCCACAGATACCCAGTTTCTCTTCTGCTTTGCTTTGCCCTGTTCCCAGATTCATCTTGCCTAATTCAAAGACTTCTAGCACATTGTGATCCACCTTGGTTTCATCCTTTTCTGCTTATATCCTTTTCAACCATTCTCACCAGCACCTGACACCATCATCTTGCATTGCCCTAAATGAACAATCTAGTAAACTGAAGTAGTCCCTAGCCACAGAAATCTATACTTTTAATGTATTCTACACACTACATTCTGTCTTACTACCCCAATTATCAGAATACCCCAGTTTGGCTCTTCAGGCAGTTTCTTTAGTCCGAAAATAACCAAAGTATTTTATTTATTTATTTGTCTTGGCTATGCCATGTAGATAAGGTCTCTAAATGTCAAACTAACTCAGATCCTACGATGGAAATTGGTTTAAATCATCATTTCCTCCCCCCACCCCAACATGAACAGCCCATGAATTGTTATCTAGAGATTGTTACTTAACATGAACCAGAACTGTAATCTGTCCCAGTGAGAATCATTTGTAAATATCAGACAAACAGGACTCTGTCAGTCTAATTCATTAGAAAAATAAAGCTCAGAGTGAGTAAGGCCAAAAGATTCTTATGTGGCTACCTAGAATGCACACAATAAAAATATTGTACACTAGTGTTAAAAAAGGTGATAATGTAGGTATCATTTTCCTCCTTGTGTGAAATAGGACCAGATCAGAATTGTTGGGGTTTTTGTGAAAACATTAATATAGTGATATTCTGATGCACTTTTTCACCTACATTATCTCACTTAATACAGTAACCCTTTATTTGTAACTACCTAGAACATTTGGTCCCATTTTACAGAGGAGGTAACCAAGGTTAAGGCATTTGTTCAATTGCACATGACTAAGGTGAGTACCCAGAACTGGTACTAGAACCCAGGCAGGAGTGTACTAGCACCGTCTCAAATCAAAGTGAATTGTTAAATTTTTAGTGTGCGAGTTTACATCTCAAAAATGGGCAAATGCTACAGATCAGGGCTTGATGTATCCTTTTGTTGATTGTCTAGACTTAAGAAGTGATGGAGAAAGTGGTAAAGTTCAAATTAAACTTAAAAGTTTGCCCTGCTCTTTGGAGAGCTAGTACTCAAACATTTACCAGCATGCTCCTGAACCCTGGTCTTTTGGGTTCTTACATCTTGTGCCCTTTTCACTGATGCCACTCAGCTGCCCCATTGTGATGCCATCCTTATCAGTATTAGCAACAAAAATTTAAAAAATTTAATTAAAAGAACAAGAATAAAAAGCAGGTCTTCTCTGATTCTTTTAGTTAATTATTTTACATATAGAGCTCTGGGTTTTATTTCATTGTTCTAAAGGCAAATTGGGTCAAAACTATTTTTCTATGGACCTAATTTAGCATAATTTGCTGTAGTTTAGACTTTAGATCATTCTTGAACAACAACAAAAATTAGGAGCCTTTTTCTCTTCCAGACAATTTTACGATTACTCTTACTTATTATTAGCCATTTAATGGGGAATCAACTATGGTTTGCTCAGACCCTAAGTACAATTTTATTTAGCATGAAGAAATGCAAAACCAAATAAAGATTAGAACCCTGATTTACTCTAATTCACCCAGCCGGCTCCAAGCATCACTCCAAAGTATTTTCTTTTTGTATTATGTGATATGAGAAGCAATGTGGCATATTGGAAAGAACACTGAACTGGATATCAGAAGACTTAACATCAAGTCCCAATTCTGACATATACTAGCTGATGTTAGGCAAGGTACTTCCTCTTTTTGAATGTCGAATGTCAGGTCAAAAGAAAGGATGGGACTGGATCTCTGAGACCTTTTCTAGCTCTAAATCTCAAGACCATCCTAAGATCTCTCTGAGCTTCACTTTCCTGTAAAAAGATCATAACAATGCTTGTAGTAAGGGCCTTCCAGGGCTGTTGAGATAATCACTGAATCATAGAGTTGGAAAGGACCACAAAGGTAACCATCTAATTCAGTTCTGCCTTCAGCATCCTGATCAAATAGTCAACTGGCATTTCTTGAAGAACCCCAGGGAGAAGATGGATCCATTACCTACTAAGGCAATCCATTTCAGTTTTAGGTACTCTTTGATTTTGGATGTCAAATAAAATACTATATATGAAACCACCTTATAAGCAATACAACAGTTCATATAGTTCAAATAGCAATGAACTCTTGTTATAAAAGGGTCTCTTGAGGTCATGGCTTTGAGGAGTTCCAGAAATTTTAGGTCAAACAGGCCAGAGCTAGAGGTCACCATGCTACTGTTGGGATTTTACTAGACCGGTTTCAAAGTGTAGAAAGGAAAGAATTGACAAATTTACAAATGTCTATATTGTTATACCTGCATGTATCAGATGTGAAATGTCCTTTGCACATTTGCTATTCTATAGACAGAAAATGTTAATCATTAAATATATAGATTTGGTCCCCTAAGTACATCATCTACATTGATGGTGCATGCAAAGTATAAGTCCCTGCTTTTAAGGAGCTTCTATCATCTAAAATTCAGCATACTCAGAACTAAACTGATCATCCTCCTGAAAAGCTTCCCTTTCCCCAAACTTTCCCATTCCTATTCATGGTGCCACCACCTTCCTGGCCACTAATATTTAAAAACTCAGAATCATCTTTGAATCACATCTTTGGAGCAGGAATTCTTAACCATTGTTGTGTTGTCATGGACTCCTCCTCAGGAAAAAAAAATGTTTTTAAATGCTTAAAATAAAACACATAGAATTACAAATGAAACCAATTATATTGAAATACAGTTATTTTTTAAATTGATGGACCCCCTGAAATCTTTACATGCATCCCTTAGGATTATAAGAACCCTTCAAATTAAGAACCTATGTACATCGTAAACACTTAAATGCTGTTTTCCTTCATTCATGTTGGAAAGCAAAACAGAACTAAGAATGTAAGGCAATGTAAGTAAAGAGTCTGATTCAGACTCCTGAGAGCTGTAGAACAGTAGTTAAAATAGGAAGAAAATACTTTGTGCAGAGACAGGCAGAAAAATATTCATGAAAGAAATGCATGTGACAAGAGTTTCAAAATCCCCTCTGGTGATGGAGTTTGGTAGTCCATTATCTGTTTGCACCATTTAAGAAATAAAGTCATGAGTGGAATGAGGTGGAATGAATCTTAAATAGACCTCAATCTGATATTGACATAGACTGGGTCAACTGTTTTCCTAAACCCCGTAGGGAATCACCCAGATTACATACACAATCTGGAGTCCTCAAAGATCCCCCTAAATCTTGGAATAGCCATTTTTGCTTGACTTATAAGGGAATGTCCTTAACATTCCTCATGTCTTTTAAATTAATAACATGGGAGTTCAAGTCAATTGTAGCAAAATCTTAGCTATTAGAGCTGAAAAGGAGCTTGAGACTGAATATTTGGTTCCATATTCTCATTTTACAAAGACCTAATTAAATATAATTACTTTCTTAATATCATGCAGTTAGTAGTATTTGAACTCAGAGCCACTGGCTCTAATCCCCATGTTATTTTTTAAATAAATTTTATTACTATCTTTCATTTTCATATCACCCACATTTCCCAATACATCTTCTCCCTGTTGCCTCTTAGGAGAGCATGACTTTAAAAACATCATTCTATTCTATAGTCCCTGCTATCATGAAGAAGGAATGCCTTCACTTATAGCTTCTTGTTGGCCAAGTTTGGCCATTATAATTTTACAGTATCAAGTTTTGATTGTTTTGTGGTTGTTGTTCTTCCCCTTCACTTTGTTGTAGTCATTGTGAATATGGTTTTGCTGACTTTACTCACTTCGTCTTTGTGCACTTCCCTAGTAATCATTTCTCACAGCATAGCACTCTTTAATTACATTCATGTCATTTGTTTAGTCATTCCCCAATCAATGGGCATCGACTATATTTTCAGTTCTTTGCTAACCCAAAAAGAGGTGCTAGAAATAATATTTTGGTGTATTTATGGGCTTCCTTTTTCTCATCAACCTCTTTGGGGTATATGCCTAGCAGTAGGTAGATAGATCTTCTGTTCTTTCCACTACACCATGATGAGAGGGCTCACAGATCTGAAGGAGTAGTAAATTGGGGTTACGCTAAGTGCCTACTTGCGACTGATCCTCATCCCCCCAGCCCTGAATTATTTTGTCTTTAAGGAGTTAGAGAAAGAATTGAAGATAAGTGGGAATAAAAATACAGACAGCCAGTGATGAGGCTGCTCTTCTGGAAACCTTCCCATTTTCAGTATTTGAAAACAGCATTTTGAAGAAGAGTTTTCCAAATAGAATCTAATTCCTCTAAATGGGCATGTATGTACATGTGCACCCCATTCTCTGCCTCCCCCATTTGATTGAAGGGAAGGCATTTAAGCACTTTAGAAATATTATCTCATTTGATACGATGACCTTATGATATAGGTCCTATTACAATCTCCATTTTGCAGTTGAAGTAACAGGCAGGCAGCAGTAAAGTGACTTGCCTTGAGCCACACAGCTAGGAAGTTTCCAAAGCTGGACTTGAACTTAAGTCGTCCTGACCCAGGCCCAACACAGGGCCACCTAACTGCCTACTGACTGGTGAGTTTGTCCTTGGTTGACAGCACAACCAAGAGTCAGAAGACTTGAGTTTTGACTCTCAGTCAGTAGCTTTTTGTGTGACTTTGAATAAGTCATTTTTTTCTCTCTCTGGCTTTAGTTTCCTTGTCTGTAAAGTGATGGGAGGGGTGGATTTATGAGGCCCTTTTAAAAAAATTCCAATTCTAGCACCCTATGTCTCTGTTTTGCCCGTGCCTATGCTAACTCCCTGAAATAGTCAAACTAAGGGTGGGGGGGAGAGTAATACAATACATGCCTCAGGTAATTTCTTGTGTGATGACAATTAGAGAAGCAAATCCTTATCCCCTTTGTTATTGAGCCCATTAGTTCATATGGTGCTGGGCATTTTCTCTCACTGTCCCCCAGGCTGGAACACTCTTCCTCCTCATTTCTGCCTGCTAACTTTCCTGGCTTCCTTTCCATCACAACTAAAACCCCATCTTCTACAATTTCTCAATCTCTCTTAATTCCAATGTCTCCCCTTGGTTTATTATTTCTTATTTAGCCTGTATATTGTTCATTTGTATATATTTGTTTTCATCTTGTCTCTCCCATTAGATTGGAAACTCCTTGGGGGCAGGGGCTATCTTTTGACTCTCTTTTTTGTGTCCACAGTGCTTAACACACAGAGTAGGTACTCAGTAAATGATTATTGGTTGATTGATTAATTGATTATGGAGACTTCTCAATTGAATTCTGTGGTTGTTTAGGGAAGAAAAGAGTTTGTGGGATCCATCTCTTAAGCTGTGAATTCTGAGGAAGGCTGGCAGATTTCACTCTATCATCTGTGCATTCATGACCTCACCCACTCACCTCATGTGGAGTGTCCTGGAATAGCCAGCAATAAAACCAGGTCCCTCAGCTCTTTCTCCATCGTACCTTTTTACTGTATCCCCCAGCTGTTGGGCTGACTCCTTTTTAAATGAGTCATTTAAAATTTCAGAGAATGTTCTCCACTAATGAGTGATCAGCTGTTTATTTTCTCCTACCCCTAATCCTCAAAGTGAGAAGGGAAAGGTGATAAGGAGGCGGGGAGGGTAACTGGTTCTGCCAGCGACCCACCCTGGCATCCAGTCTGGAAGGAATTCACCAGGCTCAAGCAAACTTTGAAGCCGAGTTTGTAAAGTTTATTGTTATGCTGCACAAGCACAGCGTAGATTCTTATGGAACCTGCAAACTTCCAGGGGTCACAGGCATAGTTTTATGGAGTCAAGACAGCAAATCAGGTGCCAATTATGCTAACTGGGTAAGAGTGGGATCAGGGAAGAGTTAAGGAGTGGTCAGTGCTTAAAGGACCATGCACTTTTAATATCAACTGCGTAGGCGTATTGCCCATGATTCACTGGGAAATAGCCCAAAGGGGCGGGGGCTACCTGGAGGTGTGGTTTTAGGCCTGACACATCACTAAAGCCAATCCTCGGTCACGGCCACTAAGGAGTGCCCAGTCTGCCACCCATCAATGTCAAGCTTGACAAGATAGATGTTGGGAACCAAGGCCATCAGAAACACAGTGTGGGTATAATTGGCTAAGGAGTTACCCTATAGAAAGGGTACTGAAGAATTCATGGTGCAGCTGGCCACTCTAACTAAGGGAGATAACATTTGCCTAAGCTAAAAATGTTTATAGATAGTTTTGTGAAGGATTCATAAGTAGCTTATTGTTTCAAGCAGAGATAAACAGTTCATGAGTTGTTGCTGGGCAGAGTGCTGGCAGGGGGAAGGGGAAGAGTTAATGCTTTGAGACTGGGGAGGGGAAAGTGTGATTTTAGAGACTGCTTTTACAAATTGATTTTACAAACACAGATCCCAAAGCACCCCATTTACAAACTGATGTTACAAACATAGATACATCCCAAGGACCCCATCAAAAGGACTCAAACCCACTCCCAAAGAGAAGAACCATAGAGAGCGGCAGATATTTAGGAGGCTGAGTCCTGTTGAGGGGTTTCTACTAGATGCTGTGGCTATAAGAATTTTTAAAAAGATAGTTTTTAAAAAAGAGATAGTTTTAATGTGACTGGATTCATAGGACATATAAAATAGACCTTAGAAATCCTTAGCCCCCTCATTTTATAGGTTATGAAAAGAGACTCGGAGAATTAGTTTGAATCGTACTAATCTAGCTCCTCTCTATCCTTCCCCTCTTTCCCCCAAATTTCAGAGATTTTATCATAATAAAATCATTTTGGTGTTAATTTTTCTTTAAAAAATTAATTGACAGACATTTATTTTCTCACCCATTCTCTTCCTTCATTGGAAAAAGAAAAGGAAGACCCTTGTAACTAACATGCCTAGTGGGGCAAAATAAATGGCACTGGCCCCGTGCAAAAATATATGGCGTATTCAGCCCCCAGAGTCTACCACCTCTCCATCAGGAGGTGTGCCATGTGCTTGAGCATTGATCCTCTGGAGTTGTGACTGGCCATTGTGATGATCAGAATTGTGGTAATATTAAACATCAAAATGAAGAGATGAAAAAAAAAATCTGTACATCAACACAGAGAGTCCACAGTCTAAGGGATCTCCATGTGAGTGACAACATTTTATTTGTTTTGTTTGTCGATTCTTTATGGCCACAGTCATTACATTTTTAATGTAACTTTAATCCTTTCCAGCCATGCCACATGAAAATAGTCTGACTTCAGCACCTGAACAGTCAATACACTTGTGTAGGAAGGACAGTGTCCATGCAATTTACTCATAAGAACAACACTGGTCTTGATTTGGAGACTATTTACTCTTATACTTAGTTATGAGGTATTTTTATAAGTTTACAAGTCTGACTTCATCTTTAGGAGCAGAGGAAATTAGGAGCAGTAAACTGGGCTGGGTAGGCATGGTGGAAGGAGCTAAGTAAAAAATGGATTTTCAAGCTATGGTCAAAAAAGGTATGAGGTTTGATAGAATTCTAGAGGAAAAAAAATACAAACACGTGAAATTGTACCCAGTCCTACCATTTAAAACTCTTTACAACCTGGCCCTTTCTTAAATTTCCAGCATTACTCCCCTCCACTATTTTCTGAACCAGTACCATTGAATTTCTTTCAGTTGTTCCCACAGAATGCCTCATTTTCCAACTCTGTGCCTTTCCTTGGCTGCCCTCTATTCTGCCTGGCATGCTTTGTCTTTCATCTCTAACTGACATCTTCCCTGACCTACCTTCCTTCTAGACTTAGCTCAAAGGCCACCTTATATAAGAAGGTCTTATCTGGTCTCCCATGTGTAAGCCCTGCCCCTACTGTTAGCACCTTCTCTGAGATTACCCACCACTTACACTGTATGTATCTTGTTTGCATATTGTCTCTCCTACAAGAACATGAGCTTCTTGGGAGCTAATGCCATGGGGTTTTTTGCCCTTTTCTCCCCCATCTCACCAAAGCCTGGCATAGTGCCTAACATGCAAGAAGTACTTAATAAATGGTTTTTCACTGAGTTTCCCCCAGATAAAAATGTGATGAGCTAAAATATGAGATAAAAATATGATATCTCTGCAAGAGGAGGAGGCTGATCCTCAACAAGAAACATTCTACACATAATTTTTAAGCTAAGCATAGAGGAAGAGACACAATTTACATAAAATGCTTTCCTCACTACAATATCATGAGATTATGAGTTAAAAATGCAGATATTAATAATTAACAGTATTTCAAGATAAATACATTAAAGAAGCCTGAGGTCCAAAAGGAAAGATCATCATTGATTGAGGGAGTGGAGGTATTTCATGAAGGTGATGTTTGGATTGGCCTTTAAAGAATTAGTTCTTTCAGATTTGGTGGGGCAGCTAGGTGGTACCATAGTGGATAAAGGGCCAGGCCTAGAGTCAGGAAGACTCATCTTCCTAAATTCAAATCTGGTCTCTGTTACTTACTGGTTGTATGACCCTGGGCAAGTCACTTAACCCTGTTTCTCTCAGTTTCCTCATCTGTAAAAAGAGCTGATGAAAGAAATGGCAAATCAGTCCAGTATCTTTGCCAAGAAAACTGCAAATGGAGTCATGGAGTGTTAGAACCAAGTAAAAAATGACCAAACAACAAAGATTCAGGTATGGCCTTCTGTATTATACAAATGAAGAAACTAAAGCTAAGAGCAGTGAAGAAATTTGGCCAAATAGCCGGGCAGCATCTTGACCCCAAGTCTCTTAACTCCAGAATGCAACAGTTTTTCTGTAATGCTACACTGTTTCTTAAGCATATGATATAGCTCTATCATGTCCACAGGGTAAATGGACTTAGAAAAAAATCAAATCTCTTTTGACTTATGTAAAATGACCTCGCCCTTAAATTCCTTCCCAGAGCCAGACATGCTGGCATTGCCTGTGCCCTAATGTCTCCTAATTGACTTTGCTGCATATGTTTCTGTACTAATCAGTTTGGATGAAGAAGCTGCAGCTTTTGGATGTGCCTCCGAGTCAGAACAGAAGGTTTGATTACAATCCAGCCTGTGTTCCCTTACCCAATTGACTCTATTACCAGGAGGCTTTGTTTTTGAACAGGGGCATCCCTCTTGCAACTCACAGAGCAGCCCAGGAAGGGGGTGGGCTCACCTCTCCTCTCCTTTCTCTTTGATCTGCATCAAAGAGAAGCCTTCCACAAATAATATGCAAATATCACTTTGGTCTTTGAAGTCATTCCCAATATCCAAACCCCCAACCCCAAGTCCCTGGGCAGTTGGCACTTGGAGAATCGAGCTACTATGGCAAGTCAGCATGGGCAGTGGAAAGAATGCTGGTTCTCTGTGCTTACAAGCAAGAATGTATTAAGCACCAGCTTTATGCTCAGCCTTGTAGCAGGAGTTGGGGACTCAGTGGCCAAAATCAGATACTGCCTGCCCTCAAGGAGCTTATTATAGTCCACCAGAGAGAAACCATTATTTGATAGAAAGAGAAAACACATGCAAAGTAATCAACCAATGAATTTTATTACACCCTCACTATGGTGCCGGTCATTGTGCTAGTTGCTGAAGCTACAGATACAAATACACAAGCTACTTTGGAGGAAGGGCATTAGCAA
The DNA here is from genome assembly GCA_011680675.1 of Gymnobelideus leadbeateri. Classification (NCBI taxonomy): domain Eukaryota; kingdom Metazoa; phylum Chordata; class Mammalia; order Diprotodontia; family Petauridae; genus Gymnobelideus; species Gymnobelideus leadbeateri. Next base: position 704,327 of record WOXC01011414.1, read on the forward strand.
ATAGGGGAGCAAGAATAGGTCTTGCAGCATTTTGAGCCTGGAAAAATATTAGAGGATTCTTGATGCCATCGGTGGTGGATGATGGTATGTCGTTTATGAGAAAGAGCAAATATGCCAATTTGGCTAGAAGTGTGTGTGTGTGTGTGTGTGTGTGTGTGTGTGTGTGTGTGTGTGTGGTTTGTGTGTGTATGCATGTGTGTATGTGTTCATGCAGGGGAGTATTGCCCAGTAAGCCCATAAAGATAACCTGGAACCAAATCGTGAAAGGCTCTGAATGACAAATGGATGAGTTTGTATTTAATCCTAAATCCAGTCAGGAGGCAATGGAACTTCTTGGGCAGGGGACTGACATAGTCAAATCTGTGTTTTAGGAAAATGAGTTTAACAGCTGTGTGAAGGATAGATTAGAGAGGAGAAATGGATTGAAGAAAACCAATTAAGGTACAATTGCAATTGTCCAAGTGAGAGGTAATGAGGATTTTAACTAGGGTGGTAGTTATGGGACTGGAAGGAAGGGAACAGATGTGAGAGATGGTATAGAGGTAAAATTGAGAAGATTTATCACCTGATTGGATTTTAAGAAGGGTAAGGGAAAGGGAAGAATTGAGCATGACTCCAGTTACAAACCTGGGAGGCTAGAAGGAAAGAGGCGTCCTTATCAGAAACAGAGGGAAGGAAAACAGAAGAGTTTGGAGAGAAAGATTACATCAATTAAGAGATCATAGGATCATGGCTATAGAGCCAGAAATATCTTCATGAAGCATCTAATCCAACCCTCTCATATTAGATATTAGTTCCAAGGAAGTTAAATGAATGAGGGAAGGAGACAAGTTTTTATTAACCTCCCACCATGTGCCGAGTGCTTTACAAATCATCTCTCACTTAATCCTCAAATTGACCTGGCAAAGTAGATACTACTATTATCCCTATTTTACAGATGAGGAAACTGAGGCAGGCAAAGGTCAAGCACTCACCTAGGGTCCCATATCTAGTAAGTGTCTGGGATCAAATTTGAACTCAGGTCTTCCTCTTTCCAGGCCCAGCACTCTGCTGCCTCAGTTGACTTCCCCAAGGTCACACAGGTAGTGTCAGGGTAAGATCTGAACTCATACCCTCTGACTCCAAAGTCAGTGTTCTTTGCTTTGCGTCATGCTATCTCAATTTATAACCTCTGAGAGAAGGGTTTCATTTCCATCAGAAGATCTAGGTTTGAGTTGCTGCTTGGTATTTTTAATGGCTGAATAGCTTTGGCCAAGTGATTTTCCTTGTCAAAGCCTGCTTTATTTTCCTCATTTGGAAAACAGGGATATATCTGCACTGCTCACATTCTTGTGAAGAAAGGACTGTGCAAGCAGTCTTAAGCTATAGGGTCATAGACAGCGAGAAATTCCAGCCCATAGAGAGAGAAATAAATTCACTGATTATCAGTTGAGGATTGAAATAGCCCCATGGAGGCCTTTCCGGCAAAATGTCTATTTTACATCCCAGTATTTGATGAAGTCTGAGTCAAGTAACACACCCCAGTACTGTGGGGCCCCTTGCTGGCTCTTTCGGGATGAGAGATAAAGTAAAACTATTTTTAAAGAACTCCAAATGCTCCCTGGAGTTCAAATAATGCTTAGAAAACAATATTTTGATGAATTGAGTAAAAGGAATGTTATCCGTATGTTTCTGATTCACATAACACTTGTAAGGGTTTAAGAGTTAAAGGAAAAGGTTCTTGCTGGCAAGACAAATGGGGCATTTTGGGTGAACCTGAAATGCTTGAAAAATATCCTGGCTTTCTGTTCTTTCCTCTTTATTCCCAGTTTCATGGACTTCATCACGCACTCACTCTTCTCCTGACTTGGCCAATATTTTCCTGCCCCTCTAGGCTTCCTGTCACTGTATAAGATGTCTATACTACCTCCTTCTTCACACCACCCCTCTCCCAGCTAATTTCCACCTGTTAGAATAGTACCCATTAATAAACTTCAGAGCTGGGAGAGACTTAAGGAATTATTAAGTCCAGGGATCAGCAAATGATGGCCCACAGGCCAAGTCCAGCCCATGCTCTCTTTCTGTATGGTCCCTGAGCTAAGAATGGTTTTTACATCTTTTAAATGATGTTTTATTGTACTTTAAAATGTAATTTAAAGAACCGTTGTTAGATATACAAAAACAGGGTTGGGGGGAGGCTGGATTTGACCCTAGAGTCATAGTCTACTGATCTCTGATGCCCATCCATGACCCTCTGTCCCACCACCACCGCCACCCCCCAGGGCCCAGAGAAGTGAAGGAATTTGCCCAGACTCACACAGGCACACCTGCACACAGTGGTCCTATCTTTCCAGACCGATTATACATGACTGCCCTGGCCAGTCTGGGTTCCAGCCAAACTGTCCTGTACTCTATTCTCCACACATGACACTCCACCTCTCCCTTCTTTGCCTTTGCTCATACCTGGGGTACTTTGCCTTCTTTCCTTCCATGACTTGGAGTCCCTGGCTCTATTCAAAGGTTAGCTCCTCCCCTTAAGGGGATTTTCCTCTATTACTAACCATTACTAACCATGTGCCCCAAATCACCTTGTAGAAATTTTGTATTGCTTCTTATTTCTCCCAATAGAAAACAAGTTCCTGAAGAAACAGACTGTTTTCCTTTTTGTCTTTCTATCCACAGTGTTTAGCATAGAATCTGTCACATTGTAAGCTTGTTGAATGGAACCATTCATCAGGTCTTCTTTTTTCCAAGATAAATATCTGTAGTTTCTATAAGAGATTCCCTCAGGGAGTGGGTTAAGAGTCCCCTCACTGTCCTGATCACGCTCCTCTCGAAGGCATTCTCCAGCATGCCAGCAACCCCTTCTGAACTGTGTCTACCAGAACTAAACACAGTATTATAGGTACCATGTTAACCTGGACCATCACCTCTGCTTCCCAAGACAGCCTAAGATCTCCCTGACATTTACTAGCTATTTCACACTGCTGCAGCTAGGTGGTGTAGTGGATAGAAGGTCAGGCCTGGTGTCAGAAAGATTCATCTCCCTAAGTCTAAATCTGGCCTCAGACACTTATTAGCTATGTGACCCTGGGCAAGTCACTTAACTTTGTTTGCCTCAGTTTCCTCATCTATAAAATGAGCAAGAGAAGGACATGGCAAACCATTTCAGTTTCTCTGTCAAGAAAATCCCAAATGGGGTTATGAAGAGTTGGACACAATAGAAAAAGAGATGAACAAAATACACACACACACACACACACACACACACACACATCAATCATACTTCAGGCTCATATTAAGATAGGAATATTTGGCTGGAATCCTCTTGTTAGCCTTTATAGCCCCTCTTGTCTCCATTGCTAATGTAAAACATGCATTCTATTAGCCCACAAGACTGAAAATAACCAGCAGAAGAAGAGTTTCTGCCATGGGGTACTATGGACTTGGAGACAATTTATGGTAGGGGATGCTTCATTACTTCAAGAGAGCCCACCTGATAGAGGAGTAAATTAATCAGAGATGGGATGGAGGGATAGCAATGCAATCAGGAGATCTTGGTTCTAGTTCTAGATGTGTTACTAACTGGCCTTGGAATCCCTTATCTGTCAGATGACAGATTAGATGATTTTGAAGATCCCTTCCAACAAGAAAATTCTGTTTTAGAATTAAGCGAGGGTCAAGGAAAGGGAGATGAGAGTTCCTTGTTAAGTATGGCTGTGGAGGGAGTGGCAGCCTTTCTGAGAATCTCCATAATATTATTTACAATGGGTAATGATATCATAGGTGAAACTGTGCACTCAGATGGAGAATTGCTCCCTGTTGCTAGGAGAGGCCACAGTGTGCAAGCATCACGCCTCTACTTAAGCGGCTATGGTTTGCAAGACTACTCCGGTGGCTCTCGATGCAGAAACGGTTCCCAGGGTTCTGAAAACAGTGCTGCAGGAAAGGCTTTATGACTTCTTTTCCCCTGGAAATGTTGTTAATCTCACGTGCATTATAAAGCACATCAGCGTCATAGAGGAAGCCAGTAAGGATAATGGAAAGAGGCTTTGTGTGGACATCAGGAAATCTGCTTCTAGTCCTATCTCTGCTGTAAACTCTCTCCCCGTGACATAGCATTCCCTGGCACATAGTAGGTGTCTAATGAACATGTGCTGCACCCGTATTTGAATTTAGCTTTTCTGAGCCTCTGCTTCATTCTCTGTAAAAGGAGGAACATTCCAGGTCTAATTTTCTACATGTCACTTAATTTCTGTTTGGATCAGTTTCCTCTTTATAAAATGGTGCAAATCTATCACCTGCTTCCCAGGGGTATTGTAAGGATAAAATAAGATATTTATAAAGGGTTTTGAAACCTTAAAGAGCTATACAAATGCTATAATTACTATTGTTACTCTTACGAAGGCGTCTATTAAGGGGCAGTAATGAACAATTCTCAGATTCAGAATTGTGTGTTTACATTATCCAGAGGAACTCAACAAGCACAATCCTTTCCCTTAAGAAAAGGACTTGATCAAACTGAAAGCAATAATGTGAATAAAAGAGGCCATCTCATTTTGTCCTCTTAAAAATATCCAAGGTCTAATCAATACCAAAGATTTCCCTCTCCTTGGAACCAGTGCAAAAAAAAAAAGATTTTCTTTTCCCGGGGACTGAATATCTGGTCCTCATCATAGAGCTCTGAGAGGTCCTCTGCCGTGTGCGTAGGTGCTGGCTGCCACAAAAGGCCTTAAGAGCGCTTTGGAGGTTAGCCAGAGCCTCCATAGGTCCATAGAAAGAAATTTCTGATCATTGGTTTGGAGCTAAAATGGATTTGGGGGGAACCATCCACTCATTTTAAAGCTGAAGGAACAGGAAGTCAGAAAGTTGCAGTGACTCGTCCAAAGGCACCAGGCATAAAGGAGCAGAGCCAAGAGAGGGTCCCAGGTTCTCTAACTCCAAATCTGGTTTTCTGTATGTAATAGCACATATTCAGCTTCTAGCCCCCTCACACATAGGCTGGAACTGTAACAGCAATAGTAATTACCATAATCACTGACCCTATGTGCTGCTGGCATTCAGAACACAGAATGGTGCATGCCAGCAAACCAATCAAAGGTGTATATCTGATGCCATATCATTTGTTTGGATCTTCAGGAAAAATAGTCATGTCAGAGCCATACAAATTTTAGCAAAATGTATTTAACAAAAAAAGTATGCTTGGGAAGCAGGATTAGTTTTAAAGGGAATCTGGATATAAGTAGTTACTACTGAAACATCCAAAATGCTAACTTAGGAATGATAATGGGAATGATAACTTCCCCACAATATTTTTCCTAGCTTTCTATGAACTGATGGGTCAGTTGCAAAAATTGCCTTAATGGTGATTAGTGTGGGTCTCAGTTGGGCCATAGCTTACAATTCATTAGCCCATTCAACCAACCTGTGACCAGAGACTGTGCCTTCTCCCTAAACAGTCAGTTTGTATTGAGTCTGCTCTGCACATAGCAACACATAAGACCAGAGATCATTTTTTAAAATTATCCATACCCCCACCTCTCCACTACCACTTTGTCCCTTCCATTAGAGATTGCAAGTCTGGCACAGGGGCCTTCTTTTGATCATCTTTTTCCCCCAAGACTCAAATATTTATTTAAGACTTTATGTGCAAGGCACTGAACCCGCTACTTGGGGAGACTCAAAGAGAGAATCACTGACCTCACTACAATCTAGAATTCATTTGAGACAAAGTCCAAGGAAAGGGGCCTTTACAAGTGGCAGAGGAATGTCTGCACTTTATAATAGATAAATGTTTATAAATTTCTTTGTTGAGAGGTACAATGGTGTAGTGAAAAAAGAGTTGGAGTTAGGGTCAAGAGCCCAAGCTTTGACTCATGCCTTAGATACTAGCTGAGTGACCTTAGGCAAATCACTCAAAATCGCAAAGCCTCAATTTCCTCATTGTTAAAGAGGACTAAAAATATTTATGCAACCTACCTGGCAGGATTGTTGTGGGAAAAGTACTTTGGAGTAAGGAGGCCTGGTTGCAATCCATCTCTGGGACACCTTAGGTGTGTAATCCCAGATATGTCCTTTAATCTTTCTGTTCATCAGTTTTCTCATCCACAAAATAGCAACTGTATTACCAGCACTATCTACTTCAAAGGGCTTATAATTTTTAAAGTACTAGATAAATATAGTCTTTCTTTTACTTTTTAACTGTTTTTCAGCCTTTATTTTAGTATCTCTTACCACATTTCTCATGGTATTTGTTCTACATGTGGTTATAACCTGACCATATACCCAGAGTTCCATATCTTTGGCTCAAATCATTGTTTAAGGTGAAAAGAGTATGTTCTTCCCCTTCCCTTTACAAATATATTTCCTCACATCTCAGCTGACCAAAACTTAACCACGTTATCTTCTTATTCTCCCCTCTACTCTTCCCTTCTTTTCATTGTTTTATTTCCTTTTTTTTCCCTTCTCCTCCATCTCCCCTTTTCACTTTTCCATATGTATGTGGTTTCCAAATCAGCAATAGGGTGAGTGAGGTCATAGTCAGAAGAAGGGTTAATATTCAGGGTTGAGAGTCTGGTAAAGCCTATGGATCCCTTCTCAGAATGCTATCTTGAAATGAATTTTTTAAAAAATATTTAGGGGGGGTGGAGCCAAGATGGCGGAGTAGAAACAGCACATCCAAGCCACTCTTCCCCCAGATCACGGCCAAACTATGTAAAAGGGGACTCTGAACAACTTTTGGAGCCCCAGCACCCATAGAACAACACAGAGAAGCTAACCTCCTGCTGAGGACAGCCCAGCAGCCCTGCAGGAAGGACCAGTGCAGTGCCTGCAGTGCAGCCCGCAGTGCGCGGGGAGCCAAACACAGGTCTGCCTGAGTGGCGGTTTTAGTCCCAGGGCAGCAGGGCCAGCAGCCTGCTGGAGGGACCCCAGAACACCAGCAGCTGTGGCGATTCCAGAATTATCAACATAGACATGCCTAGGACAAAGTGAGAGGTTAGTGCCCTATGGACTTTGAGACCAGTATTTGGGGAACACATCGGCTTCCTCCCCTGGGGGCTAGAAGCCACTGAGGAGACATGCCATTTTGTAGTTTTCAGAGGCAGCTCCAGCTCCTGGCCTGTGAACTGTAGGGAGATCCAGCGATCAGTCTTGGGGGGTAATCGCTCTTGCTTTAACCTCATGGATCTGGATTGTGATCTGGGGTGGAGGTCGTGGGTGGGTTTCCAGCTTGCCAGAAACGGAAGTTGCCCCCACACACACACATTCGGGACGAAAGTTCCCGTCTGGCGCCAGGCCATACTGTGGCAACAAGCCCAAAAGTCAAGTAATTAAGTGGCAACATGCCAAGGCAAAGGAAACAAATTAAACAGAAAAATGCAACCTTAGACTTCTACTTTGGGGGCAAAGAGGACCGAAGCATAGAGGAGGGCTGTGAGGTCAGAAGTCCTGCTCCAAAAGCCCCAGGAGAAAACATGAGCCGGTTGCAGGCCATAGAGGACCTTAAGAAGGACTTTAAAAATCAAATAAGAGAAGTGGAGGAAAAATTGCGAAGAGAAATGAGAAGGATGCCTGACTGAGGAAAACAACACCTTAAAAAATAGACTAACTCAAATGGCAAAGGAGGCCCAAAAGAGCAATGAGGAGAAGAATGCCTTAAAAAGTCGAATTTGCCAGATGGAAAAAGAATCTCAAAAGTTCACTGAGGAGATTCATTCCTTCAGAGTTAGACTAGAGCAAATGGAAGCTAATGACTTCATGAGAAATCAAGATGCTGTTAAGCAGATCCAAACAAATGAAAGATTAGAAGGCAATGTGAAATATCTCATGGGAAAAACCACTGACCTGGAAAATAGATCCAGGAGAGACAATTAAAAATTATTGGACTACCCAAAAGCCATGATCAAAGAAAGAACCTAGAAATCACCCTTCACGAAATTCTCAAGGAAAACTGCCCTGATGTTTTAGATCCAGAGGGCAAAATAGAGGTTGATAGAATCCACAGATCACCTCCTGAAAAATATCCCAAAAAGAAAACTCCCAGGAATATTATAGCCAGGTTCCAGAATCCCCAGATCAAGGAGAAAATACTACAAGCAGCCAGGAAGAAACAATTTCAATATTGTGGAAACAGCCCAGGACCTGGCAGCTTCTACACTGAGGGATCAAAGGGCATGGAATATGATATTCCAGAGGGCAAAAGAGCTGGGAATGAACCCAAGGGTCACCTACCCAGCAAAACTGAGTATTTTGTTTCAGGGGAAAATATGGTCATTCAGTGGAATAGAGGACTTTCAAGCATTCTTGAGGAAAAAACCAGAGTTGAATAGAAAATTTGACATCCAGACACAAGAAGCAAGAGATGCCTGAGAAGGTAATCAGGGAAAAGAAATCAAAAGGAACTTATCAAAGTTGAACTATTTACATTCCTATATGGAAAAACAATAACTGTGACTGATGAAATCTTTCTCACTATGAAAATAATGGAAGAAGGGTGTATGGTCATATGAATACATATGTGAATGTGTGTATATATGTTTACAGTTATACATGGATAGAGGGCACAGGTTGAATTTGTTGGGAAGGGAGGATACTTAAGGGGTGAAATTATGAGGTGAGAGAGCAAAGTGGCAAGAGGAGATGGGGAGAGACAGGGTAGGGTAAACTATCTCATGTAGAAGAAGCAAGGGGAAGTGGTTACAAGGGAGGGGAAGAATAGGAAGGCAAAAAGGCAAAACCACATTCTCATTGAATTTGGTTCAGGGAGAGAATGACATACATACTAAATGGGATATCTCAACCTGCAGCAGAATAGGGGGAAGGGGGATGAGAGGAGGGATGATGGATGGGAGGGCATCCTTGGGGGGAGGGGAGGTTGGAAGTACCCACTATAGAAGAGGGACAGGATCATGTAGGGAATGGACCAGGTGGGGGTGGGATGAGTGGGAGGGAATTATAAGCAGCCTTGTACAATATATCTACTATGATAATGTTTTGCATAGCTAGACATGTACAACATATACTGAATTACTTATCTTCCCAGAGGGAATGGGTGACAAGAGAGGAAGGAAATGGATCTGAAATTCGAGGTTTTAAGACTAAATGTTTCAAATATATATAAATACTATTATTAATACCCTTTTGCTTGTAATTGGGAGATAAGATGTGCAGGCATTAGGTCACAAAGATTCACCTTCCTCTAATGGAAAAGTCGAAGGGGGTATGGGAGAAGATAGGGGAGAGAGCAGATTGGAGGAAGCGATATCTTGTGGGACTGCTTTTCTGGGAAGGTGGGTAGGGGAAAAACAGGGGCGGGGGAATAATTGTAACTCAAAATCTGGCAGAAATGAATGATGTAAAACAGAAGTTAATAAAGCATTTGTTTAATAATAAAATAAAAAAATATTTAAAGGTAAAAAAAAATATACTCATGTTTGAATTGGTGGAGATTCACCTTTTCTCCCTACCTCGAACCTTTCCTCAAATGAATTCTAGATTGTAAGCTCTATGAGGTCAGGGATCCTGTATTTGTGTCTCTCCAAGTTCCTGGTGTAGTGTCTTGAATGTTGTGTTTAACAAATATGATTGTTGGAAGAAAAAATATCAAAAGAAACGAATATTTTAAATTAAGCATTTTGTAGTTTAAATAGATAAATTTTTATTTACAGCTGTGCTTATTTTAAAAATCATCCCATGAAATGATTATGTATAAATACAATTTAATAAACTGCATGTAGTCCAGTAGCAAAAGAAGTAGAAGAAAATGTTTTGCAAACCTTAAAGAATTATATCAGTGTGAGTTTTTATAATAGCATAGATTGGTAATTGTGGTTCCAGTATTCTGGGTCAAAAAATGAATGGCAATTCACATTTATATGATGTATATTGATTTATAAAAAATTATTTCCTCATGTCATGTTGTAATTTGCATGATTTTTATGACACATATTTTATGACCCTTTCTAAGTTGTATAGTCAGTCCTTTAGTGCACTACCCAGGGAAGTAAGGTGGAAAAGAGTGCTGGATTTGTAGCCATAGGTCTTGGGTTCGAATCCAGCATATGCCACTCAATACCTGTATAAATCTGGACAAGTCACTACAGTCCCTGGACTTCAGTTTCCCTATTGACAACATGAGGGGGTTGGAACAGAAAACTTTTACCTGCATGTACAAATATGCATATAACATGCGCATATATTTTATATAGATACATACATGAATATATGCATACATACTGTGTGTTTATGTATATCCATATGTGTATATGCATGTTCATGTATAAATAGTCCACGGCAGCTAGATGGATAGAGCACTGGACTTAGAATCTTAGTAGGTTAAAGTCTCGCCTCAAACACTTTATTATTCTTTGACCCTGGGCAAGTCACTTAACCCTAGTTGCCTCAGTTTCTTTATCTGTAAAATTAGTTGGGGCACCACTCCAGTATACTTGCCAAGAAAACTCCACAAGGGGTCAAGTCCAGTTGGTCATGACTGAAAACTCAATAATAACTCCATCTCTAAATCTTACTTCTGTATCTTACCTATCTTTGTAGCCCACCTAGAACCCATCCCAGAGTTGTGCTAGGTACTTATGCCCTCTTCAGATTTTCCAAAGAATGAAGGGAATTAAGGCAATTTCTTCTTTGATATATTATTCCCAGGATATAATGGGTCAGTTTGTCTACAGGTATAGTTATATTTTTATGTAATGTCAAGAACTAATTTATTGCTTAGTTATTTCACCTGACATTTTCCCCAGTCTTAAAATGAATGAGTGAGCCATAATGCAAAGATCATGCGATGTGAAGTCAGAATATCTGGGTTTGTATACCAGCTCTAACCAACATAAGAGAGGATGTGAAGCATAGAAGATTAGATTATTTAAATTTCAAAAATCTAGAAGGGAGTTTAAACACCATTTAGTACAAACCTCCTCCTGACTCCCCCTATCTGCATACCTTCATTTTAACATTTTTATTCCTCTGTCCTTCCCACTACCACCACCCCTCCCCTACCATTGAGCAAATAAAGCCTTCATTCTACAGCTGTACAATTCACTTAAATAAATTCCTACATTAACCATGTCATATATATATATATAAAACACATATGTATGTGTATGTATATGTGTGTATATATGAGAGAAAGAGGGAAAGAAATAGAGGGGGACAGAGAGAAAGAAAGAGGGAGGGAGGGAGAGAGGAAGGGGAAGAGGGGGAGAGAAAGAGAGAAAGAAAGAGAGAGAGAGAGAGAGAGAGAGAGAGAGAGAGAGAGAGAGAGAGAGAGAGATAAGGAGGAAAGAGGAAGGAACAAGCCATTTGTTCTCATAAGAAGCAAGAATGTTCCCATAGATTTGACTGTATGTACAGGACTATCCCCTCTCATTTTTCTTTTATTTTTTTTTAATGTTTTTTTGTTGTTGTTGTTGTTGCTGTTGTTGTTGTTGTTATTTGGTCTTTTTTTTTTTTTTTTTGCTTTTTTGGAGGGCAATTGGGGTTAAGTAACCTGCCCAAGGTCACACGGCTAGGTTTTTGTTTGTGTGTGCATTAAGTGTCTGAGGTCGGATCTGAACTCAGGTCCTTCTGACTCCAGGGGCACTCTACTCACTGCGCCTATCCCCTCTCATTTTGCAGATGAGGAAAATGAGACCTCAAGAAGTCAAATACCTTGTCTAAGTTCATACAGGTAGTAAAGGAATGAGGCAGAATCAGCCCTTGATCCCTAAGCCAGCATTTTTTCTAGTCTTCCACATTATCTCTAGATCAGCTGTCCTTAACTTTTTTTGTATCATGGGCCCCTTTGGTAGTAATAGTAAAGTCTAGAGATGACTTCTCAGAATAATATTTTTATATAATTGAATAAAATGATATTTCAGTTAGATGTTGGTGAAAATAAAGATGTGATTTTGTTCTCATTCAAGGTGACAGATCCCCTGAAATCAATCCATGGTCCCCTTTGTGGTATGTGAATTCCACAAAAAAATTCGCTACTCTGAACAGTGATGAACTTGGGTTTAAATCCCTTCCCTGACACAATCAAAAACTTTTTGGTCTCAGGACTCCTTTGCCCTCTTACACTCTTAAAGTTAATGAGGACCCTAAAGAGCTTTTGTTTATATGGGTAACATCTGTAAATAATAACCATATTAGAAATTGGAACTAATACATTTTAAAATATTTATTAGTTCATTTAAATAATCATAAAAAAACCTTTACATGTAAACATAAATAATATATTTTAGGAAAATTATTTCCCCCCCCAAAAAAATCTATTGTTTTCCATACTTTCTGAAAATCTCTTTAATGTCTTGTTTGATGGAAGCCAATTGGATAGTCATATCTGCTTCTGCATTCAGATTTGCTGTTTTAGTTGAAGTTTACAAGGAAAGTCTGGCTTCACACAGATATATATTCGGAAAAGGAGGAATCTTTTTAATACACGAATAGCATGTTAGTATTATTTTTTAAATCGTTTTGACGTTGAAGAGCCCCTGAGATGGTCGTGGGTCCTCCCCCGAGGTCTGTGGACTACACTTTGAAAAGCAGGGCACTGGGACCCAATTTCTTCATCTGTACAATGAGGAATTGAAGTGGAAAGTCTCTTGGGTCACCAGGAGCCCTTATTCTCCTTCCTTTAGTCTCAGTCATCTCCCCCTCAATTGTGCCCCCTGTAAAATAAAGCAGGTTAGACCAGATTCTCTCCACAAGCCATGGTTTTTCACTGCAAATGTTATGATCTAAGAAATCTCAAATAAAGCTATGGCATCAGATTTAGGAAAATTAAATATAATATTCCTGGTGAATATAGGTGTGTATGTGTAATATACGTCTCCCCACACTGTATCCATATCTATGCATGTATTTATCTATGTACATACACATGCATATGGATTGCTTTCACTTGTTTTCAACCCCACGTGATTGCTTTAGGACAACAGAGGCATGGAAGCCTGGGTTGTTTATTACTGTTTGCGACTCCCCGATAGCCCCTGAAAATCACATCTCTGCAAAACAAGGCAGATTGCAGACCATAAAAAGCGCTCCCCGTTGTTGCTGCAAATACAGAAGGAGCGATGTTATAATGGCCCTGTGTGCAGCGTGGGAAATATCCCACAGCTTGCCGATGAGCACATCAAAGGGAAGGGTCGTTTCCTCATTTGTACGGATTTGTTACCCTGCTGATTACCGCGCAGGCATCATTGTTGCTGCGTTTAGCTCGAGTTATCCACTCTTGGTATTATTGATGTGATTCTCAAGGAGGCAGACGTTGCACTACATTGGTTTTCCTTTTACGGATACTTTTTTTTTTTTTCTTAAATGGACATAATTTGGTCAGAGGCACTCTTGTTGGGGACCCCAGGCGCCAATGCTCCAGTGCCACTCTGAGCCCCTGGGTCAGCTAGGAGGGAAGCCTTCCCAGAATCACAGAGCTAGCAGGGACTTCGAATCAGGACTTATTCTCTGCAGTATCACTGAGATCTGGTCATCCAGCCTCTGCTGAAAGGTCTGCTCTGAGGTGGAACCCGCTGTCACCTGGGATAGCCCATCCTCCTTTGCAGCATCATTAAAAAGTTTGTCCTCTTCCATTTTTTTTTGTTCCTTGCCACTTCCATCCATCATCACCTGTAGTCCTGTCCTCTCTCTCTCTGGCTACCAGCACAAAATGCCCAAGCACACTCAGCAGTACGTATCAGACCAGGGCAGAGAGGGACTTTCTTGTTCACTTTTTAATGGCCGCTCCATCAGTGTGAATCTGCTCCTCTGCCTTCAGCCCAGTGCTGAGTCTTGTGTCCAGCACAGAACCCCTGCCTGCTCTGTTAACTTGCCCTGTCTTGTGAATTCCAAACTTGTCTTCCGCCCATTTCTTCCTGCATGGCCATTTTTCCTATGCCCCTTCCTGAGGTGATTGATGTCTCAGCTGTGGTTCTTTTTCTGTATGGGGTAGTCATGCTCTGCCATATCACCAACCTAATTAATTCACCTCCTGGCCCCTGGGCCCTCCTGCCAGCCCTGCCCCCTCAGATGGTGGCTCACAATCCAACATTGACAATTATTCAGTTACTACAGCAAAAGCAAGCCATTTATGCTCTACATAGCTTTTCTGTCTTGGTTCCAGAGAGAAAAGTCTTTGACTTAAAATTCTTTCAGAAGTTTTTAAAAAAAAGATGTACATAAGCGGCTTTTTTTTCCTGATGATTCTGTCTGCTGTCTTGAGTTCCTTCTTTTTTTAATTTTCCCTACCATTAACTTCTATGGTAAAATAAGAAAAAAAATCTCTAAAATGCTTTGTAGCAGGAAAGGAAATCAAAGATATCCACCAGCAGCTTGCAAAAACAAGAATGGGTTCTGGGTGTTATAAAGCATATGCCTGACAACTGATATTATCCACTGGTGAGATATTGTTGATATCTCCACTGCCTAAAACTGCACAGATGATCACATTGGTTATCAATCCATATAGGTTCATAGTAGCCTTATGGTTTAGGGAATTACTTTGGGGATTTTGCTGAGATTTCTTTAAATCTCTCATCTCTTACAATCAAACAAAAAGTATTTTTAAGTGCCTACTATGTGCCAAACATCACACTAGACTCTGGGGATAAAAGTACAAAGGATAAAATAATCCCTACTTGCATTCTAATGAGGAATACAATAAGCACATGTAAAAATAGACATGGATGCTAATGTTCTCACCAGTATCTGATGTTAAAACAGTAAAGTCTATGGCTTTCATAAAGCAATTCTGCATAATTAATATAAAAAAAATCTTTTGAAAAGGTTCCAACATCCTTTTGGGCTTGGGACCATTTGACGTTGCCTTTTAGGGTATTGTTTTTCATTTACCAATATCATTTACTGGTTGGTTAACACTCAATAATCCTGGGAAAAACAGGTCTATGTTGCTGGTCCATGGATGTAACACTGAGAGGTGAGATATTAGATCATTTTCCCAAAGTATTTCAGCTTGCCATTCATTGTCCAATCAGGATCTCAACTTAGTTCTCCTAACTCTCCTTCCTATGACAAATCCACAGTGATGATAATGTTGGTGGTGATGATGATGAAAACTAGAAGTAGCATTTATATAAAGCTTTAAGATTTGCAAAGCACAGTGCAAATGTTATCTCATTTTATCCTCATAATGGCCCTGGGAGGTAGGTACTATCATTATTCCCATTTTTACAAATTAGGAAACTGAGGAAGACAGAGGTTAAGTGATTTGCCTAAAGTTACTTAGTCAATAAGTGCCTGAGGCAAGATTTGAACTCAGTTCCTCCTGACTCCCAATCCAACCCTCTATCCTTTGCACCTACTTGATGTCTCAATGTAAGAAGAGTTCTTCTGTAAGAAGAAGCCACAAATTGGAACTGGCATTCATTTAGACTTGATATATCAAGAACCAGACACTGGAATCTTATAGAAGGCTTTTTTTAATGGATGTTAATAGAGAAGCATTTATTAAATGTTTATTATGTACCAGGCACTGTGCCAACCTCTGAGGAGAGAAAGGGGAAAGAAAGGTTCCCTTCCCTCAAGGAGCTTGGATTCTAACACATCTTTTCACACAGTGCTAGAGAATGGCATTCCATCTGCCAAATATCAAACCAGCCACTTTGTATTCTGTAGTATTATGTTGGATGTGTCTGTAGGTATTTCCTATTCAAATCCACCTGTCACCAGACAAAAAGAAACTTGTGAGGCCTAGCAGGATCATAACATCAGGCCACCATCCTTTTCTTCCTGGATTTGTCCTACCTTTACCGTAGGTAGCTCACAATTCATATTCCTGCTGAGGTCAATTAAAGTCAAAGGGGAGATGTCGGCTTGATTTAGTAAAATTGTATTATTTGTCTGCCTCTGGTTTATCTCCCTTGGTTGGGCTGTCATTTGAATTTTATGTTTTTGTCCTTATTTCTTCAAACCATTTTCCGGGTAGCATTTTCAGCGTTGTGTTTGCCCTATCTGCTTGCATAGAAGGTGTTTGTTTCTCCAAAGTGCCTGTCCTTCCTGATTTCCATCATTTTTATGGTCTTACCTTTTGTCATTGCTGCTCCAGCCGAGCTTCTGTTGTGATAGTACTTTGTCATAAAGACCAGGATAACTTCGTTGCCTTTGCCTTTCAAACTTTCTTTCTTACAGTAGCCATGAGCCCATAGAGCTACAATATACTTTCTGCCGAGGGAAAAATTATTATAATGACAAAACCCAGAGAAAGAGAAAATTTTGAAGAGATGTTATTAAAGCAAGATGATAAGTAGGTACATTCATTCAAATGCAAAGTAGAACAAGAAAGAAAAAATATTCCGACCTGAGGGAGAGATAAAAAGAATATAAGGGCAGGAGAATTATAAATTGATTATACTGCCCATCTGTTTTATGACTTTATGAATATTGGGCACATGAAGTAGACTTAGTTTGTTGAACAGAGAGAGGCTTCCATGTTCCCAAATCTTTTCAAGAGGCGATTTCTGGGTCTTGTTCATGAAATGTTTAGATTGTCCTGCATGAATTGTGCTGGGGAACTTGATTAGAAAAATCTCATAGTTGCCTAGCTCCATAGAAGGAGAGCTTAGGCTGTGAACTCTGGGACTTTAATTTATAGTTCATTTCATCCATTATGCTTAGGATAATGTCTGGCATATAGTAGGTGCTTAATAAATATTTATTGACTGATTGACTGGAAGTCACCTAGGTCCCACTACTCTAACCTCCCATCTTTTGCAGGAATAATAACAAGAAACTCATATTTCTATTTGGCTTTCATTTTTACCAAGAAATTACCTGATAGCAACCCTACTGGGGTAGGGAGGTCGAGTTTTCATTATCTTTCTTTTATAGATAGCTCAGTCACTCAACATAAGCACTTATAAAGCACCTACTGTATGTCAGGCTCCATACTAAGAGCCAAAGACAAAAAGAAATGTAAAAAACATTCTCTACTCTCAAGGACATCACAGTCTAATGGAGGAGACAGAACGCAAACACTTATGTACACAAGCTGTATAGGTTAAATTGGAGATGATCAACAGAGGGGAGGTGCTAGAAATAGATGTGGTAAATTATGACTTAAGGAGATGAAATTTCAGACTAGTAAATACCAGAGTTAAGATTCAGCCCCAAGTCTGTGGAATCTAAGTTCATTGCTTTTTTTCTACTGTGCTGCTTATAGGATAGTTTCATCCTTGTAACTGCTCCACCACCTCTGACAGAAAAGAGCATTGGCCTTGTGTAATTCACAAAACTTCTATGGTCCTCAGTTTCTTTTATCTGTAAAATGAGAGGTCTCCTTTGACCCAAAATGCCACTACTAGGTCTGTAACCCAAAGAGATGTTTGTTTTATTTTTTTTAAAGGCAGAAGGATCTATTTTATGCAAATATTTAGAGCCGCTCTTTTTGTGGTGGCTAAGAATTGGAGCCTGAGGGGGATGCTCATCAATTAGGGAACAGCTGAACCCGTGGTGGTATGTGATTGTAATGGAATACAATGTGCTATAAGAAATGGCAGGCAGAATGATTTTAGAAAAACCTGGAAAGACTTCCACTAAATAATGCAGAGTGAAGTGAGCAGAACCAGGAGAACACTGTACACAGTAACAACAATATTGTTTGATGATCAACTGTGAATGACCTAGCTATTCTCAGCAATATGGTGATGTAAGACAATCCCGAAGGACTCATGCTGAAAAATTCTGCCTACTTCCAGAGACAGAACTAATGGCATCTGATTATAGACCAAATCATATTATTTTTTCTCTCCCTTCCTTTCTGCCTTCCTTCCTTTCTCTCTTTGCTTCTTTCTTTCTTTACTTCTTTCTTTCTCACTCTCTTCCTTCCTTCCTTCCTTTCTTCCTTCCTTCCCTTCCTTCCTTTCTTTCTTCCTTCCTTCCTTTCTTTTTTTCTTCTTTTTTTTTCTTCCTTCCACAAAATGACTAATATGGAAATGTTTTACATGAATACACATGTAAAACCTTTATTAGACTGCTTACTATCTCAGGAAGGTATAGAATTTGAAACTCAATTAAAAAAACAGTTAATGTTAAAATTGTTTTTACATATAATTGGGGGAAATAAATGCTATTTTAAAAAATAGAATAAAATGAAAGGGCTGGACTAAATGGCTTCTGAGGTGTCTTCCATTTTTGAATGTTCAATCCAATTATGCTAAACAAGAGAGTATCCAAAGGAGGGGAAGTAGGATGATGACTAGAAATCCATGTCACATAAGGATTGATTGAAGGAAATGAAGATGTACATACCAAAGAAAATAATCCCTGGATGGAGGGGAGGGAGTAGACATGATAGCTGCCTTCCAAGACTTTGATATGGATTAGAGATTAGATTTATTCTGTTTGGTCCCAGATAATAACAATGGATGAAAGTTGCAAGGAGACAAACCAGGGTTTAATGTCAGTAATCACGAACAATGAGAGCTGTTCCAGAATGAAATGAACTGTATTAGGTAACACCCCCTCTTCAAAGCTATTCAGATAGAGGCCAGCTGCCTACTTGTGGGGTGTATTTTAACAGATATTTCTTCGGGTCCAACTTGAGCTAGATGGATGCTGAAGTTCCTGCTATCTCTAGAATTCTGGAACTCTCAGTTTAGCACTATGTGCTTGACAAGCGGAAGATTTGGTAGATTGGAAGATTAGGTTCTTTCCAGTCCAGGTATCTAAATGGCAATGGCCAGAGACCAAGAGGAATGATGTGTATATGGGAGGATGAGGTTTAGGATCAATCTGGCACTTTTTAAGAGAGAAAAGGTGAGAATCTGGATGAATAGGTCCTTTGGGCTGTTTTCCCAAGTACTAAAATCACAGTTATCCCTGAAAACCACCAGCTAAAATATCAGAACACATTGGATTCTCCCAAAAATGTTTTAATCCAATAATTGGTCTGGTGGCTACATCTTACATGTTAGAGCAACCCCATGTACCATTGAATTCCCTATAAAAAATGGTAGTTCATTGATATGTAGAACCAAGTTTGGGTTAGATGCACAATTTCCTGTATATTTACATGGAAAGTAAACCTAACCATCTCTTGCTGCCTCTCATTTTCAAGGATTTTGCTTCCCTGTAAAAATACCCATGGATTTTTGCTGTGGTCTTCAAGCTGAATCCTTTCTTAAAAAGCAGCATGCTTTTGTTTATGGACTTTGCATGTTTATAGAGTGTGCACAAAAATACTTTAAGGGAGAAATGAATCAAGACTAAGTAGTCTCAGATGGGACACTTTTACTTGTAAAATTCAAAATTAGCTCCAATCCAGAAATGAATCTTTTTAAATGATTAGTCCCTAAGCCATAATTATCCCAACTTTAACATTCAAATGTGGAAATTCCAGCTATGGACCCATAATTCATTGGTTTTCTCCCCTTATGGTGCTTTCTGTTTTAAGTCCCTGAATGAACATTATAATTGGCCTTACTGGTAATTGAGAACTAAACATTGGGAGGTATCCTGATATGGTGCAAAGAGTATTGGGTTGGGGAATCATGAAACCTAACATCTCCCACCAATTATGTGTGACCTTGGATTAGTCACATCACCTGTATGGCCTCAGATTCCTCATTTGTAAGATGAGAGAGTTAGTTTAGATTATTTCTAAATTTACTCTTGACTCTAACATTATGTGAATCTATAATTCTGTGTCTAAATCAGGTTCTATATTCCACTTTCCAATGTTCTATGTTAAATCTCTTTGGTTAAGGAAAAGGAATGATGGGGATGACTATTTTATTGTAGTTCTTAAACAGGCAGCTAAGTTCAGAGGGCAGAGCATCTTTGGACTTGTACTCTGGAAGTCCTGGATTCAAGTTTTAGAAACTTATTACATGTGTGATCTTGGACAAGTCACTTAACCTTTGCCCATTTAAGTTTCCTCATTTGTAAAATGGGGATAATCATAGCACCTGTCTCCCAAAGTTGTTTTGAGGGTCAAATAATTAATATCTGTAATTTACGAATCTTAAAACACTATATAAATGCTATCTACCAATCAGCATCAACATAAGTAGTTGTAGTAGTTTGAGTACAAGTTTTCTACTCTCACTTCAAATGTCACTCTCCGAGAGATCACCCATCAAACTTTGAGCTGAGGTAAGCAAGAATGGGACACAAGATAGGTACTTGGGTGGAAGGGCCCTAATAAATTAGTAGTTTTGTCAAGAGTTGCCCTCTATCCACTAAAAACATGATCTCCTTTATTTGTTACCTTTGGCACATCCCTAGTTTTCCAATTCTGAAGAGTAAAAATTACCCTGAAGTAGGGACCAAAACATCTGGGTTTCTTAGTTCACTGCTTACTAATTATATTTCCATAGTCAAGTTAATGGACTTCTATAAAATGAGGAAAATACTAGGTATATTACTGCTATGGAGTTGTAAAGATATCAACTGATAGGACCCTACCCTCTAAAGCTCCTCTCCATCTACTCTTTGTCTTGTATGCATGCATGTGTGTGTGTTTTGTGTATATGTTGTCTACCCTATAGAATGTAAGTTTTTTGAGAGCAGAGACTTTTTTCCTCATATCTTCAACTCTTAGCCTGATGCTCAATATATATTCAGTGCTTAATACGTATTTATTGATTATCTGATCAAAATAAATCTATATAACATGCTTTTAATACTGTAAAGTGCCATACAAGTATATTTGTGGCATTATCCCTAATACCTCTCCATTTGGGGGCATGGAGGTGACTCTGAATTCTTGAAGTCTGGACTAATAAAATACAGGCTCTGAGAAGTTCTGCCAAGTGAGAGAGACTTTAAATCTGGACCCAACCAGAGGCTTTATTTTTATCATCTAAGAATAAACCTTGGTTGTTACCATGTGATGAATTTTAGGCAGCCTCAACAATCCACAAAGACCATTTATCAAGGAGTGGGGAGGTTGCAATCTGCATTGTTGGAGTAAAGTCTCATGAAATTACTAATCTTTGAAATATTGAAAAATATCCAAGCTTATCTCCCATTATTTCTCAACACAAATTCTAGCCAGAACAGTCTTCTTACCCACCCTCAATACAGGCCATATCTGTTCCTGCTTTCAAATCTTTTCTTATACTGGTTCATCACACAGAATGTTTCTGCCACTACCCCTCCACCTACCTCTATCCAAACCTTTCAAGTTTCACTCAGAACAAGCCTTAACTCCTTCTTTTACTGTTTCAGCCCAGGGAGAGTTCCCCTTTTTCTGAATTCTAATTGTTTCTATAATTTTCATTCACTCAACAAACAATGATAATGTATTTATCATGTGCAAAGCTTTGTGTTAGGTACTATGTGAGATACAACATTTAAATAAGATATGGTGCCTGCCTTCAGAGAGTCTACTAGGAATAATACATAGATGTAATATATTCTTATAGAAACATCTTGGGACTAGCAAACGAGGAAAGGAGGGGGAAATTTTAAATACATCATTGACATACTCGTTAGCCCAGCAGGTACCAAACTAAAACTCAAAAAATAAACCAAAAAGGATATCAGTTCTTGAAAATAAAATTAGCATTGAATCTATTCCTTCTTCACTAAAGTTAAAAAAAAAACAACCTACTTCCTAATGTGATTTAGGTGCCTCCCCACTTGAGTCTGGTCTTATCCACTGTTTCCTTACCTAACATGGTTATTTACCATAAATTAAATCATCAGAATTGTTTATGTTGACAATAGAAACGCCCACATTTGCATATTTGCATAATGTGTTCATTGATTTCTAGATATAAATGACCCTGTGGAGTTTAATGAATCCTATGAGTATATTATAAACTTGAGTAATTAAATTTGCATGTGGATTTCGGGTGTACTGAAGTTTTAGCTGAGCTGTAGTTAATACCATCCAGGCCCTGATAGCTTATCAGTTATCAAGTTAAGGGGAAAAAACAACTCATAATAATCAATTATTCCCATTATAATTAACTTTGTCTTATTTGAAGACATAAATCTCTTGTTATGGTACTTCCTTGCTAATGAGATAGAAAATCATTAGTAAAATTATTGCAAAGTGTTAACTAATAATAATAATGATAATACATTAATGGAGTTATACCTTCTTGCTACATAAAATTCTAATCATTCCAGATTATCACATCTGCTGTTTGAAGTTGTTTGCCATCAAAACCCAAACAGAAGTTGTTAGTTTTAACAGAGAGTAGAAATCAGAACGCCTTCATTTAAGCAAAGGTAACTTGAAAAACACCACCACAAATCCTACTCCCAGTGTCTTATGGTGGCCAGAGTGGGGCCCTGGGTTCTTACAGGCTATACCAGGCTGTACTATAATATTCCTCTGTTCAAGAAGCTTCAGTGATTTCCCATTGACAAATTTCCCTGTTTAATACTTAAAGGGATGAACAGTTTGGCTCCAGTCTACAATCCCATGCTTATAATAGTCCCTAGTATGCTAGATTCCTTTCCCATCACATAACATTCAGTCTCCCCTTCATATTCCTTTCCCAAGTTGTCTTCCATGCCTGAAATACTCTCTCCCCACCTTTACCTCTTGCAAACCATAGTTCCTTTTAAATCTCAGTTCAAACATGACCTTCTTCAAGAGGCCTTTCCTGATTGCCCCCAAATATTAGTGCCCACTCTCATCAATGTCTATTTTTTATACATCTTTAGATATATTTACTTGTCTTTGAACAGATTGCTTCCTCCCAACAGAATGCATGTTCCTTTAAGGAAGAGACTGTCCGACTTTTGTATTCATATTCCCATTGCCTAGTTCAGTGGCTGGCCTATAGGAGCTATTTGATAAGTATTTGCTAGTTAATTTTTTTCCCCAATTGTCCAGTCTAGATAAGTATGAAAAGGTTGATCAGCAGTAGACTAGCCCTTTGGTATTGAATCCTTTGGCCTTGGCGACTACAACCTATGAAACGAAACAAAAAAAAAATGTAAAACATCTCTCAGCCCTATATAGCCAGCTTCATCTTCTGCAGTGGTGGTGGCAGGGTGGAAGAAGAGAGGACAGAGAGTGCTAAGAATCCCACACTTTTAAGACATTAACTTCACTGTTGGCACTCTAAATGTGAGGTCCTTGTCCAGGGATGAATGAGTGCACGTGCTGCCAGGGAAACTGAATCATATTAAACTTGACATTCTCACTATAAATACATCCAGGAAACAAAAAAAAGTTTCAACTAAATGGAAAGATGATGCCTTTGGAGAGGCAAATAAAAGAGCTGAGGGAGTTACTTTTGTTAGACATCCAAAAACAACAAGAAACGACATTTCATGGGACACTTATCAATCTTATATTGAAATGTTTGTGATAAGAATTTTCAGGAAAAAAATACTATGAAAATGATAAATGATTATTTTCCTATCCAGAGAGTGAAGAAGTACAGAAATTCTATGGAAAACCCAATATCTTTCTAATCAAATCAGATACTTTAATAATTGATGACTTTGTTGTAAAGGTAGGAATAGAGAAGAGTGAAGAAATTATGGCAACATATGGTTCTAAGTAAAAAATGAGAAATCAAAAACTAAAAGACAATAGAAAAGCTTCATACTGCATATTAGTAATACATTCTTTGATAAAAGTATCAGGAGGCATTAGATATTGTAAGCACCAGATAATATCAACAAAAATAAAATTGATGATATTTGAATGAACAAGAAAGGATTGCTTTCTGATGTGGGTGTGATTTCTAAATCAGCTCTCTGTATATAATTGTACCACTAATCCATATCAAATTAGGAGAAAAAAAACAAATATAAGATGTGACACACAACTGAAACCACTCTAACTTGATCTCTTTAACCAAACTGTGAAACCTGAGGAAAGAAAAAAATAAACAGACAAAAGAACAGACATTGATAAATATTATCACAATTTTCTAAGTCAAGGCTTATTTATCTGAGGTCCACAGATCCCTAGGGTCATATGGATAGATTTCAGGAGTCTGTGAACTTGGAAGAGAAAAGATTACATCTTTATTTTCACTAATCTTTGGGTTCCTTTGTAATCCTATGTATTTTATTTTACACACTTAAAAACTTCATTGTTACTTTTGGTGTTCGTGGGGTGCTAAAGGGGTCTATGACACACACACACACACACACACACACACACACACAAAATCAAGAACTAAGGGAATTTAAAAGACATGGCATTGCCACTTTTGGAGGAACCTTAGAAAATATCCTTAGAATCTGCATCAGCCAAAAAAACACTCAATAGCCTTGCCAAGTGGAAAGGGAAAGCAGCCAAGAGCAATTCCAAATATTACTTTAGAATATAAACTCATTTATAAAAGGTTTCAGGGAATGATGGTAGAAGATCATGAGCAGAACTGCCTCATAAAGTAACAGAATAAAGTAATGGAAGGAAAAACACAGAAAGTTTGGTGAAAGTCCTAACAAAGTTAAATTACCCAAGTAGCATTTAAAGATGAAAGTTGAAAGTAAACACTAATATATGAAAAATGGGAAAAAATATGCCAAAAATTTGATAACAAACTCTTTTCACTATCAATGGCAATGGAGCTATCATATTTGGATTTGAACATCATAGTTGCTGATTTCCTGCATGAAGTAGAAATGGTGCTAAAGAACAGTGAAAGGAAACTAGATCATGTATACACAGAAAAGGTGATTTTAGGATCAATTTTCAATATATCTGAAAGAAGGGAGAATGACAAATGTTTAGAAAAAGTCTTTGACCTTATTACTGGCCAAAAGAAAGATAAAAAAACTACAGTTACTGACCTATATGCTTACTTTCCCATCTCTATAAGATCTTATGAGAAAAAAAAATTGTTCACACATTGAGGGCAATCTTGCTTGAAGTTTGAAAAGGAAACAAAGAGAGTTTTTTGCCAACGATAGTCTATAATCCACTGAATTGATTGAAAAGAGACTAGGGATATGCACACACACATTATATATATATGTATATGTATATATGTGTATATGTATATTTGTATATATATATATACACATATGTGCTGGATATATATATTTGTTGTGTATACATATGTACATATATATGTATGTATCTATGTATGTATCCCTTTGTTGCTTAACAGTTTTTTTTAATTGCTTGGATGATGGCATAGATGGTACATTCATCAAATTCAGAGATAAAATAACATTCCCAAGAATAGTTACCATATTGGATGAAAGGGTCAGGATTCAGAAAGATCTTGACAAGCCAGAATGTTGAACAGATTACAATAAGAAGAAATGTCATACATATAAGTGTAAAATCCTTTAGTTGACTTAAAAAATCAACTTCAGAAGTATAAGATATAGAAGATTTGATAGGTAGTAGTTTGTTGGAAGAGATCTGAAAAAGTAGGGTGAAATTTGATGTGAGTGAGTCATGTGATGTGGAATCTAAAATCTAACATGATTTTAGGCTGAATTGGGAGAGTCTTGGCATCCAGACCTAAAGTCCAGTGGATGGTATAGTAGATAGAGTGCATGTCCTGGAGTCAAGAAGACCTGAATTCAAATTTGATCTCACAAACTTACTAACTATGTGACCCTGGGCAAGTCACTTGACCTCTGTCTGTCTTCATTTCATCATACAGAAAATGGAGAAAATAATAAGCTTTATTTCCCAGGACAGTTGTGAGGATCAAGTGAAATGATATTTGTAAAGTGCTTAGTAGAGTGCCTGGAACATAGTAAGTACTTAATAAATTTTCTCTCCTTCTTCCTTAACCTTTTTGTTTGTTTGTTTCGTAGCCCAGTAAAGCCATTATTCTCAGAATAATGTTCTTAAGAACAATAAAATTAATGGGATTACAAGATAAACCAATTACATTTATATATGTATGAATGTATGCCTATATACATATATTAAAACCAGGTTCATGAACCCAAGGTTAAAAATTCCTGAACCAGCAGAAGTGCTAACGCATTCTCCTTTGTCTTGGTACTGTGTAAGCCCTGAGAACCAACTTTTCAAAGAGGTTTGATGAGCTGGAAATACTACAGAAAAGGGTAACCCATCTGGTAAAAGGCAAGCAGCAGCTAAAAGAATCAGGGTACTTAGGAGAAAAGATACTTAGGGGAGATACAGTCATAGTCTTTATGTACATGAGAGCTGTCGAGGAAAGAGGAATTAGACATTTTCCACTTAGTCCTAGATGACAAGACTAGAAGAAGCAAAGGGTAAAAGCTGTAGCAAGAGAGATTTAAACTCCATGGAAGGTAAAACTTTCTAGTTATTGGAGCATTCTGAACATGTATTGGGCTGGCTTGGAGGAACATAGTAGGTTTCCCCTTACTAGAGATATTCACACAAGGGGTAAAGAATTGGAACTTGGAAATTATTTTTTTTATTTTAATATATGAGTTTTTTAATTTTATTTTGATATATGAGTTTATTTTATTTTAATATATGAGTTTACACCTTTAAAAACATTGTTACTTTTGGTGTTCATCAGGGTGCTGTCCTCTGAGGAACCTTCCTAATCTAAGATTCCCTGATTTTATGACAAGAAAGCTCCTCTTAGGGATTAGTGGGACATGAGGAGATCTTACACAAATACTCAAATGGATTTATTATCTCATCAATTTGTGTGTTCCCTCTAGTGATACAACTCATAACCCATCCATGCTAATCCATCCTTTGTAACTCTTCTCCATGTCCTTCTATAAGTTAGGCATAGGGAGTCAACCTAATATATCGGGGGTCTTCTTCAGTTTCTCCTGACATTGAGAATACCCGTAGATCCCTTGAGTAGCCTTTGCTCTAGCTATGTGACCAGCCTCCCCATCGCCTCCCCTTTCTCAAAAAACTTCCTTATTTGTTACATATTGAAACCTTCTCAGATCCACCACGGGCTTCTCTGTTGCTTTCTACGTGTGACTAATTTTTATTTCTTTGAAGACTGTGGTATTCCCTGACCCCACAGCCAGACAACAACACTGGTAGAATATTGACATTAAAAAGATGGGTCTCTGTTTCTGGGAAACATTTGAGGAGATGTTTCTATTTGTGCATGACATTGAGCTGGTTACAGTAAGTCTTGAAATAAATCAGAGACTCCTGGGAAATTATCCGTGACCACTCAGAAAAAAATTGTTCTAAACACACACACACACACACACACACACACACACACACGCATGTGCGTATATGCACATACACATGCAAGCACATTTAAGTAGAAAAAATCAAGTCAAGTCAATTTTGAGCCACTTCCATATGCCAGTAACTATGCCAAGTGCTGGGGACGCAATGAAAGGCAGCAAAAGCAGTAACTGCCCTCAAGTAACTTATAATCTAATGGGGGAGATAACACGCAAACAGCTACGTGCAAACAAGATATGTACAGAGTGTATTAGACATTTTCAACAGAGGGAGGCATGAGCATTTAAGTGACCAGGAAAGGCTTCTTGCAGAAGCTGAGATTGTAATTGAGATTTGAAAGAAGTCAGGGAAAGCAAGAAGCAACAATAAGGAGGGAGAGGGCTCCAGGCCTGGGGACAGCCCTTGAAATTTCAGTCCAGAGATGCAATATCTTGTGTGAGAAGCAGAGAGAAAGCCAGAATCACTGGAGAATCAAGTAGATGATAGGCAGTGAGGTGTGAGACTGAAAAGGTAGAAAGGGGTCAGGTTATAAATGGATTCAAAAGCCAAAAAGCAGATTTTATATTTGATCCTCATAATAGGGAGTGTTGGTGTTTATTGAAGAAGAAAGTATGACATAGTTTAGGAAGATCACTTTGATAGCTGAGAGGAGGATGAAGTGCACTGGGGAGACACTTAAAGAAGACAGAATAACAAGAGGATTCTGCAACAGTCTAGGCACAAGGGGGTGAGACTTTACACCAGGGCAGTGTCAGTGTTGGGGGGGAAAAGGTGGTATTTATGAAAGAAGTTTCAAAGTTAGAATGGACAAATCTTATCAACAGATTGGATATGGTGGTGGAGGGAAGTCTGAGAGAAAACGTGGAATCAAGGATGACATTTAGCTTGTGAGTAGGGGTGACTAGGAGGATGGTGGTATCATTAATAATAATGATAACAATAATGAAATTAGGAAAAGGGGAGGATTGGGAGAGTGGGAAGATAATGATTTCAGTTTTGGACCAGTTAAGTTTAAAATGTCTGTGGGACATGCAGTTGGATATGTTTAATAGGTATTTGGAGATGTGAGATTAGATGTCAGGAGTTCCAGGATGCCTACTTGCCTATATTTACAATATTAATTTAGTTAGATGAATGACCTATAGAGTTTGTCCAACAGTTGTGTATGAACATATGTGTGAATAGGGAGGAGGGGACAGATAGAGAAACAGAACAAATAAATGATGAATTGAGTCCAGAATTTAGTAAGAGAAGGAAAGTAGGCCAGATGACCTTTAGGGAATTGCAAAGTTCCTTTGGTGTTATTTTGATTTATATTATGTATTATATTATTTTAGCTTATATTATATATTATATTTTAGTTTATATTTTGAATTATCTATTATTTTAGTTTATATTATATATTATCCATTATTTCAGTTTATATTATATATTATTTTAGTTTATATTTCATTAGTTTTGTGTCCAGGACAAGGGATATGACAGTGCTCATACTGAGTCCTGGTCAGACAATATCAATAATTTCGCATCAGGTCTAGTGCCATTTCTTAGGTGGGGCATTGACAAGCATGAGCATGTCCAGACTGGGCTGCTGATGAAGGAACTTGAAATCATATCACATGAAGACACATTGAAGGAATTAGAAATGAAGAGACTCAGGAGGGTCTTTCCTCTTGTCTTCAAATAGCTGAGAGACCATGTGAAAAGAAGAATTCAGTTTGTTCTACTTAACCACAGAAGGCTGAACAGGAACTAATGGGTGGAAGCTACAAAATAATTAAGTGCAGTGTATGTGTGATCTTCTTGATCATTAGAGTTGTTCCATGACAGAATGGGCTGTACTGAAAGATTTAACTAGAGGTCATGAAGCAGAGGATGGAGGACCAACAGCTGCTACAAGGTCAGGGTTGTCATAGGAAGGAGTCATATCTGACAATGAAGCTAGACTAGAGGACTCTAGGTACCTTCCAAAATTGCATCTCCATGATTCTATGATCCTCTAAGTTTGGACGAGGAAAATGGAGCCAAATTATTATGGAGGACTCTGGCTGAGGAGTTAAAGAATGTCATTGCACATTGTTGACAAGGACAGAGCAGTTCTGTAGACACACAGCCTAGTCTGACTATCCCCTTATGGTGGCAAAACCTAGAGGAGAGGGAGATATCTAAGAGATAGAGACAGTGACTTTGGGGTCCGAGGGATCAAGGAGCTTGTGTTATTCAGGGCTTAAAGCGGACAGGTGAAAATTAAACTGATTTGGGATGTTAATTTTTTTCCAAAAAAAAATATCATTCTAGCAAATTTCTTCTCACAAAATTAGCTTTCCATCTTTCCTCTCCCCTCACCAGAAGCCCAGCCTAAACAGTGAGATCAAAATCCTGAAAAATCTCTGAATGGGAATATTTAGCAGCTGCTAGGTTATTCTTATTTTTTGTATTTTTATTTTTCATTGTATTGATATTTACCTACAAGGAATTATTTAAACTAGTTCTTACACATTTCTGTCTCCTGAATAATTTACTCCCTGATTTTCTTTCCTATTTCAAAAATACAGAATTAAATAATGTATAAGGTATGGAGTACAACCAATATTCCAAGTAACCTTCCATGTGCTATTCTATCTTTATCATTGCTATTGTTGTTACCTCCACAAAGGTAGGAATGTATGATACTTGGCAAATTTTTAACAGTGTTATCGTCTCTGACTTTGCTCCCTGGGTGTTTTAAATCTACAGTGTCCTGCACAGCAATTACCATGGCCAACATACACTTCAAGTTTCTTTGAAAACTATATTCTGTTTTAGAGAGTAAAGGATGGATACAGGGTTGATTTAAGTGCATAGATAAATAATATATTTTCATTTAGCTTATCCATGGTATGAACATATGATGTAAATATAAAAATAAAATGCATTCATAGAATAACGTAATGCTTGATGATCCAGAACACTGGTAGGTAATGGTGGACAATGCAAAATCACAAATGTTAGTCCAAGAATGCTGTTTTTTGTCTTTATTCTTTCAGCAAATATTAATTGAGCACCTGTTTTGTGGAAGACAGTGTGCTTGGTCCTATCGAGAATATCAAGATGAATAAGACTAATAAACCACTTTTATTATGCTAGACTATCTAATTTCTGCCCTTGAGGAACTTACAGCCTAATATAATAAAGGTGTGTCTGTGAATTCACAGCATGAGCCCTCCCCCGCCAAAAAAAATCATGAGCTTGAATTATATTGTATTATAAAGACTCAGAAGATTCTGGAAAACATTATAACTTTCTCACCTCCCATCCTTCCTTAATCCATATAAATGTGGATAGATAGATTGATCAATAGATAGATCGATTTATCAATAGATATAATAGAGAGATATAGGTAGGTATGTAGGTATATGTATGTATGTGTATATATGTGTGTATACATATTCATGTGTACATATACATACATATATATCACACTACTAACTCACTATTTCTTGTTGGAAATGGACAAGATTATCTCTCAGATCGATGCAAAAGAACCAACCATAAGCAAAGCGTTCTTTTTCCTCACTCCATTGCCCGGGTGAATTGCTACCCAGTTCCTGTATTTTCTGAGCTGGAGGTGATGATTAAGAATTTGGGGTTAATGTGAAGGAATCACAAAGTTCTTTCCCATCCAGCTCCTGCTGGGCTATAAATTGAAAGAGTGGCTAAACCAGAAAAGGATTTATTTAAAGTAAGCAATGATATCACAAAGAAATTGAAAGTAAGTTGTGCTATGGATAAACTACAACGTGATTCAGTCACCAACAGTTAATTGAGTTGATTGCAATTTTGCTTAGATCCTATGTAATACTACTGTGTTATGTTATTTTCACTTTAATCCTATATTTTAAAAATATGTATGTACATTTATGCTAATCAATAGAGATCTTTGCTCATCAAATTATTGGGGTTGATTTACAGTAATTAATTTCAAGCTGGAGGTGGTTTATGTGCAAAAATTCATGTGATTTCACTTATATTTGGTGATATACATGATTATCACAATTATTTTAAATTATACATTCATATTTATTAGATCCAGTTCTACAGATTTAATAGCACAAATGATTCTTTACAACATTAGTCATGACACCTTTCATTGATATAATAGGGTTGAATTTCTCAAAATGAATGTGAACTATGGAGGCAGCTCTCATTAAAATCTTCTTCCAGTGTCTTGTCACAGCATGGCTGTGACCCTGACTTCTCAAAGACTCTGCCAGTGGAATGGAAGTTTTCTCTGGTCCTAACAAATGGGAAAGGCTCCAAGCACAAGCCTGGTGACGGTTGACATTTCTATCATCTGAGGTCTAGCTGAGACTTAGTTTGGACAGGGTCATCACCAAAGAGTTGACCATCAGATAATAAGTTATCTTGGCCACAACAACTTATGAAATTAATAATAATAGAGATGGTAATATAATGAGAGGCAGCCCTGGGGCAGTGAGAGAGAGGCAACTTTGGAGTCAGGAACACTTGGGCTTAAGTGCTGCCTCTGATACCTCTTAGCTCTGTGACCCTGGACAAGTTCCTTCATCTCTCAATGTGCTAGACAACTCTCTAAGATTACATTGCAGACTGCAAACCGACCTACACTGATATAAGGAGCTGCTTCTTATAAGAGTTCCTTATAACAATGAAATCACAATCATAATAACTAGTATTTATATGGTACTTTACAGTTCTTAAAAACTTTACATATTTTACTAATTTGACTCAATCAATATTCACAATAACCCCTTGAGATAGATGCTCTTATTATCCCCATTTATTTCCAGATGAGGAAACTGAGGCTAAAAGAGGTCAATCACTTGGTCGGGGTCATACAACTAATAAGTACCTGAGGCAAGATTAAAACTCAAATCTTCCTGACTACAGGTCCAATACTTTATACCCTACTATCCCACCAAAGCGATAGTCTATTAAGCTTTCTTAAGGTCTACTGGCACAGTGGATAGAGTGCCACCAGTCCTATAGTCAGGCAGACCTGAGTTCAAATCTGGCTTCAGACAGTTACTGGCTTATAACCAAGGGCAAGACACTTAACCCTGTTTGCCTTAGTTTCCTTATCTGTAAAATGAATTGGAGAAGGAAATGGCAAACCACTCCACTATCTTTACCCGAATGGAGTCACAAAGAGTCAGACACAACTGAAATAATTAAACAGCAGCAAGAGCCATGTCATTGGTGTTGGTAGAGAGATCATCCAATCAGATCAAGTCTTGGCTCCTTGGAATATTGAGATATGGAGGCGACAGGAACTCATGCTCCATATATACAGTGTAGAAGAAAGAGTCTAAAACGTATTCTCTTGACACTATCTATATTATATAACATATGCTTACAGACCAATTGCTTATTCAGTAAACATTAGCCAATAGAACCTACTTAAATTAGACAATAAATCCACAAGCATTTATTAAGGACCTACTTCAGCACTTAGCCCAGAGTCTAGTATATAACAGGCAATAAATACAAGGTGATGGACTTCCTAAAGAAATGTGCTAAGTTTGGGGCCTCACCTAGGAGGTGAGTACTGGAGGAAACAAAGTACAGGCTGGGAGAGGATATGGATATAGGCCATAGTATGGCACATGTGGGCAGAGGCAAGAAGGCCAGATTGGATGGGCCATAGAGGGCACGGAGGGGAATAATGTGTGATAAGGCTGGAAAAGAAGGTTGGGCCGAGGTTGTCAATTAGGATCCTTTAGAATGGAGGTTCTTAATCTTTTTTGTGTAATGGACCTCTGTGACAGTCTGGTAAAGCCTATGGGCTCCTTCTCTTCATAGGATTACAAAGAAAACCCAAAGTTAGTGAAAATAAACATGTCATGTTTTCCCACCCACATTCCCTGGACTCCAGTTCAGAACCCTTCTTTAAAGCCAGGTGTAAGAAACTGCTTTCTGTAGCTACATCTTTCCTCTGTGTGTGTGTGTGTGTGTGTGTGTGTGTGTGTGTGTGTGTGCGTGCGCGCGCACATGTGTGTTTGTGCTTTAATTTAATTTAAAAAGTATGTCTATATATAAATTAGGTGTGGAGCTGCACCAAATGGATTAACATTGGTGTTTGTTGAAATTAAAACTAAATGTTTTCAAACATTTAAAATATTTCTTAAATAGAGGCTTTTTTCCCCTGGAGTATTATCACCAGAAGCTTATTTATTTATCTATTAAATAGCATTGTATGCCTCTAGAACTTTAGGATAGTCAACATGAGGGATTTAATAAATGCTTAAGAAAATATTCTCCTGGAACCTGGCTTTTGATTTGCACACAGGCAAGGTTCCTGCTAATGCCAGTGGAAAGTTTTTGTGTAAGAAGACTTCAGGTCACAGCTAAAATAAGTGCATTCTATGCTCTTCTAAGGAAAAAGCCAGGCAAATTTCAGCTCAATGTAGGAAAGGAGTTCCTACCAATTAACGTCATCTCAGAAGGGAATGGGCTGCCTTGGTAACACGGTGAGCTTGCCCTCAGTGGAAATGTTTAAGCAGAGGCTGGAATACCACTTGTCAGGGATGTTGTGGAAGGGACGAACCTGTTACTCCAGGGGAATAGAAGGGGACAGATTAAAAGATTTCTGCAGTCCCTTCTAAGCACTAAGATTCTGTTATTCTAAGTCTAATACACCATAAATACTGAATCGCACACCAAGCTGTTTAAAGGAACTGGAGAAAACTAGAGTAATGGAATAACCACTGGGCTAAGAGACCCAGATTCTCCTTCCAGCTCTATCTCTAGCTAGCTGTAAGACATTGGGCAAATCTCAATCCTTTAGTCTCACTATCTTCTCCCCTCCTTCAGTTTCTTAATCTATAAAATGTGGGATAGGGTATGAGAAAGGAGAGACTAGAACGCAATCATAAAAAGTAAGAACTGGAAGGGACCTCAGCGGTCATCTTGTCTGATTTCTTCTCTTTATTGATGAGGAAACTGAGGCACAGAAAAAGTCCTTTACGCTTTGAACATTCTATATGTTGTAATTCTATGCAATCTATGAACTAGGGAAAGTCAGCAGAGGTACATTTAATGGGATGTGTTAGCTTCTCAAACAAATTTACATAACGTCCTTTGGAAACTAGACCTGAGTTATCAGAGCAATTTGTATTTATAGGTCTCCTTCCTTACCCTCTCCTCATGGGCATGCAGCTGAGCTACATAAGCTACAAAAAATTATTTCCACATATAAGAAACTTCTGTTTTTAAAAGGAATATGGGGCAGCTAGGTGGTACAGTGGGTAGAGCCCTGGCCCTGAAATCAGGACCTGAGTTCAAATCCATTCTCAGATACTTAGCTGTGTGACTATGGGGAAGTCATTTAACTCTGATTGCCACAAAAAAAGATAAGAAATATGTAGGTAGGGGCGGCTAGGTGGTGCAGTGAGTAAGAGTACCAGCCTTGGAGTTAGGATGACCCAGATCGAATCCAGCCTCAGAAAAAGAGCACCCACACATAAATAATGACTAGCCGTGTAACCTTGAGCAAGTTACTTAACTCCAATTGCTTTAAAAAAAAAAAAAAGAAATATGTAGGTATATGAAAGAGAGCAAGGGAGGACAGCTAGAATTCAAATACATGTAAAAGGGGAAGTGCTGGTCTAGTTCATTTATTAGACATATTACATAGAATGTACCTCTCCCAGAGTAATACTCATGAAGTTTTCTCAGATTCTTTCTTTTGAATAATGCTACTCCTGATAAAACTGATACCCTTCCTTTGCATAGTTACAACATAAATGGAATAATAACTCATATTTACATTGCTTTTCTTACAAAAATCGAGTGGAGTAGATATTACAAATATTATATTCTTCATTTTATAGGTTAAAAAACAAACAAGAGAACACAAACAATTCTTGGATAGGTTAATAACTTACCCAGCTAGTCAGTGGTGGGAATAGAACACAAATAGAAGTCTTCTGACTCTAACCCACTGTCATTTCCATTGTCATTCTAAAACACACACACACACACACACACACACACACACACACGCATGCAGCAACAACAACACAGAAGGACCCCAAGAAAAATGGCTGTCCTTATTTCCAAAGGAATAGCATGAAAAGGCAGAGGCATCATAATGAAGGGGATAGACAGCTGTCCTTGAAGTCTGGAAGACCTGTATTCAAGTGTTCCCTCTGACATACATTAGCTATGTGACCAGATTGCAGGTATTTAACCTCTTGATGCCTCAAGCAGCTCTCTGACTATGAATTACAGACATGTTTCTGTTCTGCATCAGTGCAAGTGGTTTCCATACTGGGACTTCCAGGCATCAGTGAAATTAAAGAATTGAGCCAAAAACCCACAAAGAAAAACGTGTCTCCATAATAGGGATGCCAAAAGAACATGACAGCTTTTGAAAAAAAAAAAATCTGCCCAATGCATCATTCCAGATGAGAATGATTTCTTTTTCAGTTTCACAGTGTTTCGATTTTAATATTTGTGTTGATGATATACATATTTTTAATTTTTTTTTTCCCACAGCAATTGGAAGGACTCTCATCCCCCGCTATTTCAGCACTGTCTTTGAAGGAGGTGTGACAGACCTGTATTACATTCTTAAGCATTCTAAAGAGTCATACCACAACTCATCAATCACAGTGGACTGTGATCAATGCACCATGGTCACCCAGCATGGAAAACCCATGTTTACCAAGGTAAGAGAAAAGACTCTATAACAGTACCTAGCCACCTACCCCCCCCCTTTTTATTTTCTTTCTGGCTGTATTGAAGGATAATAATTACCATTTTCTTCTGGAATGTGGAACTAATTTCTCATTCTGCAGACATTTTCAACACGGTTAGATAATTTTTTGTTTGTTACATGACTGGAATTTTTGTGAACTGTCATTCTGCTGTGTAAGTTATGAGCAAGAAAGAATGTATATTTAGTCAGGACATGAGAACCTCAAAACTAATAGGATGGACATTTTGGCTGTGTGGGGAACTATTTTTATTGATTTCTTTATTTAC
Organism: Gymnobelideus leadbeateri; assembly: GCA_011680675.1. NCBI lineage: Eukaryota > Metazoa > Chordata > Mammalia > Diprotodontia > Petauridae > Gymnobelideus > Gymnobelideus leadbeateri. Next base: position 740,376 of record WOXC01011414.1, read on the forward strand.
TCTTAATGAAGAGTTTTCCAGCAACTAAAGTGAGGCTATGCAGTGTAGGAGAATCATAATAATTCATATCTGAATAATGCTTGAAGGCTTACAAGGCACTTTCTCCCATGGCAATCCCCTGAGGCAGGCAGTGCAGATTTTTAATAACAGAATGTTCAAGTTGGAAGAGACCTCAGCCACCATCTAGTCCCACTCCAAGCTCCCAAACAATACCCACTGCAAGGTACCTGATCAATGCTTCTCCAACCTCTTCTTGAAGACCTTCAGTTGTTGGGGATGGCTGCTCAAATTGTTAGGGGAGTTTTTCCTGACATCAAGCCTAAATTTTCCTTTTTAGAGCAACCACTCCTAACTCCTGGTTCTTCTTTTGGGGATGTAACAGAAGAAACTGAATCCTTCTTCCCCATCATAGCCTTTCAAATACTTGAAGGTCATGTCTTCTTTTTTACAAATGAGGAAACTGAGGCTCTTAGTTGTTAAAAGACTGTTGAGACCAGAGCTATAGTGCATAGTAGTGATGGGATCCAATCTCAGGACTCTGGATTCCAGCCACTAGGCTGTGTACATATGTGTATGCGTGTGTTATATGTAGACACATGTATATTGTCATATGTGTTGATTTATGGTAGATATGAACTATACATATAGTATAATACGCACACAAAGTAATATATCCTCTCTCAAGTATGGTTAACATTCAGCTACACGCACATATACATACGTGTATATATTAGGTATATATACACATGTATAAACACACAAAAATTAAAATGTGATCTACCAAATATGGTTCACATTCAGTTACATATATATACACTTACATATATAAACATGGATAAATTGTGTGTATATATACATGCATTGTGTATATATTATACATTATACAATTTATATGTATATAAAGATATATACATATGTACTCATAATATATGTGTGTAGAGTGTTTATATATATGTACAAATGTGCATCATATGTATATATATATATATATATATATATATATATACACCCATATGGTGTGTACATGTGTGTATCAGAGGTTAAATGACTTGCCCAGGGTCACACAGCTAGTAAGTGTCTGAGGCCAGATTTGAACTCAGCTTTTCCTGACTCCAAGCCTAGCACTTTATCCACTGAACTACCTAGCTGCCTCCCTCTCTCAATCAGGGTAAACCAGGTTGAGAGTAACCAGCAGGTCTCAAATCTGTCACTGAGTGCTGGGATATCTATCCCAAGCTTGTGAATGAGCAAATGAGAATGTTTATTCTGTGAAGATGACTGAAGCCCTCACTGTGGAATGCTAAGAATTTGGGCAATACCAAAGATGCCATGGTCACCCACTGCATCCTGGGGCCGTCACCAGCCATCTTGCCTCTTGTCCTGCTGCTGGACTTCCTTGACTCTGGAGGAAAGAGTGAGGCTGATGAGTTTGTGTGGTTCTGCCTCACTTAAATCCAGCAAGTTACTTAACCTCTGTTTGCCTCCGTTTCCTCAACCATAAAATGGGGATAGTAATGGCATCTGCTTCTCAGGTGAGATAATATTGTAAAAAGCACTTAGCACAGTACCCAGCACACAGTATAAATGTTAGCTATGACTAGTATCATCTTCCATTATGAATTCCTCCCTGCCTTCTATATTTTCTTTGACCTTAGCCATTTTGGGAGATAAAAAGTTAAAATATTCCCAGGACCCTGATCTGTACTTCATTCATCAAATAAATCTTTCATTTAGATCTGTATTTGGATCTGTATATTAGTAGGTCAGGAAAGTTCAATCATACATACTAGAAGCCTTTTCAACCAAAAATTCCAAAATAACTCAGCTTACAAACTAACCTTAGCTAAGCAGAATAAAACAAATTAACTGTAATTCTCTGCTTCCTCCTGTGAACTTGGGCTGGTCCAGGCTTGACTAATGCTTCATTAAATACAGAGATGTAGGTTTGAAGCTATTCCAAGATTTTTTAACTTAGACAAGAGATCTGAGTTCGAATATAAAGAGTGAGTGATTCTAAAACTGCCTGTTTGACCTTGGACAAGTCATTTCTCTTCTATAGATTTCAGTTTCCTCATGTGTGAAATGAAAGGTGAGGGATAGATAATATGTAAGTCCCTCCCTGCCCTGGATCTATGATCCTGAGATACTAGAAAAAATATCTTACCTTTGTTGTGGCCATAAGATTCAGCAATAGGCTAGTGCTCAATATAAGGCTGTAACAGGTCACTCCACTTCTACCAGTTCCAAGATTATAAATTATTGGTCTACATCAGTGGACTCAGTTTCCACACTGGAGATCTCCTACATGACCAAATTCATAGGAAATGACTAATGGTCACTGTAGACTTGTGTAGACACAAGATCACTTTTTTTTTCTTTTAAGGTGTAAACAAATTACGAAGTGGGCACAAAAAGACAAAATAATGTAATTAAAGGCAACCTCATAGCTTGGATGTATAATTTTTAATATATACAAATTAAATAAAAAATATGTTATTCTGCTGAGTTCTGCAAATGTTTGTTAAGCTCCCATAGCATATAGAGGACAGACATGCTGAGAGAGGTTCAAGGTTTGGCCAGCCTCCTAATGGCACTTACATGTTAGTAATGGCATAAGACACAATCAATGTCAGTCAACAAGCACCTTAGGCTTCTGGGCTAGGCTACAGGTAATAATAATAAACAAAATTGAGTGGCTATTAAGTGTATTAGGAAGGCACAAAACAAAGTAACAAGAGGGACAGGAAGAGCATGGAAGGCTTCGTAAAAGACATGGCATTTGGGAGAGTGGACCACAGATATGTTTAATTCAAAGTATCAGCAGATGAAATGAAAGAGGGATGCCATTCCTGGTAACAGGGAGTTCATGAACAAAGAAACACAGAGTCAGGCAAGCAGAGGCTGTGATTGGAGACCAAAGAGAAGGCCAGTGAGAAATGCATTCTCTAAGTTAGTTTGCATAGTGGAGCCATAGGACTATGAGCAGTAACATGGGAAACCAGAGGGGATGATAAGGAGCTGGGACAATGAACAGTCAGATGCTATTGGTTTTCTGGTAACCAAACGTCATCAATGTGTAACCTCAATGTAGAGAGGGCACAAGGAGCGAGGGATCATGGGTCACCATTTCCTCCTGTTTTGACAGTTGTGCAAAGAAATTTGTTTGTAAAAGATATGGGACCTTCCCTCTGGATGTGACAGGAACTCAGTGCTTGGGAAAGGTTTTTGTTTCATGGGGAGGAGTCATAATTTCTTTGATGATTATTGACTTCTCAAGGTCCTGTTTCATTTCTCCAGCCTAGCATCCCCATTGGTTCCTTTGATTCACATTAGGAACCTATAGCTAGAGAAAATAAAATTTTAGCACTCTAGAAAAGCCAGCCTTCTCTGCTTGTATACTCCCATACTGTTTTATGCTTTCCTTATTTTGAGGCAGATGCTAAGTCAATGAGCATACATAATTTATTATATTTTTAAAAGAAAAAAATGACATAAAGAAAGCTTGAGAGAGGTAGAATGTTGAAGTGAATAGCAGGCTAGCCTTAGAGTCCACAAAATGTGGGTACAAGGCCTGGTTCTTCCCCATACTGGCAGGAGCACCATAACTCTTCAGTTATAGATGAGTGGTTGACCTGTATCAATAGATTCTCCTAGGGTTTCCTGCATTCACAAATTCACATGTCTGAATTCCCCCCCCCCCAAAAAAAGAAAAAATAAACAGCCTTTAAATGCTCAGCTTTAGTAATGCATTTCCAAATTAACCTCCTGGGTCTCCCTATCTCACTAAGGGTGTGGAAATGCAGCGGTTACTCACAGACTCCACTCCACCACTGGTGGGCAAAGAAAATTTACCTATTCTGTTTTCCGATCTGGGTTGATTTAGAGAGAGAGTGTGGTGCCTCCTCCTCTCCCAGGGGCTTTCTACATTGGTGCAGAGACCTCATCTAAGGCCTAGCCTTAATGCAGCCCAGAACTTCCTTGCTCAGGTGATCTACCTGTCCCCACTCTCAACCCAGTCTCAGAGGTTACAAGTAGATGCCACTTCTGGCCACTATGATAGTGTTGTATTATACATTTAAAACTTATGGTTATAAACCTAGTTACCTTTTCATCCCATCCAAGAAGTTAATTTACAAATGTTTTAATATTTCTTCATATTATAATGTTTCATATAGAACTGAAAGACTAAAAAAAAGAAAAATTAGGAAAAACTAATTAAGTGGAATTAACCTGATGTCGAATGGTCTATCCTGGCAGGTAGTAAGTGGATAACCCTCAAAAGAGGTTTTCAAGTAAAGGTTGGATGACTATTTTAGGGGGGGTGTAGAGGAAAAGGTAGTTTTATTCAGGTATGTACTGAGTGAGAAGGTCTCTGAGATTCTGTGCTGAGATGTGACTGCCCAATGCTGTGCCCAGGAGTCCAGTGCAGTTACTTTGGGAACTCACATACCGACTTGGCATGAGATTTCTCATGCCATGTTCACTTCAGCATAAATTATTAGGTTTACCTACTGTCCCATGCAGTGGCAATGTATGATGCTAGTAGGTGTGATGAACCCTTCCATACTGTGATGACAAATACCACCTTCTTCTGAGGTCTTACTCTAGATGCTAATCATGCACATTTATTTTTATGAATTATGATGATTCATTTGCTTTTGGGTGGTTCCAAAACTGCCTACAGAATCTTTCAAATTTTTCATCTGAACTGGGAGAATGGGAGAAAAAGAACAGCCTCCTGTAATAAAATGTTATGGATGATTAGCATAAAACCATGGACTAATGATCTTTCAGTGTGGTTGGGAGGGGGAAGGGAATTAGCCAAGTAGCATTTGCTTCATTTCCAAAAAGAGAATTGTATGGGAGACTAGGAGATTTATGTAGAGAAATATTCCTATAGGCTATTAACATCACTGACATTACTAAGCAAATTGTGCTCGGGCAACATCACTGTTGTTCTGATTTAAACCATCAATAAAGGGTAATTCCCTAAATAGCTTTTGACCTAGTAGTTCCCGGGAACTCTTATGAAAATTTGGTCAACTGGTGAGTGGAGAATCCACAGCAGCCCTAATCCGCCATGATTCAGTTCATAGCTCCCCAGTGCACAGTGCACATTTTGCAATTTCCTGATCACAATCACATTATAGGTTATGGATAAATTTTAAATTGGATTTTTCAATATATGTAATAAAGCCTTTCCTTTTTAAAAAAATCCCCTCTTGAAAAAAACTAGAAAGAAAGCTACAAGTAGATTTTAATAAGTACAGTATCATGCTTCAAAATGTTTAGAAGCAAGGAAATCCAGAATATAGTTGAATATACTACTACTGATTGATGCCAATATGTCTGGGCTTTTCTGCTGGGTGACTTTGCTTGTTAGTCTTTAGGCATTAAAATCAGAATTAGAGAACCCTGCACATCTTCATCACATATTAGGCATGGATTTTTGCAGTTGAATGCATAAAAACATATTCCTTGTTATTTTATAGGCTATACTTTTTTGTCATTCTTTATCATAAATAATAGTATACTAATTTTCCAATGTTCAACACTGCAGGAAGCTCCTATTAAAGTGTATATGCCAATTCCTTCATTAGAAATACTACCTTATTTATGTCTCTAACAGTGATTTAATCTTCCTTTCTTAACATGTACGATGCCTGCACACGTTCTGTGTATATCTTTACCACAAGGTTAGCTAAGGCATTTTATGAGCGACCATGGAGATCTTGATACACACACACACACACACACACACACACACACACACACACACATTTTTGTATATACATATATATGTATATACATACATACATATTTATACATATATACTGTATATACATATATATGTATATACATACATATTTATACATATATACTGTATATACATATATATATATAAATATATATTTAATGTAGAAATTTGGCAGGTATATGCCATAGCTCAAAATGAAATGAATGAGTTTTAAGTTACTTAAACTAAAAGAATTTTAAAATCTTCAGGAATCAGCTATTATGTGAATCAAGCTTAAAAGAGGATATTATAAAAATATACACACACGTACATATACATGCATAATATATACATGTATGCATGTTTGTGCACAAATACATATATAACATACGTGTACATACATACACCTGTTATATTGTGTGCATATGCGTGTATGTGCATAGATACTTGTGTGTGTATGCGATCATGCATTTCATGTATGCCGTGTGCATGTATCTAATTATGTGCACATCCATATATATGCAGTCCACGTATACTTAGGATATAAATGCATGCACACACATGTATTTTGTATACACATGCATTTGCACACAGCACCATCTAAAGTCAGTATCTGAGTGCCTAAGAGCCCCTACGAAGTTTTTGTTTTCCCTGAACATTAAGCTCATTCACATCCTACAATTAGTCACAGGGATGAAGGGGTTAAAAAGCTATCGGTTAGTTTGAGAAATGTTCTTTTTTAGTTCTCTTGTTCCTGGCCTAGTCTCAAGCTAGCACGTGATATGCTGAATGCCTGCAGCCTCTTTCTTGTTGATCCTCCGGAGACCATCTGTGCTGGGGGCATTGATTAGAGTGTGTCTGCTGGGATTACATCTTTTCTGTTGCCATGCCAACTAATCAGCTGATTTTGGTTACCACAGAAACAAAATGTCAGAGCTCACAGTGCGGTAACATGAATTCAGCACAACAGAAAATGTTTTCTTAATTGGGGACCCTTTTGATTTTGGATTCTAAGTAAAAGGCAGCCTGAAAAATTGGGGGAGCAACTTTAGATGAAAGCTACATTAATTATATTGATTAAGAGCAATGCACAGAATTTTTCTGCAGGAGGGGGATGAATTTCCACTTTTTAAGCAGCCCCATTTTTGCCATCTCCCCTCCTCGTTGTCTCTATTTCATTTGGCGATTATTGCATATAAACTAAATCCCCCAAGTGTTCAGTTTCCTTTAGTATCATGAAAAGAGGTCTCCAGTTGTAGTGGCGCCTCGGAGGGGTTTTCACAGGCAAGATTACAGGAGAGAAGCAGGACACTCACACATATCTTTGGCCTTATTATAAACAAATTGGAAGGTTCAGATTTTCTTCTGATCCAGAAAGCTTTCTTATTTCACTTCCCCTCCCCACCCCCCCACCACACCCCCTGGGAGAAATATATTTGGCTCGAATTCAAATTTGAGAATTTCTGCCCCACTGATTGTCCATAGTGAAAAAGTGCCAGGCCTGTTCTTGACTGGAGTAAGTCCTAGAGAGACTTGTTGCAGCCCTTTATTGTGTACATCTGTGTATTTCCATTACAAGAAGGACCCCCAACTTCTTTGCTATGTCAGAGCAAATAGAGAACATAATTTAACTTGACCCTACTGTTCTCCAATTGAGTAATTTAGCAGGAAGACTCCACACACACGCATTACACATGAAATTTTGTTGTAGTCAAAAGAAAAACTAGGACCTATACCAGAGTGGGTTGGGGCTTCATAAACAGTCTACCAAGGAGATTAAATAATATAGTATGACATTTAACTCCTCTAATATTTGTTTAAACTTCCGGTAATCCCCTCTTTTTAAAATAGAGGATTATACCATCCAAATGTCTGTGCTTTATTTTGTAAAGACATTTCACTAATTGCTGCCTGCTTTGGCTCCCACCCTTTTGTTATACCCCTCACCACAGGTTCCTTCTGTCACACTAACACCCTAGTGGGAATTGTGTGGCTTAATCCCCATGCAACTCTTTTGAAAACCTGGAGTAAAGCATTTCCATTGCTAATGAAGCTATGGGGCTAAGCCAGTCTGGGCACTGGAGAAGCAATGTGCTTCACACCCTTCAGAATACCCCAGCCTATCCCCATCTCCTCAGGCTCAGTCTTCACTGGCTTGGATCCCAGAAATAGGGTTCTAAAGACCAACTAAACAAGAAATACAGGGTCACGTTGTTTGACTGCCTAAAATTGCCCAGGGAGGCTGCTAATTGGAACCCCTTGAGAGGTTTTCACTTGGATTATCAATAATAATCTTACAGTACTTTGGAGATGACTTTCAAAATAAATAAACTGAGAATTGATCTTCATGGGCCAAAATCTGAATATCTGTAGTATTTTTTCATTATGCTGGGTCAGGGTTCAAAAGCACTTATTCCATTCTTACTGTATGCATTTGGACTTTGACAGATCCTAGAGGAGGAACAAAGTTGAGTAAAACATGGACCCTGTTTCCAAAAGCTTATAGTCTGGTTGTTTTGCTGGGATTGATTTAGTATCTTTGGTTATCTATTTGGTTATCCTCATGCATCGAGCCACCAAAGTCTTTGAACAGAAGAAATGAGACTTCATGTCTTGCTACATGAAGGATGGTATTTCTAGGAATGATCGAGATTTGTCCTGATCAGTTAGTTTTCTTGACCATCCAATGTCACAGGTTACCACTGACCACAATTCTATTTATCTTTTTTTTTTTTGCCCAATCTGAATGTGAAATGATAAATTACCTGGAATTATTTCAATTCAACCAACATTATTGCTCCAGCCACTTCTGGCAGTATAGTGAAAATGGGGGAGAGGGAGAGGAAGAGGAGCATCATTTAAGCTGGAATTCAAATATGCATAACAAAGTTATCTATTTTAAAAAGTTGAGCACATTACCTAGGCATAAGAAAAGGAAAAAAAAATAGGAATGGCAATAAAAATGGTTTGAAACTCAGAACCCTATGAAACCAAACCAGTAACCACTACTTTATCAAACAAAAGAATCTAGGAAATTCTAATATGTTTCATTAACAATATATTTTTCTCTTAGATGAAACTGCCCTCTGAGGTGGGCCATTGGCAGAGACAAAATAGTCAATTAACTATGAAGTGTGATTTAAGGGGGCACTAAGGTGGCTGCTGACTAGCCCTATCTTTCTTCCACCCAACTGCTGGATTTCTGGAAAATTAGTCCTTTTGGTTAAACATTGCCCTCTCTAGGAATCCTCTTTTAAAATGCAAATACTTTGAGGCCACGGGGTGGAATGCTTTTGAGTCACAAGTACTTTAACTGTTAAGTAATCAGATTGTTCTGCTAGATAGACAGGAGAGCTTTGGGTATGCTTAGGAGCACTGGCCATGGAAGAACTACTTACTTCTCCGTTTTTCCTGAATCACTCTGGTATCTTCCCACAAGGAAGAACATTGTATTAAACGGACAGAGGCAACTCTGAAACTATCCTGGAAAATCCCTTTGTTGTTTGTTCATTCCAGGTATGCACAGAAGGGCGTCTGATTTTGGAGTTTACTTTTGATGATCTCATGAGGATAAAAACGTGGCACTTTACCATTAGACAATACAGAGAATTAGTCCCACGAAGCATCCTAGCAATGCATGTAAGTAATTCATTTTTTTCACTTGACCTAATGTGAAGAGCTGAGATTATGTCTCCTAAAGAACTCCAATAGTTTTCACACCTTAAGCAATTAACTGTAAATATTTAGTTTTGCCTTGGCCTGGTTGACTACACAAGCCCAATTCCCCTGCCTTTGTTACCGTGGTTCTCTCCTTGCGTTTGTCCTGAACTCTGGCATTTGAAACTTAGAAACAAGACTGCCCCCAGTCAACCTTTCTTTTCACTTCGTCCTAAATTCTATTTCATCATTATCATGGCCTGCCCTAGTTGGGCTAATAAACCTCTTATTTATAAATGAAAAGGAAATGGAAAGAGTAAGCAAAATATTTTATAGATTTTATTAAAAAGCTCTCATGAAACTTGAGACCGGGTCATCCTGAGGCAAGCATTTTCACATGATGCTCTGGTGTTGGAACTCAATGTGCATTAATTCTCTTTGTTTCATCATCTACAAATCAAATCAAATTAAATCAACAGATATTTATCGAGCATGTGCTCTGTGCAGGGAGCTGTGAATACCAGCCTAGAGAGATCTTTCAAGATAAGGGTGAGAACCAGGCCAAGTAGGAGTCATTCACAGCCAATCTTGAGTCTTTGGCTTGAAACCTCCCCTCAATTAGGTTTGATAAAGTAGCTCAGAGACAGAATCATGACTTTTTCCTGGGGTTCTTACCCTGAGGCCCATGAACTTGATTTTTATCTGCTTGTTTTTGTAAAATACTCTGGTAACTGCCTTTTGAGAGAATCAGTTTCCTTTGTAATCCTGTGTGTTTTGTTTTAAACATTTAAAAACATTATTCTGAGAAGGGTTCACCCTAGACTTCACCCAACTATCTAAAGCAGGAATGGGGAAACTTCGACCTCAAGGCCTCTCCACTCCTGAAAAGGGTCTATCACCAAGAAAGGTTCAGAACCCCTGCCTTAGACCAACATGACAACCACCCCCATAGAGAAGATTTAGATGGGGCTTCAAAATTTGGCAGTCCTTCTTTAAAATGGAGTGACATTTGAGAAGATAGGCTGCTTCCCCTCAACATTCTAGGAAATGAAAACAGTCGAGAATTGTCTGTTTCCAGAACGGGATCAGTGAGTAGGAGAGTCAGATTTAAAAAAAAAAATGTTTTATGGCAGTTGCAAAGTTTTCAAATACAGAACTTAACTCCAAGCTGTTAACAAACACCATCACCATGAAATGAAACATAGCATAGTCCGAAAACATATGTCTCTGCCAAATCTGGAGGCACATTCTCTTAGAATTATATCCAATCATCTGTCTGTTCCCTGGCAGGCCGTAATGACCCAGTGCTTAAAGATGGTGAGAAAGGAACATTTCACTCAGAGCTAGATGCTATTTTCCCAAAGAATCAGAAACTGTGTGAGTGTCAGCTCAATATCTATTGATGCTATAGCTTGCAGAGAGAGTAGAGTCCAATTAGTCACTACATATTACCTGAAGCTGCCTTTCAATTTTAAAAATATTAATAAAATAATGAAATGAAAAGTGAGCAAAATTGAGCTGTTACTTAAAATCTGAGTTGTCTGCTAGAGACCTGTATGGGTTTTGGTTTGCTCATCATTAGAAGCAACTGGTGATAGGGCCCTGTGTGGTATTGGGCAAGTCACAGCCTCTATTTGTTTCAGCTCCCTCATCTATACAATGGGAATAATAATGGCATTTAATGAGACTCAAATAAGATAGTATTTGTAAGCCTTTAGCACAGTCCCTGGCAAGTAGTAAGTGTTATATAAATGCTTATTCACTTCCCCTCCCATTTCATCTATAACACAGCATTATAATGTTAGAGCTAAAGGAAATTCAGAGGTCATATAGTCCAACACCCTCATTTTACAGCTGGGGAAACTGAGGCCTATTCAAGGTAAAATGGCCTACCTCTGGTCACCAGAGTTGAGATTATAACCCAGGTTTTTTTTGAGTTCAAACCCAGGGATCTTTCCTCTATACTTCAGTTCTTTCTAGCTGGGGTGTTCTTTGACCCACATGCAGGCTGGAGAGGAAGTAAAATGATATCTCTCTTTGTAGGCACAAGACCCTCAGGTGTTGGAGCAGCTGTCCAAAAACATCACCCGAATGGGGCTGACTAACTTCACCCTCAACTACCTCAGGGTAAGAACAATGGGACTTTCTGGTCATTGTCATGAGTAACATTTCAAAGATTATATGAATCTTAAGTCAGAAAGAACTAAAAGAGAACCAGTTCCAGGTAGGCATGCCACAGAAACATCAGATTTGGGCTAGGTGTTGTTGACGTTGTTTTTCTTATTCCAACAAAGAAAAGCAGAAAACCCAGAGTTTGTAAGCAGTAAGCTTTCTTTCCTTGTCTGTGTGACTCCCTGAATTAATTATTCAAAGGATAGAAATGTTCCCATTTCATAAAATGTTTTGGCACTCTCTCCTTTTTGTTTTCTCTGGTTTCTAATTCACTGTTACTGATTCCACTGAAGTTTGATTTCAATCCAGAAATCTCCCCCACTCTCCCTGCTCCCCTCCCCCCCTTCAGAGTCAGCCTTCCCTCTAGGGAAAAGTTGTGTTTATAAGCTCCTGAATAAACTCAGCACTAAGTACCATAATGTCGCACCTCTAATGCAAACACCCCCAAAGCTTTTCAAGGCCCTCCTTACAATGTCTAACCTGTATTGTGGCACAGTGTAAAATCTGATTTTGCATTAGAAAGTAGAGTTTTAATGCAAAATACATAGCCAGGGCCTCAAGATCTGGTTTGAAAGGGTGTCATATATCTTACTGGTCTAGAGTATGGAATTACAGTAGTAGTGTTACAAATCCATAGAGCCATGGTTTCAGTCTTAAAGCTGGCATTGTCTTCCAAAATCAAAAGGGGCCCCCAAACTCTACAGCCAGCCAAGTTCCGCATTCCTGTCTTTGGGAACTTAAGTCTTAATTCTTCTTTCTATAGCACTTCATTGCCCTGGGTAATTTTTCCCCTACAACTACAAGTTTACTTAAATTGCTTTTTGACCCTTGTCACACAGATAAAGTTTGTACATTTATTTTATATTCTATCAGCATTCCCCTCTGTGGGTCTGTTAGACACATAAAAAGGCTTATTCTTTGAATTTCTCATTTAAAATAAGAAATATGGGACTTGATTCTTTTCTTCTGGGCACAATGGGATGCCTCCTTCAGCTAAGTTGGAGAGAGAAGCTTCCGTCCCTTCTTTCCTCTCACCCAAACGTTTGGCCACTGCCAAACACAGTCCCAACAGTCAGTGGCGAATCAGCAATCCACCACCTGAAGCTCCCAGCTGGATACGTGGTGCCAGGGCACTTGGCAGCCTGCACACTCCCAGCTCCCTGCCCTTCTCAGCACACATGAGAAAGAAAGCCCATGGCAGAGGAGCAGGGAGCCTGACAAGTCTACCCTGGAAAAGGTGTGACAGTGGAGCATGTTTTCTGTCTATCAGTCATTGTCTTCTGTGTTCAGAGATGACCCTGCTGATGTGTTCAGGAGGGCTGGGAAGGCTGATGCATGGCCAATGATGCCTGGCCAGTGAGGCAGGAAGTTAAAATACAGGCAGTTTGGAATGAGGGTCTGCAAAAGCATTACATAAACAGGATCCAGCACTTACCAGTGTGCTGGTAGCATTTTAATTTGATCAAGAATCATAGAATTATTCTAAGTACCAAAAGAAGCTTCTCTCTTGGCATTTTGTTTAAGGACTTTTCCATGGGTATTTGCATAGAAGGTAAGATTCATGTGTCACCAGCTAATCCCAGACAGGAAACTATAGGGATGTTATTCATTTATTCAATCAACAATTTTTAACCCCCTACTTTGTATAGAATATTATGGTGCACTCTATAGGAGATACAAAATTCCATGAAGAATGGTACCTGTCCTTAAGAAGCTCATAGTCTAACAGGGAGAGAAAAACACAGTCTCATGAAGAGGCCAAGATGATTATGAGGAAACCCCTAAACTGCCCTTGGGGCCAGGAACTTCAGCTCCACAGCTCCCCACAGAGGAGAAAATTGTTTATGATTTTCTTAAAAGAATTTTGGAAATATAAAATACATGTAAATATAAATATAAAAATACATAAATATGAAATAAAAGAATTCACAATATGAGTCATACTCTCCATCTCAGCTTTGACAAACATGGGCAGAGTCTGAGTAGAAAGATCATGAACACCTAGGCCTTCAACTCTTTTCAAGTCAGCAAACCCCAGTAGAGGCATACTCTGAAGCATTGTGAACAAAGCCTTGGGCTAGAAACTACAGGGCTATGGCAGTGAATAAGGTGTGAGTCCTGCCCTTGGGGGATTTACTTTTCAGTGGGGAAAATAACACAAACCCACGGATAAGTTATCTACAGAATGGTAGTTATGTGGAGAGACAGTGTGGCAAGTAAGAAACCTGACCTCAGAGTCAGAGAGACCAGTCCCGCCTCAGACATAGACTATGGGAAGCTGGGCAGGTCATCACCATGGCCTCTTTAAAAGTGCAAGTTTCAGAGAAGGCATTTATAGGTCCAGTGAAATCACAGTCCAATCCGTCTCTTTATGGTAAGTGCATATGGAAGTTCCAAGCAAAATATTATAAGAGATTAAAAGACAGTGGTCATTGAAAGATAATGAAAGTTAGAGAAGGCCCCATGGAGAAGGTAGCTGGCTTTCTGGGCTTGCTCCCTTTCCCCCCTGCACCCTCCCCTCCTCCCTGCTTTATTTACCCTTTCCAGCTTAGCGGCTCAGTCCACTTTCAGGGCCAGCTGGGATGTATGATCAAGTAGCTGGGCCAGAAGTGAGGCCAAGCTTCCCAGAATGACTTCCTGATTCTTCTCTCATTGTTCCTTGGAAGCCCTTCACTCAGTGGCCAAGCTAGCCTGTCTAACTGCTGGCCTACAGTCCCTGAGATGACATAAGTCATGAGACTGGTCCAGATCTAATGTGCTGAAGGGCAAGAGTCAAAAGTCAGTTCTTTAGCTTTCAGCATGGGTATGCAGACTTGAATAGTCCAAATAGGTCCACAAGTCATGTGAGAGGCCTAAATCCTAACTCTGGTTCCCATTTTGAGGAGGGCATCATCAATATTGTTCAAATAAAGAGCCAATTAGGGTCTTAAATAGCAGCTTTCAGTGTTAGGATGAGAGAAGGTCAGACAGGTATACTATAGGCAATCAATTTAGAGCCTTACAAGCTCATGGAAAAATGTTCAAATCAATGCTTCACTTCATGGGAAGACTGAATAAAGATTTCTGAATACACTATACTGCTGAATTTTGAACCAACTGCATCTTTCATAGGATATAATTAAGTACTACTGAGAATAAACAATTGCTGTAATCTCACTCTGTCAAAACAAATACCTTGCTTTCTGAGGATCCCAAGTCACTTAGTAAAATCTGCTGTCAGATTCTCTGCAGAGTTGACAGAACCAAGTTTCTGGCATTCAGGGAAAGACTTATCTGGAGGGTAAATCTGAGCCTAGCATAATGTCCTGGCTTTGAATCAGTAAGATGGACTTAAGCTTGTATGACTGAGTAGAGCTATTTCAGAAGGAGTCCCAGTCTTCCTTTCCCCTCACCTGATGCTTTTGAAGGGATAGCAGCAACAATCTGTTGTCATTCAATTTGATTCTATCAAATTGCCTGTTATACCCTACTACCTCAAAGTATAACAGGGTTGGCAGGCCGTTGTGTTCAGACGTGCAAATACTTCCAACAGGCATAGGAAGCTTGCTTGGTGCTTGCTTGGTTCAGTAGCTTGAGGTCATCAAGAGGAGGGGAATCTCACTTCCTGAAACTGAAATCTCACTTCATCTGGTGGGTGACCCGCTGATCTCCATGAAGTTTTCCTGTTCACTGATTAAGCCTTCCTAACTAGTTTTTAATTCAGCATCTGGCTGAGGCCCTTCTATGTCTTTAAAGCAGAGTTTTCTACCATTATCACCAGTACTAACTCTTAAAAGTGGGCATTCAGGGAAATGTCTTTTAGTGCTTCTATTTCCAGGCAGTTTTGGAATTTGGGATGACAACAGTCTCCAATTAGTGTGCCCCTCCCCAGGTAAGGGCTTGAATGTGACAGTGCCCAGAGGCAGTGGAGGGAGCAGGGGAGCATTGGCCTACCCCTTGTCTGAGTTTCTGCAAGTCAATAGCACTGTTCTAAGGGTCCAAGGGAAGGAGAGAGTACCTGCCCATGCTGAGGTTTTGTTAGGAGAACCAAATCATGCCTCTGAAAGAAAAAAGTTGAGAAGTTTAATATTCATTTGGGTAATGAGGAGCGAAAGGAAGCATCTATGGAGTCCATCTCAGCTTCCATTCCACCATTTTCTTTTCTCATAATCCACATGATCATGTTTTAATTTGAACTAATGATAGCATTACAGTCTCTGAGCATACAGGTTTACCCTGATGATCTGATGGTTCAGAGTTCCAGAGTATAAGCTGTCTGCTCCATAAATTTCTACCCTGAATTATAATTCACGCTACACTTGAATCTGTTGTGGAGAGAACACTGGAATTGGAATGGGAGGCCCTCCATCCACGTTCCAGCTTTGGTACTTATTAGCTATGTGAAGTTAGACATTACTTGGGCACTCTGGACCTCACTCTTCCTATCTGTAAAATGAAACAATTGGACTAAATGGGCTTTCATTTTTCTTTCAGCTTTGTGTCCTGGGATGGCATATGTGAATCTCTATGATAACTCTATAATCATTCCTTATATGTCAACCTTGCTTTTACCCCCACGCCAGCACTCCCCGTCCTCTGCCAAAAGAAAAAAATAGTGTGAGCAGCATAAGGATCATAAGGGCAGGGACCATCATAGGATAAAAAAAAAAAAATCCAAAGCTAGAATAGAGAGCAGAGGTCATCCTGGGCCAATCCTCTCATTTTATAAATGAGGAAATGGAGGTCCAGGCCAAAGACATGCAGTGATTAAGTCACTGCCCAGCATCACACAGCTTCTAAGTGAGCCCAGATATGCTATCTCCAAAGTCAATGCTTTCTCTAATGTACCATTCTATGCTTTTATATTTTAACACATAGCTGGTACTGTGCATTATTCAATAGAAATAGCATGAGAACAGAAGTCCCTCTGGGCCCAGCCCTACCACCTGCTTGCTAGGAGATCTTGGACAAGTCATTTAACCTCTGATTTCAATTTAATAAACTTATATTAACTAGGTGCAAGGTTCTAGGAATATAAAGCTAGCTATAAGACAGACCTTGCTGGTAAGGACCTCATACCTTAATGAGGCATAGTTAACACTGCGTTGGATTTTGACTCAGAGGACCTAGATTTGATGAATTCTAGCTCTTCTGCACACTTATTGTCAATGTGAATTTGAGAAAGTCATTCCCCCCACAGCCCTTTAGGGCTTCAGTTTCCTCATCTGTAAAATGAGGTAGTTGGTCTAGATGGTCTGAAGTCAATGATGCTAGGATCCTAATGGAGAAAAGAGGTATACACTAATAACTAGGAACCAAGAGAGAGTGAGGTGAAAGCAAGGGAGACTCAGGAGCTAAGTGCTGTGGGAAACTTGAGGAAAGAGAACGCTTTTCCCTGGAGGGTTGGGGTGGGGCGTGCAGCCCTGCTCAAGGGCATGGAGAAGGTGGTATGCAGTAGAGTCTGGAAGAAAGGGAGGAGCTTCCACAACTAGAGATGGGGAGAGGATCCTGCCTTCTAAGGTAAAGGGACATTGCAGGCAGGCATCCCCTCTCCTTAAACACACCAGCTGAAAGCCCCACGCATGTGACAGAGGGACAACACAACTAATCCGAGTGCATTTCCTTGTGTTCTCTTAGCACGTTATTCCAGATAGGCCACGATGCAGACTCCTTCCTTAGACCTTCACAAATGGCTCTATCCTCCCGCCCCATCCTAGCCACTTCTCATACCCTTCCCATTCTGACCAAACCAGACCCCTCCCTGAGCCCCAACCTCACTCTTTCTCACCTCTCTGCATTCACCAAGGCTTAGAATGTGTTCCTCTTCCCATATCTTTTCCTACTGAAATCCTTCCCTTCCGGAAAGGCCCATTTTAGGTTTCCCCTCCAACATATAGACTTTCCTTAAAATGATCTCTCTCTACACATATTTTCTTAGAGCAATCTCTCCAGAGCTCTCCTTTACCCCATCACATGAGAACTGGTATCCTACTTATTTGTGTCTGTGGCCCAGTGGATTGAGCACTTGGCCTTGAGCCAGAAAGACCAGATTTCAAATCGTTTCAGACACTTCCTAGCTGTGTGACCCTGGGCAATTCATGTAACCACAGTTTGCCTCACTTTCCTCATCTGTAAAATAGGGATAATAATAGCACCTACCTTCCAAGATTGTTGTGAGGATCAAATCAGATAGTAATTGTAAAGTATTTAGCGTGGTATTAGTAAGTGTGGTAGCATAGTAAGCGATATATGAATGTTAGCTATGATTGTTGCTATTATTACTATAAGATGGTAAGTACCTTGAGGGAAGACCCTGTATTATATTTTATACACTCAAAGCTACTATAATACCATATGCCTATTACAATACCATATACCTATTAATTAATGTGTGCTCAATTAGAATCAAACTGAATCAATTTGATTTGCTCTTAATACTTCTCCCCTGAATATTTACATTTTAATTGAGGACAAGTGAGAGAAGCATCCAAATGTACCTTGAGAGTGATAAAAATGTTTATACCATAGCACCAGAGTTGGGGAGATGTTTGAATCAGTGGCATCCTACTAGGGTCTCTCATATCACCTTGCCTCCTTCACCTGGGGGCCATTTCAGTCCTCATGATTAGGGCTGGGGAACCTTCAACCTTGAGGCCAGATATGGCCCTCTAGGTCCTATAGTGTATAGCCTTTGACTGAATCCAAACTTCACAGAACAAATCCCCTTAATAAAAGGATTTGTTCTATAAAACTTGGACTCAGTCAAAAGGCTGCACCCAAGGACCTAGAGGGTCACATGTGGCCTCAAGGCTGCAGGCTCCCCACCCCATCTGGCTACTGGACCCAGATGGCTCTGCAGGAGAAAGTGAAGCTGGTGACTTTGCACAGCCCTCCCTCACTTAAATCCAATTCACTGTAAGTCATGGCATCACCTCCCTGATGTTGTGGTCCTCTTCCAGAAGGATGGACAAAAAACATTAAGGCCCAATCCCGGGCCTTAATACAGCTAATCAGAACAAAGCTTGCAATGCATCTTTTTTTCCTTTTCATTTCTATCTTGTCATCACATCATGCTAGCACCAGAAGAGCCCTTAGAAGGTAGAACATGGAATGTCAGAGAAACGAGGGTCCTCATTACTTAGAATGTTAGAGCTACCCAGGATCAGAACTGAGGTTCTCAAATAGCATGGGCAGATCAAGTTTTACTAAGTGTGCCAAATTACCCTTGCCATAGCATGTCTGGGTCTCCCAGGAATGGTATGAAACGCGCATTTGCAATCATGTGCACATGTTTCAGTGTCCCAACTCCCCCTCATCGTTGCCAACTTCAACATTCAGTGCACTGTGATTCTTCCCTCATGGCAAAGAATAGCACTGTGCCTGCCGTGAGCAAAGAAGCTTGAGAGGCATTGCCTTCGAATATAGAATGGAGGGCTGTAAAGAACCTTAAGACAGGGAATGTCAGAGCTGGAAGGACTCTCAGAGACATCCAGACTAGCCTCAGTCTACAGAGAGAGAGAGTGACTCCCTCTCCCTTTTCCCTCCCCCATTTCATATTCCATGATTAATTGGAGACAAAGAAATGGAGTTTTCAGTCCAATGACCTTTCCCTTGGTCCACCTTCTCTTCCATTGTTCCTAGACTGGGTTGTCTTTCCCCTTTGTCTCTACCAGCTTTGCACATTGTAGGCTCCTAATACACATGTTACATAGAATTGAATCCAATATCATTGAGGGCTATTTCTCCAAGGGCACAGCTTGAGAGTATCCTTGTTCCTGTCTCCCTGAGCTCTGTTTGAATGTGGAGCTCATGATGAGAGTTCACATTAGCCAATATACTTAGAAGTCCATTTGCTTCTTTTCTAATTATTTTCTTTGGTTATTTTGAAATGAAAGCTTCGTCTTACTCAGTGTGTTTAAATTGTTCTGTGAAAAGCATCTCTAAGTGCAGTCATTTAAGTTTTGAACTCAGTATCTGAAACTGTTTTGCTTAAGTGTTTACTGTGGGCTGCAATTCACATTTGTATATGTGGGGTTTTTTTTTAATAATAAGCTTTTAAATTTGAAAAAGAAAATGAATTTTACTTTTTTTTCTTTTATATGTTATAAAATAAGGAAGGACCTTAAAAAAACCCAACTACTTCAAGTATAAAATTCAACTATGGACAAACTTTGTCTTTATTTCCTACCTTTTTCTCAATAGGCTTTTTTTGTTTGTTGTTCAGTCATTTCAGTCATATCTGACTCTTCATAACCACATTGGAGTTTTCTTGGCAAAGATACTCCAGTGGTTTGCCTTTTCCTTCTCTAGATTACTTTACAGATGAGAAAACTGAGGCAAACAGAGTTAATGGACTTGCCTAGGGACACACTGTTAGTAAATGTCTGAGGCTAGATTTGAACTCAGAAGGATGAGTCTTTCTGACTCCAAGCCCCACTGTACCACCTAGCTACTGTATTACAGTATTTTTAAATGGAGCAGCAAGATGGCACAGTGGATTGAGTGCAGGATCTGGAGTCAGGAAGACCTGAGTTCAAATCCAGAATTAAACACTTATTGTCCCATCACCTGATAGGAGGCAGCAGGCTTTAATGAAAAGTGCTCTGGTTTTAGAGTCAGGAGACACCTCTGGTGTTTAGTATCTATGTGACCTGGAACGAATTACCTAACTTTCCTCAGCCTCAGTCTCTGCATTTGTAAAATGAGGGAATTCCACTACCTGGCCTCTCAGGTCCTTTCCTGGCTCCAGACCTATGAGACTATTATTCTCATGTGAGAGGACTCATGTAAGAGTTCCCTTATTATCCAAGTTACCCTATTCTGCAAAGTTCCCAGCATATCCATGAGTTGCCTAAGATCTCAGCTGATGCCTTTTCCAGTAAGTCATTACCTAAATAGAGCTCTGCTAGGGGGTTTACTAAGAAATCTGACTATAGGTCAGATAATGAGTAACTCATACACTGGCAGTGCTGCCAAGTCTGCAAAGCGATGTTTCTCACAGTCTCATGGGGTAGGCCACAAAATTGTTATGCTTGACCTTACATATGAGGGAACTGAGGCTCAGAGTGATTTGCCAAAGATCACACAGCTATTGGGTGACAGAAGCAAGTCATGGACTCAGGGTTTCTAGCTCGAGGACTGGCGTTCTCATCATGGTCCCTAACCCCTTCTGCTTTTCTCTGCGGTGTACTCCTTCCCTTTTCCCCACGTGTTCATCAGGCTTCCCTTTGGGACTTCTTTTCCCCCACAAAGCAGACTTTATAGTTCATTTAACCTGATTTCAAACATACAAATGTTGATCAGCATAGGGCAGATGCATAGCATGAAGAGGGTTGGAGAAAGAGTGGAGAAAAAAATAAAAGTCTAAATTCTCACTCCAGCCTTGATACTAACTTTGTGATCTTGTCTCTCCAAGCCCCATCCTTACCTGCAAAATGGGTATAACAACATCTACACAAGCTCCCTCACTAAGCTGTTGTCAAGGTGATCACCTAGTAGCCAGGGCTCAGGACTTGGAATTAAAAGAACATAGGTTCAAATCTCAATTCAGATACTTAGTAGTATGTCCCTGGTCAAGCCATTTAATCTCAGCTGAGCTTTACTTTCCTTATCTGCAAGAATAATAATAATAATTACAATAGCTAGTATTTACCTAGTGCCTATTATGTTCCAGGCACTATACTAAGA
This sequence comes from Gymnobelideus leadbeateri, assembly GCA_011680675.1. Taxonomy (NCBI): domain Eukaryota; kingdom Metazoa; phylum Chordata; class Mammalia; order Diprotodontia; family Petauridae; genus Gymnobelideus; species Gymnobelideus leadbeateri. The sequence goes on from WOXC01011414.1 coordinate 761,608, forward strand.
GCTTTACAAATATTACCTCATTTTATCCTCACAATCCTGGGAGGTACATGCAATTAATATTTCCATTTTACAGATGAAGAAACTGAGGCAAAGGGTAGGTGACTTGGCCAGGATCACAGTTAGTCAGTGTCAGAGGCCAGATTTGGACCCAGATTTTCCTTGACATCAGACCCAGCACTATATCTCTGTGCCACCTAAGCTGCCTCCAAATGGGGGAGGGGGAGGGATTTAATGGCCTTTCAGGGCCTTTCCAGCTCTAAATCTAGGATCGTATGAAATGAAATAACAGATAGGCATGCCAAAGCACTATTTTCTATAATTTTTAAATTCTGAAATTGATATGAAAAAAGAGCATTTCTATACATATACAAGAACATAAAACTAAAATTCTCTAAGAAACTATTGATCTTTATTTTACACTCCTTGCTTTTTAAAAGTATAAAAGAAATTCTGCACTTTATTTTCAAAATTAGTCTGTGCTTCCTTCTGAACTTGCTTCCTCATGTTTTCTTCTGCATACTTTCCAAAATGTTTCAATGCATCACCATTAGCTAATCCTACTCTTCTCCTAATACAACATTCCTTCAATGAAAACCAAGATGAGGAAAGGAAGGAAGGAAGGAAGGAAGGAAGGAAGGAAGGAAGGAAGGAAGGAAGGAAAGAAGGAAGGCAGGCTGGCTGTTGTAATAGATATATAATATGGTCAAGTAAAATGAGTCCACCCAATGACCATGTCCAAAAATCTCTTTCCACACTGTGTCTGTCACCTCATCATCAGGCTATGGGTAACATGCCTTATAATCAGTCCTCTGGAAATATGGTTGGTAATTATTTTGATCTTTAATTATTCTTTAATCTATCAAAGTTGTTTCTCTTGATAGTGTTTTGTCCTTCTATAAATGTTCCCTTGGTTCTGCTCATTTCATTCTGCATCAGTTCATGCTACCCAGGATTCTCTGAAGTGATCTTTTTCATAAGACACAATAATATTTTATTCCATCTATATATCACAATTGGCTCAGTCATTTCCCAATTGTGTAAGAGACAATTTAAGGTACTCTAACAGATTCTAGTTCTTTCCCCCCACCCCCACCCCTTTCACTCTTCCCCTCAGGATAAAGAAGTTTGCAGCTCTTCCTTCCTGGGTGTTCAATCTCGCTTTTAATGCCCCACCCCACCATCCCAATTTGTTTCAATGTTATGTGTTTCTACACTAAACTCTTTGTGTGCATGCGTGTGTTCGGCTTTCCTTGTCTCTTTCAGATGAGAGAGATATATCCTTCCTCCATATTTGTATTCTTTTCTTTTCATGCACCCCAATTATGTAAAAGAGCCAGTTCTATACCCCTCTTCCCCCTTCCCACACTAATATAACTCTTCTCTGTCTCCTTTTCAAACCTTCAGATCAGAACCAATCCACTCCCAGGACTTCTATTTTTCATATTTAACTCCCTCAATACACTTTCAAGACATAAAGTTTACTACTTTCTCATCTAAGATATTTATTCTTCCAGTTCATTAAGAGTGTTAATTTCATTTTTAAAAATCCTTTGCTTCATTTCTTCTAGGTATTCATGTAGTCCTGGTGGAAAATCCATTTTCTCCTTTGAGTCTCTGCTTGCAGATGTTACAGAATTACTCTCTTTTTTTGGAAGAATTTCTAAATTGGTAGTTTTTTTTTTTTAATATACTGCTTGGTGTTTCCTTTGATTGACTCATCTCTCCAACCCCTTTTTGGGTGAGATAGTCAACTCTGCTTAGTGTCATCTGTAGTTATTTGGGTTTCTGCACTGACTTCTTCCCAAAGTTAGAATCCCCTCGATTGTTGAGGTTCATAATGAAGAATCTGAAGCTAGAAGGTTCTTAATGGGCCTGATCTGGTATTTCTTAACACAGTGAAACACTCTCCTGAAACACCCTGGGCCTGGGATACTCTAACTTATTCAACTTTTTCCAGCACCTCCAAGTTCTCCACCATTAGGCATTCTCAAGGCCATCCTACATTCCTGCTCCCTCTGGAAGCTGAACCTGGTAGGCTACATATGTCCTAACTCCATTTGCATGGGATCTGGCTTTGCCGGCAGTCCCCATTCATATTACCTTTGGGCTTTTGGCTGACTTTTATGGGGCAATTCGAGGAGGAAAGCAATCAATTATAATTTTTCATCTGATTTCTTGATTGTTATTTAGGTTTTGTTGGAGTAGATATGAGGGAGCTGAGCAAGTTACCCCTGGCAGCCCTACTGTTTACTACTATCATAAGTAGCTTCAGGTACCTGAAGAAATTGGGCCCCCAACTTCCACCCAGTATGTACTTCTTTAAGGGCCTGACTGAGATCAACAGTGATCACCATAGCCAGGTCATGTGTTTGGGGCCCTTCATTTTTCCCCATAAGCCAATGTTCTAACAATAATAAACTCTGAGCTCCCAAAGGGAGGGAACACTTTCCCTTTCTATGGCCAACTTTTATTACTAGTCTCATCTTGGACTCTGAATCACTAAGATAAAGCAGACCTTCTTCATATTTTAGTCTCCCTTCCTCCACCTCCATTATTTTGGAAATGCCTTGGAGATATATTTCTCTCCATGAGAATCTCTTCTTGTTCAGTTAGGACAATAAACTTCCCTTCTCATGGGGCTATAATCCATGTGTTCTTATTTTGTGTTACCTGATATCTTTGTTTTTGTTTTTTGTTTTTTTTTCCACCAAAACAATACATGTTCTCATCCATGATAGTAATAATAAGTTATGTTTATATAGCACTTTGTGGTACAAAGTGCTTTACAGGCAGAGTTTTGTTGGAGCCTCACAACAACTCAGTGAGGTACATTATGTCAGTTGTCTTGTGCCCATTTAGGTTCAGAAAAGTGAGGTCACTTGCCTAAAGTCACATAGCTAATAAGTAGCATGGATAGGTCACCAGCCCAGGGCTTCTGCCTCCAAGTCCAGTGTTCTTTCTACCACACTAGTACTGCTACAGAGGAGAAATCTTACCCATAGATCCATGAATCATTTAGGTCCCATGTTTCTAATGGGACCTAATGATTATTGTTTCATTTCCCAACCAAATGAAGAATGAATATCCCTACAGGTATAGAGATATCTATAGATGGATGTGTAATCTGCATGTGTGTATACACCTACACACATAGATAGCCAGAAAGATTCTGACAATTAATCTTGGCAAATGATTCCCACCTGATTTACATGGAGTATGCTGAACCCTGATGTGTCTTGTCCTTAAGTACTAGGTGGAACTAGAGATGTTTTGCCTTTCATTCTTCATTTGACTTTAGTTACAGTCAATAAGTTCTTTCCTTTCAGATCTAGTAACATAGGAACAATTTCCATGAAATATCCTGTGCCAGGTGCTTGGACAAGGATCACTAGACAGAGGCCAGGGCCAAGAAAACCGGGTATGCCAACCCAACAAACTGGAGCCTGCCCTGGTGTTGGAGTCAAGGGACTGGGCTTGGAGTCCTGGCTCTGCCACTTAATGTCTTTGTAATTTTGACTAAGTTCTTTTACCTCTGAGTCTCAGTTTCCTCATCTGCAAAATAAGAATAACAATATTTGCATTCCTCTGGAAAGCAACATATGCAGGTGTTATCAAATCCAGGTGAGGAAGTAGTAGGAGAAGAGTAAGTCATAAGTAGGGTTTTAAGGTTTTCTTCATACATTGTCACAATTAATGTGGGAAAATATAGTTAACAGGGACACTGAAAATATAGTTAACAGGGACACCGAATAGGAGGGATTTAGTTGAATTGGACTGAACCACACTAAGAACAGGCTGCAGGTCAGGAACTGAGGTAGGCAAGCCTCGGGAAAGCAAGGCAAAGGTGAGGATAGGAAAAAGCTGTAAAAGCCAGCTAGACAGGTAAGTCAAGTTCAGGATGCTGGGAAACAAAGTATTGTGGGTCAAAAGCAAGGGCTTCTGATCCTCTGGGATAAGTCACTATCTGTGAGCTTCATTTTCCTTATCTATAAAATAGTAACAAAAGGTAACCTCTAAGGTCCCTTCCAACTCCAAATCTGAAGCCATGATCCTACCAATAGATTACCTCTAAGACCCTTTCCAACTCCAAAAATCTATGTTCTGTGGTCTTGTTCCTATAGTAAGAGCCCACCCCAGCTCTCTGCTACCCCTTCCCATGGGGTCATGCCTACCCTGTTAATACCAGCTCCCATGTCTCCCTCTGGCACTTTTACTTTACAGAATGTTTTCTTCATAACTACCCTATGAGGCAGACAATGTAAGTATTAGGATTCCCATTTTACAGATGAAGAAACTAAGACTCATAGAGGTTAAGTGACTTAACCACATAGTCAGAGCTGGGATTTGTATTCAGACCTTTCTGACTGCAGAGATCAATTCTCTTTCCACTGCAAGCTACTGCTAATAGGCAGCTAACTAATATGGTGGATAGAGTGCCAGGCCCGGAGTCATGAAGACCTGAGTTCAAATCCTGTCTTAGGTACTTACTAGCTGTGTGATTCTGGGCAAGTCACAACCTCCTGCCTCAGTTTCCTCAACTGTATAATAAGGATAATAATAGTACTTACCTCCCAGGTGTTGTGAACATCAAATGAAATATTTGTGAAGCATTTAGCACAGTCCCTGGCACATAGTACATCACACACATACACACACACAGAGGTATGTATATGCATTTGTATGTGTATATATACACATACACATATATACTTCTATCCACTTATATGTATATAATTTACCATCTGTGTATAGTATATGCATATAAATATATGCATTTGTATTTTGCAGATTTAATTAACCCCTCAAACTCCAGCCTTCCTTGGGATATGAAAATCATCACATTAAGCTCCCAAATGCCCTGTGAGGAAGGCAGGGTATGTAGCAACAGTTAAGAGAGTGAAATTGAAAGAGAACAGGTCTTTCTGAAATTGGGAAAATAGAGGGTTCAAATTCTTAGCACTTTGTGACCCTAGATTAAGCCCTCCCTGAGCCTCAGTTTACTCATTTGTAAAACTGAGATAATATTTTTACTACCTACCTTTCAGGGTGACAGGGAAGACAACGATTTGTAAACTATAGAAAGCACCCACCATTTAACTCTGTTGTTCCTGTTTTATACCTGAGGAAACGAGGCTAATGGGCTAAGTGACAAATGTATTGCCCAAACTTTTGTGATTATTAAGTAGGTATTAGTATCAAGAACACAACCTACTTCTTCTGGTTCTAAGTTCACACATACTGTGTTATCCCTCCAAGAGAGGAAACAGTAGGTGTTTCATGGTTAAAAAGAAAAAAAAAAAGAATCAGCATTTCAGCAGCGGCAACTTTGGAGACAAGCAGATATCAATTTTAGAGTCATGGAGGCTCCTAAAATGCCTGGCTTTAAAAGTACAAATAGGTCCTGGATTAAAGAAAGTAATTTCCAAGTCTCAGACACTAGAAAAAGAGAAAGAATTTGTTATTTAACAAGATGCTGAAAATCAAGAGAAATGATAGGGTGGGAAATAGCCAGGCCAGGAAGAAAGATGAAGGATTGAAGAGTTAAGTGCAGGATGGAGCCTAAGGTTAAATCAGCTTTGGAAATAGCTTTGCCTACTTGTCTAGAGTGAGGAAAAGATTAAAATGGGAGGTGGGGGGCAGGGAATGGTTATTCTCATTCATTTTACTACTGCTATATATCCAGAAAGAATCTTGAATTTAAATATAAAAAGTGGGCTGGTGATTTTTTTGTTTATTTTCAAGGCTCTCTAATACTTATTGTGTGTGTGTGTGTGTGTGTGTGTGTGTGTGTGTGTGTGTGTGTGTATGTGCGCGCGCGCGCGCATGTGTGCACATCTGTCTGTGTCTGTGTATTGTTTGTTCTCTGCTACTTTAGTCCCAATTTGAATGTAGATCCTTTGACATCAAAGATAGTGTCTTCATTGTTTATCCAATAGTGACAGACCAGAGTGGTATGGAAAGACTGTTAATGACAAAATTGTGATATAACATATCTCTGCTTTGTATAGAATTTTACATTTTACAAAGAGCTTTTATAGAGATTTTCTCACCTGAGTCCCAGAACAACCTTGGAGGGTAGGTAGGAGAGACATTAATATGTCCCTTCTATAAATATGGAAACTGATGCTTAGAGAGGTTGTATTATTTTCCCAAGGGCACTTAATAGGGCAGGAAGGAAGAGAAGGGAAGGAAGGAAGGAAGGAAGGAAGGAAGGAAGGAAGGAAGGAGGGAGGGAGAGAGGTAGGAACTCCAAAAAGAAATGGCTGCCTAGGATATGTGTACTACTATAATAAGTAGGAGAAAAGCTGAATATAAAATATAAATTTCTATCCCAAAAATACCAAAGGAAAGGAGAGTGTCAGAAACATCATTACTTTCACAAAAAAAAAATTGACTGTCTAAATATATACAACTGTCCAGTTATTGTGATTCAATCAGCTGGTTTATTTTATGTGTGTGTTTACATTTTACTGGTACATTGTAAACCATTGACATTAATTCAGAATATACCATCCTACTTTCCTGCACCCCATGCTGAACTATCTTGTTGTAAAAAAAAAATGTACAGTAAAGCAAGATAAATTTACACATTCACCCTATCAGACATTATATGCCTCATTTCCCAATCAACTGATTTGTTTGAACTGATTCAGAGACATCAGCCCAAGAGTATCTTTAGAAACATCACTATAAGGCTCACTTGATCAGATTTTGAAAGTACCCAGCACTCAAATGAGGTGGATCAACTAGAATTAGAAAAAAGTAATCAGGTCCAAATAAGAGCTCCATGATTATCTTAATAAAGGCAATCCTAGGATTATGAACAAGTCAACTGTAAGGCTAAGAAACAATTAAAGAGCTGGTGGAGCTTGCATTCTCCTGAAGGTGGCTAGGCAGCAGGAAGGCAGTTGGAAACCTTGACTGGATGTGGATATTTTTGGTTTTATTGGGTTAGGATGAAGCCTATGTCTAGAGTAGAACAAGGTAAAACTGGCAAAGAGATTGGGGGATAATGATGAAGACTGGAGATCAGTGCTAAGGGTTTAACCTCTATAGAGGGCATATATTTGGCAGGTTTGAGGAAATCTGACACATATAAAAGAGTAAAAAGCAATTGAAAGTGAAATTGTTAATAAAAATTAAATATAGTTCAGGCTCACCATGTCATTCCTTAATAAGGTATAAAGATATTTGCTAAAGAAATTGCTTTAGGAGTGTCGAAGGTGTTCAGTCAGTGACTTCTTAGAAAGTTTGAAGTTTTAAAATGGAACCAATTCTTTAATTTAAATCTTATGAGTATTGCCCTTGAAAAGTGGAATGGTATTTGAAGGATGTTAAGTATATAACAATCCTGTGCGATGGTTGTACTGTTAAGCAGAAAAAGGCTAGTCCTGGCTCCTTTGTAACATATAACTGGCTTTGTCTTATCTTTCTGTGGATCCCTAGGGTGTTGAGGCTGGATTTGAACTCAGGTCTTCCTGACTGCAAGGCCAATGCTCTATTCCCTGAGCCACCTAACTGCCTCTTACTAGCACACATTAAGATCTTATTAAATTATTGATTTTAGACCTTCACTGTGTGGTCATTAGAATTCCAATGGAGCCACCAGAGCCTGAGTTGCTTCACTTGAAACTCATGAACACACACACATGCACATATGTGTATATATACATATATACATGTATATGTGTGTATGCATATGCTTATATAATAGCTGTATTTCAACAAAATTGACTTACATTCTAATCCTTTGTATTTTTTTTGCTTTTTTTTTTTTTTTGGAGGGCAATTGGGGTTAAGTGACTTGCCCAAGGAAACAGCTAGGTTTTTGTTGTTGTTGTTGTTAAGTGTCTGAGGCCGGATTTGAACCCAGGTCTTCCTGACTCCAGGGCTGGTGCTCTATTCATTAAGCCACATAGCCACCCCAAATGCTTTATATTTTTTAATGAATTTATAAACAATACATGTTTATTAGACATACTCTAATGTCCAGTGGCACAAGCATATAATCTCATGCATTTATTAAAATTATGGAATTCTTTGATTAAGGAAATCATTCTGTCTCTACATATTCTAAGTGATGGGAATATTTGAAAGTACTCATTATACTTGACAATATTACTACGTAGGTAATAAAGGCTGGTTCAACTCAACAGTTTTTAGCAGTGATGTAGATATAGGTCATGTTTATTAGATTAGTGGATGGCAGAATGCCAGAATGGATGAATATTTCCTTAGATCTGAGATCAGGATATAAAAACACCTCAACAACCTGTATCAGTGGGGCAAAGCTGGAATCATCACATTTTGGAGCTGAAAGGGACCTTGGAAACCATATAGTCCAAGCCTCTTGATTTACAAATGAAGAAACTGAGACCAAGAGATGCAATAAATTAGTAGCAAATTTGAAGTTTAATTCAGTTCACCAAATAAATTATTAAATTCCTACTATAAGCAAATAGCTGCATTAGACTGTATCAAATACAAAGATGAACAAGGAACATGAATTCTAAGGGTTAGGTGGCCAAAAAAGAAAAGAAAACAAAGCATTATTAGAAATTTGAGAAGGAATAGGAAATGTCTAGCTGGGGAGGAGCAGAGAAGTCTTTATGGACAGCTTGGCCCTTGAGTTGGGCTTTGAAGAAAAGGAAATTTCAATAGGCAATAACAGGGTGTAAGGGTGGCAATTTCTACCCCTACCCCAATTAATGACATCACTTAAGGCTCAGACTTCTCAACTGAATTGAACAATCAAAAGTATAAACTAAGTGGAGACAAGTATTGAGAGGAACAAAGTACTTTAATCGTTGGATCAAGATAGATGATGCCATGCAGGAAATATCCTGTGAGGGACTAAATTATCCTTTAAATAATTTTTAAATAATCCTTTTATTAAGGGGATTTGTTCTGTGAAGTTTGGATTCAGTCAAAAGTTGGCATTTGAGGACCTAGAGGGCCACATGGGACCTCAAGATCATAGGTTCCCCACTGCTGAGCTAAAAGAATCACACATCTCTAAGTTCATGTTTATATCATGAGCAAATTCAGAATCCTAGAGTCCAGTAGGTAGGACAGTCTCATGCCAGGGGAACGTTCAACCAAGGCTCTGAGAGTAGATCAATTTGGGAGGAGAGAGGAGTGTTTCTTCAAAAACAAATGTAGTTTCATGGATAGAAAGCCAACCTTTGGGGCGACTAGGTGGCTCAATGAATAGAGCACTGGCCCTGGAGTTAGGAGGACCTGAGTTTAAATCTAGCCTCAGACATGCAGCACTTACTAGCCGTGTCACCTTGGGCAAGTCACTTAACCCCAATTGCCCTGCCTTCCCCCCTCCAAAAAGCAGATAATAAAAGAAAGTCAGACTATACAACCTTCTAAGTGCCCCCAGAAAATTCTCCAAGGTTCTGAATTAAGGCTAAGTTGCTGAGCTCCATCAAAGGAAAGTTTCTATTCCTCACATCAGGGCAAGCACAGTTCCAGAAATACTAACCTTCCCAGTACCTCGAAAAGGATTCTTAATTTTTATAAGAAAGCCTTCCAGTGGAATGGGAGCTCTTTGAAGACATGAATCTTTGGTTTGGTTTGTTGTTGTTTTTTTTGAGGGGGGTGCAGTATTTTAAAAACATGACAGACTTCTGCCCTTTCATGCTAGAGTTCTTAACCTTTTTTTGGTTTGTATCATGGACCCCTTTGGCAGTCTGGTGAAGCCTGAGGGCCCATTGTCAGAATAATGCTTCTAAATGCATAAAATAGAATATATAGGACTACAGAGGAAACCGATTATATTGAGATTCAAATACAAAATTAAAAAAAATTACAGGCCCCAAATTCAGAACCCCCACTTCAATGGATAAAAATGTCAAAATTCAATATGTGAGCTGAAAGAAAGCAGTATTGCCTTAAACTGATTTTCCATTAGAGCTACAAGGAGGAACCCCCAAACCTCATCAATTAATTTGGTTTCTGAGAGTAACAAGTACACAGTGAATAGAATATTGGGCCTGGAGTTTGGAAGACTTGAGTTCAAATTTGACCTCAGAAAACTTCTAGTTGTATGACCCTGGGCAAGTCACTTAACATCCAACTGCCTCAGTTTCTTCATCTGTGAAATAGAGAGAAAAAATAGCAAGTACCTCCCAGGGTTGTTATACAGATAAAATGAGAAAATATTTGTAAAGCATGCTATCTTCACCATCACCATCCTTATTAATAAAAGAACCCCCGTCTAAGGCTTCCTTCTTCTGCTTCTATGGGCTGTTTCCCTTGTGGTCACCTCCAATAAGTATTTTCATTTTTGTTCTTGTATCCCTAGTGCCTAACACAGAGACCACAATTTAGTATGTGCTTAACAAATACTTGTTGAATTTAATTGAATTTATTTTAACTACAAATGGTTTACTCATCTTTTAAGGGAACCCATTCAGTTCAGCTTTTGACTTTCCAGGTCTTTTGCCCTGGGCAAACACATTATTTCTAAATAGTGTTTTCCCACAGCCTTGGGCCACATCTAGATGGAAATGACAATGTGTCCAAACAACCAACAAGAATATTTATTCCATGGTTTTACACTGCATTTGACTTTCCATTAGTTTTGATCATCTGATGGAAGAGAAATTTAGGAACCTAAGGTGTGATAATATATTAGGAAATTCTACCCATTTTTTTCACTCCTTAAATGAATTTCATAGGGGGAGGCAGGATCACTAGCAAGATCACTAAGCATATTTTGCCTCTTCTGCAAAGCAAAAAAAAGTCATAATAAAAAAAGTCACCTACTAGCCTAATGTTCAAGCTTCTTTACCACAACTATAAAGAAGAGTCACGTATGTGTATGTAAATATGTAAATATTGATGATCTCTTTAAATAAAAGTGACTAGTTATTTATGAACATTTAGATGGATAATTTTAAAAAATTAGGGGACTATATAATTTGTTTGGAGGCTTACATATGAATATAAGTGTAACTGACATCTTTGGAGGATTTATACAAGATGAGATTGCCCAGTAGGAAGATATGAATTCGAAGGCCTTGAAAACCCACAAGTGAATGAATGAAAAAGCATTTTTTATGAGCCAAGCATTGTGCTAAGTTCTGGATGTACAATTAAAAATTGGTAACAGTCTCTGACTTCAAGGATCTTAGATTCTAACAGGAAGAAGCAGAAGAGTCATGGACAAGGGCAATTTGGGGTTCAAAAGTTATAAGAAGGGGGGTGGCTAGGTGGCGCAGTGAGTAGAGTGTCGGCCCTGGAGTCAGAAGGACCTGAGTTTGGATCTGGCCTCAGACACTTAACGCCACACAAATAAAAACCTAGCTGTGTGGCCTTGGGCAAGTTACTTAACCCCAATTGCCCTCCAAAAACCAAAAAAAAAAAAGTTATAAGAAGGGTGAGTGGAACCATATGGGAGTAGACTGACACACCCTTTCCAGGAACAATGACAGAGTTCATTATAATATGGTTTAGGAATTTCTAATCCCACTCCCTTGCCTAAATCTTCCCTAATTCTCAATCAAAATTAAGATTTGGCCAGGTTCCCCACCAAATTGAATCTAAGCACCATCCTGAAAATAAATGTCCATAGAATCACCTTTAACATAATTAATAACAGATGACAAAGACAGTAATGGTGTCAAGAAGGGAAGCTGAAAGTAAAATTGATGAAGATTGATAGATGGGGAGTTCATTTCTTAAGCCCTTCTTATGTACCAGGTGCTGTGTTAAGCACAAGGGTTATCAGTATAGTCCTTGCCCTAAAAAGCTGAGGAAAGCATAAAGGAGAAGTAAGAAAGTAGGAAGGGATGCAAGCACCATGGTATACAGTGAAGGCCAGAAAGTGACCTGGATGCTGGGTTCTGGCAAGAAAAGTTGAAAAGCTGCGGTCATTGAGCCCAGAAACCCAGTGGCAAAGTTCTAGGTTCTGAATGGGAAAGGGCTAAGGAGGATGGCCCAAGTGTAGATAAAACAATATGGAGATATCAAGGAAGGTATGACTGAAGTCATTCAGAAGAAACCACAGTATAGGTAATTGTTGAGAATTCACTATATTTATGGATTTAAGGAGGTGCTATCTACTTTGTCACTAAATATGTAATTCCCCATAGCATTGGGATAACAAATTATTATCTTTTAAACAGAAGTGATGCTATTTTAAAACATCAGAGTGATGGTGGGAAGGGAGGGCAAAACAATAATCACTACTTCCAGAGAAATCTTAGTACTACTGAGGTGTATGCTGAGATTGTTTCCAAATCAATGGGAATCCTGTGTTTTCCAAATAAGCAAATGAACATTTTCGAGAAACAGAATACACTTGGGTAGGTAAAATTAAAAAAAAAAATTTAGAACTGTAAGTGACCCCCTAAAAAGTGTTATCTAAGGGGAAATAAATTGTAGCTGAGAACATTGAAGGACATTAAGGAAAGGCTGCTTTGAGGTGAAATGCAAAGAAAAAGAGAAATATATTATTTCTTCATTTTAGCACTGACTTGAAGTATCAAGTGTAAAATGAATAGAATCTTATTGAAAAGGGGAAAAAAGCATCAGCAGACTGATTCTATGGAGTAGATTGGATTTTTTTTTTTTTTGGTAACTAGGGCAATTTGTAATGTTTATAAGACATTTATATGGGGGTATTTCCCCAGAAAAACATTTTCGAAACAAGAATATGAAAAAAAGTGCACTTTGGAAATATATGAACTATACAGGTATTCTCCAGTGTAAAGAGGAAGTGGGCTCCAAGGGCTGTGAGCTCAAGGGGCAGGGAATGTCTTTTGTTTTTCTTTGTTTCCCAAGTTCTTAGCACCATACCCAGCACATAGTAGGTGCTTGTTGACTGAATGATATAAAAATCAACTGTTTGAACATATGCGCTCATAGGAACCACATTTTAAATGACTGTCAGGTTGCCATTGCACGCAAAGAGATCATCCATCCATTAGGGAGGCAGTGTTGACCAATGGAAGGATAATTTAATTTGGAGTCAGGGTATCTAGCTGGAATTTTGACTCTACCTTTACTACCTTCATGATCTCTGAGGCCCAGTTTCCTTGCCTGTAAAGTAAGGAAGTCAGACCATATCACTTTGTAAATTTCATTCTAGTTTAAAATTGATGATCCTTGCATGATGTTTAATTCTTGAAAGAGCAGTTCAAGGAAAGTATACTCTCATATTCTCAATTCTTATATTTACACCAAATCTTCTCTAGGCTTCTCTAGTCCTTTCAATTTATTCTCATATGACATGATCTAGATACTTTTTTCATTCCTGGTTTACTCCCATGGACACTCTTCAGCTTATGAATGTCTTTTTTTATGAAGTGACACCTGGAATAGAACCCAGTATATCCTGGGTGACCTGTCTTGGGCAGACTACAATAGTATCTCCTGTTGCCTCTCAGAGCTAGAAGCTACAATCAGCTTACGATTTAACTAACCTTTTTGGCAATCATCACACTGTTGGCTTACATTGAACCTGTATTCCATTAAAACCTCCAGATCTTTTTCAGGGAAACTTTTGTCTAGCTATTTATGAGGTTGATTTTTGGAACTCGGATATAAGACTTTGCATTTACCCTTATCAAAAATATTATCAAATTAGCTTTGGTACAATATTCTCAAATGTCAAGACCTTTTTGGATTCTGGCTTCAATTCATCAGTGGTCTATGTTCTCTTCAAGTGGGAATTACCACCATCAGTACAGATCATGGACTTCTCATTCTTGAGTTCTCATCATGCATGATTTTTGTCCATGTTCTTCAATAAGACCAAATGTATGAGACAATCCTCTAGGGACGAGGCATCCCTCTAGGTCTTTTCCCCAGAGGCAGCTAGGTGATACAGTGGATAGAGTGCTAACTAGAAAGATGAGGTCAATTCCTGACCCAAACACTTAGAGACATTGAAGAAGTCACTTAACCTCTGTCTACCTCAGTTTCCTGGATTACAAAACAGGGATAATGATAACAGCACCTTCTTCCCAGGGATCTTGTGAGGACCAAATGAGAAAAGATTTACAAACTGCTTACTTAGCACAGTGCCTAGCACCTGAGAGACACTTAATTGCTGTTTCCTTCCTTCCATTCCATCAGAAGTTGGGATATGTGTCTGTTATCCCCTTGCTCTTTATGCCTACTTAGCCAATCTCCTTTCCAGCTATATCATTTGGTAAGTGGTTCTCAGATGGCTTTGGATGCATTGTTTTTTCTCTATCATATTTTCTTCTCTAAACTTCCTCTAATGATCACTAATAAGAGTTGACTTTTATATAGCCATTTAAGTTCTACGTTATTTGTTCTCTTGCTCCCTGACAATCTTGTGAAATGGATACCCTAGGTATTGTTATTCCATTTTTTAAAGGTGAGGAAATTGAAATAGAGACTTTAAGTGATTTATCCATGGTGATGTAACTAAAAAGCTTCAGAGTCAGGATTTGAATCAAAGTGTCTTTCCTGATTCCAAGTCTGACATTCTTTTCACTGTGCTGAGTTATCTCTCTGTTAGAAAATAGGTGAATCCTTTCCATTTCTTAGGAAGCTGCTTTGCTGCTTCAGAATAGGGGCAACCTCTCCCAAACAGGAGAATCCACAAGACTTGGGAATTAAAAGGTGTGAGAGGTGAATTAGAGTGAAATGACAAAGATGACTATGAAACTTTGTGCTGTGTTAGGGTCCACTTTAAGTTTGAAGTATTTTCCAGACATCTAAGCAAAGATGGCCAACCACCTATTGGAAAAGTGAGATGGAAATTCAAAGAGAGTTTATGGTTAGAGATAAATATGGAAATGATTAGAAGTGGCCACTGAAGGTAGAAATGCAGATGAAATCCCTAGGACAGAAAATGTAAGAAATAGAGGAGAAGAAGGAAAAGAAGATCATTGCTTTTAATAGTCACTTCTGATTAGTGTTAACTCTCTGGGAATGAGGTAGTACAGCGGATAGGACATTAGGCCTAAAGTCAGGAAGACCTGAAATTCAAATCAACCCCAGACACTACTAGCTGTGTGACCCTGGGCAAGTTGCTTAGCCCTGTTTGCCTCAGTTTCCTTGACTCTAGAATGAGGATAATAACAGAACTTAGGTCACAGGGTTTTTGTGAGAATCAAATGAGATAATACTGTTAAAGTGCCTAGGACATAGTAAGCACTATATAAATGCTTGTTCGCTTCCTTCTCGTAATAGAAAATCATTTGCTTGTCTTCTTCCATTAATGCACCATATTGAAAGTTAAGGCCCATAGTACAGTAAATAGAGTCTTAAAGTTGGAATCAGAGAATGCTGACTCAAGTTTGGCTTTGCCTCTTATCACTAATATGACTTTTCACAAGTTACTTCATTTTCCCAACCCTAATCAGGATAATGATGCTTGTACTATGTAACTTATAAAATGGTTGAAAAGATGAAATGAGATAATGTGTTTATAATGAGCTAAGCGATTTATAACCCTTTAAAGCTATATATAAATGTGAAATATTAGTATCATGTACATATTGAATTCTTCAGTGGGATAAGCATCAAAGTGTCTTCTAGCTACGATCAGGAAAAAAAAATTTTGAAAAGACAGGAAGGTTGCAATGTGTTATCTTTGAAGTTTGTTAGTTTCTTTGCTTAATGGTATTTGGAAATCGTTCTGGGGAAAAGATGGATGAATAGCAAAGTCCTCAACATGTTCCAGGTGATGGCTAAGTATTTGTTATGGTTCTAAGGAGAGATCTTCAGTTTTCAAAGCTTTTCCAATAGAATGAAAACTCCCTGAGGGCTGAGATCATTTTGCATTTGGTAATGCCTTGTTACTATTATAGATTAAAAAAAAAAAGTTTAATTGAATTAAAAGCTTCTAAGCTGTGTTTCTGCTTTTTTTTTCCTTTAAATGCTCTTATGGGCATCAGAAAACAAATTCCATTCATTTCCTTACTCTCCAAACAACTTCAGCTTTAGCACTAGAAGTTTTAACTGCATGTCATCAAATAATATATCCAATCTAGTTTAGCTATATTTTATTTTAATCAAAATGGTGACAATTACATTTCCCAGAAAGCATAAGTATATTTGTAAAATTACAGGATTGGTGACCCATTGCTTCTTCTTTCTCTTGTATATTACTTGGAATGAATGATAGAAGCTTCTGGAATCAGTACCAAAGATAATACTCATAGTCACCCACACAGTGTCACCCACTTCTTTTGTAGGCATTGCTGTCATTGATGGGCACAGTCAAAGGCAAGGCCCTGATAGCTACACATAGGCTAAGAGGACATAACTGATTTATAGAGCAGTAAATAGTTGATGTTGTGCTTATGAGTAACTCAGAAATTCCACTTTGGGGGAAAACTTATATTTCTTTACTACAGCATCCCCTCATGCACACATAAAATTGTGTGTAGAATTATTTCCTTCAAGAAACTAAAGTGAAGGGGAAAAATGGATGGATTTGTGTACTTAAGATGATTATTTCAGATGGCACTCCAAAAAGACCAACCTAGGAATCAACAAAGGAAAAGCTAAGCAGACAAAGAACATATATTACCTAGATTATGACATTCAGTATCTTGGGCAGGCATTGCAAATGGACCCTGATTTAGGTCTGGGAATAAAGTGTCAATTGGGATGGATTGCACTGGAGTAATCATCCCATGTTGGGGTTTTCCCCCCCTTTTTAATTTAATTTTGTTTTATTTATTAGTTTCATTTGATGTCTTTTGTTTCTACAGCACAGTCACTTCTGGACGTGTTTTACTCTCTCCTGCTCCTACCCAGTGAGACTTCCTTTATAACAAAGGAAAACACTCATGCAAAAGCAGCCTACATAATGACCATGTCTTTTAGCTTTTGCAACTTGTCCCATTGCCCACCCCCCCATTCTGTTTACTTAACTATCAATTCATATAAGCCTTCCCACATTTCTCTGAATTCTTCATATTTGTTGTTTCTTACAGCACAGTCATATACCCTATTTCATTCTATTTCCAAGTCAATGTTGCCCAGTGACTCCCACTGCTAATTGACCAAAAAGCCCTATTTTCAACATGCTTGTTCTTTTGGTGATTGCTATATAGAAGTAAATCCTGTAAAGAAGTAAATCCATGATACCCAATGAATCAGTAAAGTGACTGCCCAGAAGAACAATCTTGTAGTGTCTATAAGTAGACTCCATCATATTATAAATGATTTGTATGCAAGAAATGATGTAAAAGATATTATTAAGGGTATGTCTAACTAGAAAAGGAAATAGTTTAGTCATAGTAGAGGGAGGGATAATAGATGGGGTAGCCTATAGTACCATGATTTATTAAAAGCATGACCTGCAAAAAAAAAAAAACATTGAGTAGTTCCATTATTGAGAATTTATGAAAAGACATGGGCAAGAGGGGCTCGGTATCATCAGGAATATCCATATAGACATCGTGTACCCATTGAAATGGGATATTTTTAGCTTTCTTTTTCCTTCAAATTTTAGAGTCTAAGGTACCAGTTTACATTTCAAAATATATTTGGAGATTCTTTTAGTTGTTCCTTCGAACACAGATACTTAGATGCCTATGTCGTTTACCTGTGATGTCTTTTCTCCACTTTGTCAGGATTGGCACTTAGAGGTTCATGTATTCATAGAATGTTACTGTCAGATGAAACTGCAGAGATAATACAGTTAAATTCTCTGTTTTTAGAGATGAGGAAATTGAGGCCCAGAGGCATGAAGCAACTCTCACAAGGTCACACAGGAAGACTTTGCATTTTATCAACATGTTTGCATTCCTTTCAAGTCTGAATTATTGGCACATCAAATTAATTCCAACTGAGAAGGTTTGGGCACTTTTCAAAAAATCACTTGCTTGCACCTGATCGCCTTTAGAAGAATATAACTTTTCTTACTGTTGCCAGAGTTCATTTCAATTAAATCTTAATGGGTAAGAATGAGACAAATGGATCTGTGAACAGTACCTTTCAGACCTTTTTAATTTTTATAAATTCACTTGCCAAGTTAGACTCACCCCATTGCAATTATTTCATTTGGTGCTTGGAAATTTCAGCCAGATTGCATACCCAGGGTGCCAGAGGCAATCACCTGCCTGGGTGCCTAACACTGGTGGGCATGTTATCCATCTAAATCGGAATCTGAGAAGGGTGATGTTAGGGAGGTGAAATGTCCCATTTGTCATAGCGTTCCTACGTAAAGATGGCTGGCACTTTGGGAACAGAGCAGTATGGGCAGTTTTTCTTCTCATTAGCCATTTTATTTGCAACTGCAGGGGCTGTCAGCAGCATGTACTTAATAACACTCAGTTCTTTTGGCATTAATGAGAGTGGTTGCCAAGTCCCTGGCATATTGCAGGTCTTATGACGGTATAGGGACCACCTCTTCCAATGAGCCTCCCCCTCCTCAGCCCATAGCCTTTCACAGAGAGGCTCCAATCTAAAATTAAATAGAGCATTGAAGAGGCTTCATCCGGAATGAGAGATTTATGCTGATCATGTATACATTTTCATGATTACAAATCTTCAGTAGATGAGCCCTTTTCACAATTCTTGGTGTAGAAAAGTTAGATAGTAACAATCAGCAATGTCATTAAAGTAATAAGATAGTCCAGAGAGTATATTTAAACTTGGTTATATTATTAAAATTTTATCTATGTATCTGTCACATACTTTGGGTGCTTTAGAGGGCCTCAGGAAGAAAGTCAAGTGACTTCCTTTCTGCAGACAGTGCCAGGAACCTGTAGCCTAAAGGGTCTTATTACTCGTGCAAGTCAGAAATAATAAAGAAAGAACAAAAACTCTCAACATGTATATTCGTTAAAGCTCAATGATAAGCCTCTAGGAGAAATTTTAGTTGCTTTTCCAATTCTAAACCTATTGCAGAAATAATGGAGGTAAGTCAATTTCCAAGACAGTGCTCTGGAGCTTCTACCGTGAGCAAGACAGGATATTGGAGACATAGAGGGGACTCTAGGCAAGGAGAATGTCACCCCCAAAGTGTGTTTCCCCATTTTGGTGCATCTCAAATATTCCACTAGGTCAGGTACCTTTTCTGTCACTAGTATTCTTTCTTCCCCTCCCATCCCTCTTCCAGAAGAGGTACAGCATATTGGATATTCACCCAAGTTTATATATCCATTCATTCAACAAGAAAAGGTTATACCATATGATCAGCACTGAATGAAGTTTTGGAGAGAAAGGCAAGAACATTTAAAAAGAAATATTCAATATCTGCTATTGATGAAGGGATAGGAATTAGACCCATGATTTCACTGGTAGAGAGTGTTCCTGGGTGAGGAAACTCCCTTAATCAAAGCAGGTTGGCACCTTCCCAATAACTTACAGTCTTACCCAGCTACCTAGAGCCTAAGAAGGTAGTTGACTTATTCAGGGTCCAACAGAGTCAAGACCTGAATGCAAGTATATGTGGCTAGATTAACTCTATCCACTGGGCCATGATACCTGGATGAAAGAAGACACAAATGTAACCCTCATAGAGAGCATAAACAAATACCTGATATTGTAGTATCAAGGATATGTATAAATGTCATGGAAACAAAAGTGTTCTTTCCAGGAGGTGAGTTAAATCTGATATCAATAACAATTTTTAAAACCTCAGATTAAACTTTGATTATTTTTCTTTTAAAAATACTTATTTATTTTTAGTTTTCAACATTCACTTTTATAAGACTTTGAGTTTTAAATTTTCTCCTCCTCCTCCCCTTCGCCTTCCCCAAGACAGTGTACAATCTGATATAGACCATACATGTACAATCATATTAAACATATTTCCACATTAATTATGTTATAAAGAATAATTAGAACCTAAAAGGAAAAACAATGAGAAAGGAAAAAAAAAAGGAAAAATAGTATGTTTCTGTATGCAGATTCCATAGTTCTTTCATGGGATGTGGATAGCATTTTCCATCATAAGTGTTTTGGAATTGTTATTGATCATTGCATTGCTGAGAAGAGCTAAGTCTATCAAAGTTGGTCACTGTACAATGTACCTGCTACCATGTATAATGTTTTCCTGGTTCTGCTCACTTCACTCAGTATCAGTTCATGCAAGTCTTTCCTAGATTAAATATTCTTTAAATTATAAGACTCAATTCTTCATGTTTCATATATTCCCTCCCCCCACAATTTTCAAAAGGGAACTATATAGTAAATATTCCATGGTTTGAGCAGGTTTAATATTTTTTTTTGGCTTTTTGGAGGAGGGAAGGGGTTAAGTGACTTGCAATTGGGGTTAAGTGCAATTGGGGTTAAGTGACTTGCCCAAGGTCATGTGGCTAGTTTTTTGTGTTAAGTGTCTGAGGCTAGATTTGAACTCAGGTCCTCCTGATTCCAGGGCCGGCGCTCTATTCACTGCATCACTTAGCCACCCCAGGTTTAATAATTTTTAAGAAAAATTAATCCTGGTATATTTTCATGAAACATAATACTCAGTAAAACTTTATGTATAGGGCAGGCACTTAATAAATGTGGCTTAATGATTGCAATCCTATTGGCCACACTTTTTCTTAAGAAAAACTATGAAGAGATATGACCATTGATGATTTACTTATGTGTACATCCACATTTTTATTTGGGGTCTGGATATTTGATTTCCCTGGTATAGGGAATTCTCCCATGAGAATGGGAGCTCCTTGAGATCAGGGTTTGTCTTACTTTATATTTGCATCCCCAATGCTCAGTACAGCACTTCACATATAATACACACTTAATAAATACTTTATTCTTTCATTCCTATAAGGAAACTTCCCCTATCAATGCAGTTCTGCAACTACCTACCTGATTAAGAGAGTTACCAGAAGCACTGATAAGTGACTTACCCAGAGTCACCAAAACAATGTGTCATGGGTAGGTCTTGAATTTAGATCTTCCTGACTTCAAGGCTAGTTTTTCATCTACCCTGCTACCTGTCTATGCATGTGCCTACATATATTAATAATAATAGTTTAAATGTATACAGTACAAGGGCCTACAAAATGCTTTCCTCACAGCTTTTTGAGATGGCTAATAAACATTTAAGGATGATGAAAACCACAGGTATGAAATGATTTGCTTGAGTAATTCAGCTAGGACCTGGCAGTCAGAATTTGAATCTAGGTCTCCTGACTGCATGTCCAGGACTCTATGAACCATATTTCATGACTCTTTGCCCTTCTCACTTATTTCCTCCTTCCCTCTACTCTCTTATGCATAGGATAGGAAGGTAAATAGATCCATAGATGATAGACAGATAAATATTTATATCTTTCTACACATAAATAATATACACAGAAACACATAAAATGCTTTTTGAGGGAAGGATCTTGCATACTGTGGGAGAATTACCCACTTCAGTTGTCCTACTAATGTCAATTGAGGCAATCTGGTGGAGAAGATAGAGTGCTAACCACAAGTCAAGCTTCAGGAAACCACAGGGTCAAATCTCTCCTCTGATGTTCACTAGTTGTGTGTCCATAGGCAAGATACTTTTATCACTGAGCCTGTTTCCTCAACTTTAAAATGGGAATAATAATGTCTATTGGCACTACCTCATAAGGTTGGGGTAAGGCTCCAAGTTCTTTCTAAGAAGTGCTATATGAATGTTAGTTATTATTATTACCATTATAAATCTATCTCTATATAATGCATGTCCCCAGAATCTCTGAAGTATCTATCATGGCTAAAGTCATTAGGTCACATTTATTAAGTGTCTGCTGTATACTTTACATCATGCTGATATGTTGTGTTTTTTGAAAAAATTATTTTCACATTTCTTTAAAATTACTCCCCCCCCCATTCAATTACATAAACTATAAAGCCCTTATTGTGAGCCAGGCACTATGCTAGGTTCTGTGGGGTATCACACGGGCCTGCCTTTCAGAAGCTCGTGGAAGTAAGGTTGATAAGACAGGCACACAATTAACTATAATACAAAATGAACCATCCAAATCACTATGAGGGTGTAAAAGAGGAAGGATGGAAGCCAACAAGCATTTATTAAGCTTGGGTCTTTATGTGCCAGGTCACTGAATATACAATTATATTTGCTTATATGCAAATAGAAGGACAATCCCTACCCTCCAGGAGCTTATATTGTAACAGGGTAAAACAATACACACAAAAGGAAGTTGAAAAGCAGGAGGGAGGTGGGCAATAGGCTGGGCAGGGAATAAAGGTACCTGGCATGGGAGCCATGCTTTTAAAGTCCAGAAGCTTGAAACAAGACCAGAAGGGGAGTGAAAGTCAGCTTCGACTCCTTCACAAAATGGACTCTCCAGGAGAAACTCACCAATGGGAGAAAAGGCCTCAGGGAAGGTGGGATATTCCAGGGAAAGGAGGCACTGAGGAAAGTTCCAGGATGAGACACAGGCAGAGACATTGTTTTAAAGTTAAAAGCCAGGAACGGGACTGGGAAGGAGTAATTACTTCCAGCTGTGCTATCAGGAAAACCTTCACAAAGGATATTGTACACCTGAACTGGAGCTTGGAAAAGGGATGTTTTCAGCAGCCATACAAGAGGAATCTATTCAAAGGTGAACAAAGGCATGGAGGCAGTAAAACACATGGGGTTTTTATAGAAGAACAAAGAGCACACATAGGAAAGTTATGAGCAATAAGACTGTGAAGGTGGGTTGTAGACAGAACATTGAGAGCCTTGAATAACAAGGAAAAGAGCTTGAACAATGTGCGTAGAGTAGAGAGGGAAATCTCTGATGATGCTGAACTGATTGTTTGTCTGTACTTATCTGGTCATCACAGAACTAAAATTCACTGATTACATAGCCAAGATGCTTGGGCAGAGGCATTTGAACTGGGAAATTTACGTGCAGTATCTGAGATCCTTCCCTCAGCTGTCCTTTTATTTCAGATTGAGTATTTCCCTTTGGGTCAGGCTGTTCATGTTCCTGGAGAGGACAGGATCCTTGGGTAATCCATATCTATCTATGGGTAGCAAAAAGAAATGGGGAAATTGATCTGAGCCAGTCAAGTTGCTAAGAGTCATCACTGAAAATAAGAATTGTCTACAAGCTAGTCTAATTTGTCTCTCATCTAAGAGATGTGGCTCAGAAGTTCCCCAGTCTACTCTCAAAGGACCATGATGTGGGAAGACATTCATTCTCCGAAGAAGAGAAATGATAAATGGAAGACAGAGAGACCAGTGAGAGGTTCTGGCAATAGTTTGAAGCATGAATGCAATGAGTACTTTAACTAGGAGAGTGATGGTGGGGAAGGGAAAGGAAAGGCAAGGGATGTATCTGAGATAGAATTGGCAGGACTTGATGACTGGATTAGATATAGGAATGTGAAGGGAGTCAAAAATAACTCTCAACTGTCTATTGTACACAACACAGTGAATAGGGATATCTTTAGAAGAAGTAGGTTAGTAAAGATAGGCAGATAATGTGATACATGGAGTCTCAAGAATATTTAACAATGTTTCCTAGGTGGTAGGTTACCTAACAAAGGAGTTGTAATAAGAAACTAAACCAAGCCACCCTCCTACATCATTAGGCCTCTATAAATAGAAGAGTCTTAATCTCGACCCTTGGGAATGGCCTGGACATCAGGAACTACATGAACCTATGATAGGAATAAAATGAATTTTATTTCCTTAAAATACTAACTATGCCAATGAGTTAGTATGGTATATCACCCACTGAGCTTAAAGATTTCCAGTTTCTTGGGAGAGAAGTTTGCCATAGTATTCAATGGTATTTCAGAGAATAGAACTTTATGTTTTAACAATTTGTTGGAGGAGGAGGTGGGGGGTAGAGAAAAGAAATGCTTAATAATTGAAAAAATAATTTTAAAAAGTTAATTTGTTATAGATGGGGAATATTTTTCTATCTTTGTATCTCTAGCACCTAACCCAGGACATTGCATGGGTGCTTAACAAATGTTTATTGAACTTAATTCATTGTCTTTCAGTACTATAGCTAGTTATAACATAATTGGTATATCTATAAAGATTTAAGGCTTATGAGGTACATTACAATATAATGAAATGTATAACAAAACATAACACATTGTGATATAATGTAACAGTATTTATATAGCTCTGAGGTTTGCAAAATGCTTTACAATTGTTATCTCATTTTATCCTCGCAACACTGGGGGAGGTAGGTGCTGTTATCATTCCCATATTATAGATAAGAAAACTGAGGCAGTTAGTTATACAACTTACCACTGATTTTCCTCTAACAGCCCTATGAGGTACATACATGTATTTTTTTTTTTACTTTCAGTTTACAAATGAGCAAACAGGGTTCTTAGTAGATAAATGATTTATCTGCTTAATTTGACATCACTAGGCAAGATTACATCACTCTAAACCCAGTCCTCCATGTACTATTCTAAGCTGCTTTTATAAACTAGGGAGTTATACTTGAGTAAAGGTAAGGAGACTTGGGACATATCATTTGGCTAGTCTTCATTTATTTATGACACAAAGGCAAACAATTCAAGTGGAAATTTCAGTCAAGAAAGTTATGGATGGGCGGAGCCAAGATGGCGGAAAGGAAGCAGTAACCTTGCTGAGCTCCTCTGTCACTAAGTCCAAAAGGGTAAATCTGAGCGAATTCCGGAGTGACGGAGCCCAGTGGAAGACAGAGTGTGGCAGAATCCAGCCCAGGAGGTTGCCCAGAGTGTCCGCACAGGTCGAGCGCAGAGCGCGTGGGGTCTGCACAGCTCAGACCTAAGAGCAGGCAAGCAGACGACACCAGAGAGAGAAAAAGCCCCAGCCTGCAGACTTACCAAGGACGAATCGCAGTCATCTCCCAGAGGGAACAGATCATTGGAGCCAGGTAGGAGAGTCGGGCCCCCAGTGGAGAGAGTGGCTTCTCAGGCTGCATTCAGCCCCCAGCCTGGAAATTTAGAAACTGCCTGCCTGTATAATACAGGGGCTGGAATGGCAAAGTAAATTCTAGCTGCTCTGATCCTCCCATCCCTCCTTCATGAAGCAGAAGACCCAAAGATAAGTCTCCCACCCAGATTGAAATCCCAAGTTAATGGAAATAGCCTCAGGCTTGAGAATCTCCAAGAAAGGGTGTAACTGAGACAGCCAGGAATCTGAAGAGAAGAGAGGGAGGGGACCCAACAAGCCCCACCTCACCTCACCAACAAAAGCCTACTTATAGCCCAGGGGTATAGAGGCAGAAATCTGAAGTGGTCAGACTCATCCCCACCTACACATCTACATTCCTCACTGACTCCCCTGACTTAGCCATAAACTAGCCACCCAGAGGTATTCAAAGTCAAGGATCAGGCCCCAGACTCATAGCCTGAGACACTAAGAAACAGGAAGTCACAATGGGAAGGAAGGAAGCTGAAAAGGAGAAGGGGAAGGCAAGAAAGTCTATTCGAGCATACTATGCAGGGCAAGAAAAACAAAACACACAGGACAATATAGACTCTCTGCCCACACCAGAGACCACAGAAGGAAACATGATCTGGTCTCAAGCCCAAATAGCATTCCTGGAGGAGCTTAAGAAAAATTTTAAAGACCAAATCAGGGAGGCAATGACCAACTTGGAAAAAGAAAATACCTCCCTAAAAAAGGAACTTCAAAAACTCACTGAAGAGGGGCGGCTAGGTGGCGCAGTGAATAGAGCGCCGGCCCTGGAATCAGAAGGACCTGAGTTCGGAGCCGGCCTCCGACACTTAATCCATACAAAAACAAACACCTAGCCGTGTAACCTTGGGCAAGTTACTTAACCCCAATTGCCCTAAAAGGGGTGGCTAGGTGGCGCAGTGAGTAAGAGCGCCGGCCTCGGAGTTTGGATGACCCGAGATCAGATGCGGCCTCAGAAAATGAGCACCCACGCATAAATAATGACTAGCCGTGTAACCTTGAGCAAGTTACTTAACCCCAATTGCTTTAAAAAAAAAAAACTCACTGAAGACCATAATTCACTAAAAATTAGATACAATCAAACTGAAACTTAGAACTCTATGATGCAGCAGGAGTCAATCGAAAAAAACAAGATGATTGAAAAATTGCAAGAAAATGTAAAATATCTCACTGGAAAAATAACTGACCTAGAGAACAGATCCAGGAGAGACAACCTAAGAATTATTGGTCTACTGGAAAGCCATGATGAAAAAAGCAGCCTAGACAACATCCTCCAAGAGATTGTCAAAGAAAACTGTCCTGAGGTCCTGGAATCAGAAGATAAAATAACTATCGACAGAATTCACCGGACTCCTCCTGAGAGAGATCCCAAACTGAAAACTCCAAGAAATATAGTAGCCAAATTCCAGAACTACAAGATTAAAGAAAAAATTCTACAAGCAGATAAAAAGAAACAAATCAAATATCGAGGAACTACAGTTAGGATCACACAGGACCTAGCAGCTTCTACATTAAAAGAGCGGAGGGACTGGAATTTGATATTTCGTAGGGCAAGAGAGCTAGGACTACAACCAAGGATTAACTACCCGGTAAAACTGAGCATAATCTTTCAGGCAAGGAGATGGACGTTTAATGAAGTAAGGGACTTCCAGACTTTCCTAATGAAAAAGCCAGAGCTCAATGGAAAATTTGATCTCCAATTACAAGACTCCAGAAGAACATAAAAAGGTAAACAAGGGTAACATAGACTCACACATGCAGAAGTGCACACACCCATACCCACAAACACAAGCTCATTACCTGGGATGCAACAAGAGCAAAATGTTCACATCCCTATATGTGGAGCTGATAACTGTCAATATTTGAAATCTCTATGATTATCATGACCTGCAAAAGGGTTATACTTAGAGGGTGTGGGTATGAAGGCACTAATATGGAGTCTAAAAAAAAAAAAAGACTATTAAGGGGATCAATGGTACTGTAATGGGAAAAAGGAAAGGATGAGCTAGGAAAAGGTAAAATATGCCATCTAAAGAGGCATCAAAACACACTATAGAAGAAGGGAAAATAAGAGGGAGAGGAACATCATTTAAACACTATTCTCACTGGTTCTGGTTCAAAGAAGGATCAAATTAATCAGTGAAGTTTAAGAATCTAACGTGAATAGACACATAAATTCATTAAATAGAGGAATTGGAGGGAGGGAGAGGAGCACTGTTTGAAATTTACTCTCATTGGTTTGGAATCAAACGGGAGTAATTTACTCTGATAAGTATAAAAATTTATTGTGTCCTATAGATAGTGGGAGGGTAAGGGCGGGGTGAAAAGGAGGAGACTAAAGGGAGGGATTATAAGGGAGGGAAATAGTAGTAAGGGGAGAGGGTAGGTTAAGAAGGGGGGTCACTGGGTGGGAACACTGAGGGAGGGGGCGGTCAAAAGGAAAACTTCAAGGAGGGGAAGGGAGAAGGAATAAACAAAAATATAAACAGGGGAGGGAATAGGATGGAAGGGAAGAGACAGATAGTCATCATTACTGTGAATGTGAATGGGATGAACTCTCCCATAAAACAGAGGCAGATAGCAGAATGGATTAAAAACCAAAATCCTACAATATGCTGTCTACAAGAAACACATTTGAAACAAAGGGATACCCACAGGTAAAGGTAAAAGGTTGGAGTAAAATTTATTATGCCTCAGCTAAAGTAAAAAAAGCAGGGGTAGCAATACTTATCTCAGATAAAGCAAAAGCAAAAATAGATCTAATTAAAAGAGATAAGGAAGGAAACTATATCCTACTAAAAGGCACCATCGAGAATGAAGCAATATCACTACTTAATATATATGCACCAAATGGTATAGCATCCAAATTCCTAGAGGAGAAGTTAAAGTAATTAGAGGAAGAAATAGATACAATAACTATACTAGAGGGGGACCTTAACCTCCCCCTCTCTGAACTCAATAAATCTAACCTCAAAATAAACAAGAAAGAAGTTAAGGAGGTGAATAGAATCTTAGAGAGACTAGATATGATGGATCTCTGAAGAAAACTGAATGGGGATAAAAAGGAATTTACTTTCTTCTCAGCAGTGCATGGTACATACTCAAAAATAGACCATGTACTAGGGCATAAAAACCTCACAATCCAGTGCAGTAAGGCAGAAATAGTAAGCGCATCATTCTCAGATCATGATGCAATAAAAATTATATGCACTAAAGGGCCATGGAAAGATAGACTAAAAACTAATTGGAAACTAAACAATTTAATCCTAAAAAATTGGTGGGTCAAAGAAGAAATTATAGAAACAATCAATAATTTCATTCAAGAGAATGATAATAATGAAACAACATACCAAAATTTGTGGGATGCACTAAAGGCGGTTCTCAGGGGAAGTTTTATATCCCTGAGTGCATACTTAATTAAAGCAGGAGAGAAGTGGAGGTCAATGAATTTGGACACAAATTGAAAAAAGCTAGAAAAAGAACAAATTGAAAACTTTAATTTAGTACTACAATTAAGAAATATTGAAAACCAAGGGAGAGATTAATAAAATTGAAATTAAGAAAACTGTTGAATTAATAAATAAAACTAAGAGCTGGTTCTATGAAAAAATCAACTAAATTGATAGCCCCTTAGTCAATATGATAAAAAGAAAGAAAGAAGAAAACCAAATTATGAGTATCAAAAATAAAAAGGGGGAATCTACCTCTAATAAAGAGGAAATCAAAATAATAATGAGGAATTATTTTTCCCAATTGTATGCACATAAATATGACAATCTTAGTGAAATGGATGAATATTTACAAAATCACAAGTTGCCCAGATTAACTGAAGAGGAAGTGAATTACCTAAATAACCCCATCTCAGAAAAGAAATCAAACAAGCGATCAATGAACTCCCTAGGAAAAAATCTCCAGGGCCAGATGGGTTTACTAGTGAATTCTATCAAACATTTAAAGAACAATTGATTCCAATACTCTACAAACTATTTGGGAAAATTAGTGAAGAAGGAGTCCTACCAAACTCTTTCTATGACACAAATATGGTAATGATTCCTAAATCAGGAATAGATAAAACAGAGAAAGAAAATTATAGACCAATTTCCCTCATGAATTTAGATGCAAAAATTCTAAATAAAATATTGGCCAAAAGACTCCAACAACTTATCACAAAAATAATACACTCTGATCAGGTAGGATTCATTCCAGGTATGCAGGGATGGTTTGATATTAGGTCAGTATAATTGGATCAACAGTAAAACTATCAGAAACAACATGATTATTTTAATAGATTCAGAAAAGGCTTTTGAAAAGTAAATATTCATTTTATTATACTAGATAGTATGGAATTGGGCTTTTTAATATAGTTGTTAGATTTATTTAGATCAGCAAGTTTATTGTGGGGATATAGAAGCCTTTCCAATAATATTATGAGTGAAAGAAGGGTGTTCACTATCCTCTTATTCAATCTGGTACTAGAAATGTTAGCAGTAGCAATTAGAGAAGAAAAAGAAATCAAAGGAATCAAATTAGGCAAAGAAGTGACCAAGCTGTCATTCTTTGCAGATGATATGATGATATACTTAGAGAATCCTAGAGAATCAAGTAAAAAATTACTTGAGACAATAAATAAATTTGGCAAAGTTGCAGGATATAAAATAAACCCACATAAATCCTCAGCATTCCTGTACATCTCTAATAAAACTCAACAGCAAGAGATAGAAAGAGAAATCCCATTTAAAGTCACTGTAGACATTATAAAATATTTGGGAATCTACTTGCCAAAACAAACCCAGAATCTATATGATCACAACTACAAAACACTTCTCACACAAATAAAAGCAGATCTAAATAGTTGGAAAAATATCAATTGCTCGTGGCTGGGTCGAGCTAATATAATAAAAATGACAATTTTACCCAAACTAAATTATATATTTAGTGCCATTCCAATCAATTTACCAAAAAACTACTTTGTAGAGTTAGACAAAATAATAACAAAATTTATTTGGAAAAACAAACGGTCTAGAATATCAAGGGAATTAATGAAAAGAAATGCTAGGGAAGGTGGACTAGCTATGCCAGATCTTAATCTGTATTATACAGCAGCAGTCACCAAAACTGCTTGGTACTGGCAGAGGTGTAGAGTAGTGGATCAATGGAATAGATTAGGTGCAGGAGACCCAGCAGTTAATGAATATAGCAATCTATTGTTCAATAAACCCAAAGACCCCAGTTTTTGGGATAAGAATGCACTATTTGACAAAAACTGCTGGGAAAACTGGAATACAGTATGGCAGAAACTGGGCATAGACCATTATCTAACACCATATACCAAAATCAAGTCTAAATGGGTGCATGATCTAGGTGTAAAGGATGATACTGTAAGCAATTTGGGAAAGCAAGGAATAGTTTACCTGACAGATCTGTGGAGAGGGGAAGATTTTAGGACCAAACAAGAATTAGAGAGCATTATAAAATGCAAAATGGATAATTTTGATTACATTAAATTGAAAAGCTTCTGTACAAACAAAGCCAATGTAACCAAGATCAAGAGGGAGGTGGGAAATTGGGAAAGAATTTTTACAACTTGTGTCTCTGATAAAGGACTCATTTCTAAAATTTATAGAGAATTGAGCCAAATCTATATGAATACAAGTCATTCCCCAATTGAGAAATGGTCAAAGGATATGAATAGGAAGTTTTCAGAGAAAGAAATTAAAGATATCTATAAGCATATGAAGAAATGCTCTAAATCACTATTAATTAGAGAAATGCAAATCAAAACAACTCTGAGATACCACATCTCTCCAGTCAGATTGGCTAAGATGACAAAACAAGAAAGTGACAAATGCTGGAGAGGATGTGGCCAAATTGGAACGCTAATACATTGCTGGTGGAGTTGTGAACTTATCCAACCATTCTGGAGAGCAATCTGGAATTATGCCCAAAGGATTATAAATAATTTCATACCCTTTGACCCAGCCATACCACTTCTAGGGTTATATCCCAAAGAGATCATAGAAGTGGGAGGAAGAACCATATGTACAAAAATATTTTTAGCAGCCCTTTTTGTGGTTGCAAAGAATTGGAAACTAAAGGGGTGCCCATCAATTGGGGAATGGCTAAACAAGTTGTGGTATATGAATGTAATGGAATTTTATTGTGCTATAAGAAACGAGGAGGTGACAGATTTCATAATTACCTGGAGAGACTTATACAAACTGATGCTGAGCGAGAAGAGTAGAATCAGAAGAAATTTGTATACAATCACAGACATACCATATCTGTGACGACCAACTATGACAGACTGGACTCTTTTCAGCAATGCAGTGATATAAGTTAATCCCGAATGACTCAAGAAAGTGAGAAATGCGCCATCCAGAGATATAACTAGAAAGAACTGAGCCTGAATCCTGATGGAAGCAAACTAAATGATCTTGTTCTTCTCATTGTTTGGTTTTACTTCTTCCTTACCATCTTTCATCCCACCTAGTACAATATGCCTTTGTAATTGGAATAATGTTTAATATGAATGCATTTGCAGACCCTATACTGTACTATATGCTGTCATGAGGGGAGGGGGAGGGAAGTAAAGGAAATTTGAAAATCAAGGAACTATGGAATTGAATCTTGTTAACTGAAACTAAACTAATAAATTAATTTTAAAAAAAAGAAAAAAAAGAAAATGGAAAAAAAAAGAAAGTTATGACCCCAGATTTTTTTTAGTTGTGTTTTATTCTGTTTTCTATACTAAATTTTACTTTCATTCTCCTTTATTTAATGGAATTAAATGGGTTAATGTGTCTGAGACAGAACCTTTCTGTCATGTCCAGGACCCAAGGGGAGGACGCTACAAGGGTTAACCGTCAGATCACTAGGAGGTGAGCAGAACTGTATGTGACCTGAGAAAGTGGAAGAGCCGAGTGCCAAAGTTACGCGTAGCATAAACCAAGTCATCTTTAATCAAGAAACCGAGGTTTTGAGCCAGGAAATTGGAGACAGTTACTAGAAATCAGCAATCAATGGGTGTCAAGTACAGGCGAGGTTGTTCACATGCCTTCAGATACATATAAATGTGGGAGTTGGGTTAAATGCCAAATGTAGAAATATGCTGAGCAATCAGGGGCCGTGATAAGGTAGCTAGGGCAATTCAGAGCAAAGTATTGATTGACTGACAGTTTTTGTCCTGCTCTTAGCCTGTAGGCTGTTCTTAAAGGAGCAACGCTATTAACTGGTGGGATGCAAAGACTTAATCACAGTTATCTTTCCTCAGTTTCCCTCACATGTATCTCTTCCCTAATGTTTTCTAGTGTATTACTGTTTCTCCTTTAGCTTGAGGAAGATAAAAACAAAAAGGGAATGATAATTAAGAGAAGGCAGAGGAGAAGATATTTTGACAATTTATCCTCATAGTTTGTGATATTTTTTTCCCATCATTGTGTAGAAGGCATTTGTGCCTTGGTGAGTATTTGATTATGTGTGTGCATTTGTATGTATGTGTTTATAGGAAGAAAACCAAACCTTTCTCTCAGAAGGCAAATAGAACACTCCCAAGAGAGGTAGACAGGAAAATCATATTTTAAAAGCTCAGAAACATCCATCCTCCAAATATGGCTTTGTCATTATGATCTTCTTTGGCTTGTTGGGCATCTCTACCTCCCTCCAAGCTAAATATTAAAAGAAAACAGTCACCAAAGCAGTGATTGCCAGCCTCCTTGCACTGAGCTGGGGTTTTTTCATTTCATAGGCCATTCATACTCTACAGCATCAATCCCACAAAGACAATCTCTAGCCTTAAGACCTGAAGAAAGAGGGCTCTGAAATGTGTTGTTAGAAAGTTCTATCTGGGCACACTAGAGAGCAATTCAATTTCGTTCTTTCTGCTGGGCAAAGAGTGAAGATTCCACAACAAAATAACTCAGGAAAAGCAAAGAATTTGTTTTTGCTTTTAGCCTAAAAGTTAGATATAGACCAGCAAAAGGTTTTCCCACTTACCTTAACACTCTCTCCTACTTTATGGGTTCTTAAACAAAGTCTTCATAGAATCGTACAGTCTGAGTTGGAAGAATCATCGGGTTCTCTATTATAACCAGGGCTTACACAGGTATGCTATAGTAGCAAGAAAACTGGCTTTGGAGTCAAGGGGCTTGGATTCAAGTCCTGCCCTTGATGCTTACTCCCTATATGCACTGTACCCCCCCCCGGGGGGGGGGGCTGTTTCTTCCTCCACAAAATGAAAGGGTTGGCTTGAATGGCCTCCACAGTGACTTGTAGCTCTAAATCAGTGGTCCTGAGATTCACCATAATATTTCTCACAATCGTTTGTTCCCCTGTGAAGCAGGAATAGAGGGACTAAGGAAAAGTTTTAGAGCTGGAATGGACCCTAAGGGCCATCCTACCCAACCTCCTCATTTTATAGAGGAAGAACTGGAGGTCCAGGAAGATGAAGGACTTGACCAAGGTCACATAGGTGGTAACAGAGGCAAGATTTAAACCCAGTTGCTCTGAGTCCAAACCTGGACTCCATCACCTCTCCACCTCCTGGCCACACTACCTCCATAGGCTGCTCATTCTATTTTTGGAAACCTCTAACAGGCTCCTTCCATAAGGCCAGAACTGTCTCTTTACACCTTCTACCCATCATTCTTATCCATAAATCCAAAGAGAACAGGTCTAACCCATCTAGACAGCAATCCTTATGATACTTGAAGGCATCCCTCTCCATCTTCCTCAATCTTCCCTTCTCCCAGCTAAGCACACACCATTCCTCTTCAGCCAGGCCTTCCATACCATGGTTTTAACCAACCATTGTGTAGCTTTGTCTTCCATTCTGATTTTTGGCATTTAACAGAATAGAGCAGCATTCTGACAGAAACGAAAGAAACATGACCTTCCAAGTGCTTTCTTAGACTTGGGAGTAAGATAGGTTGTGGAGGATGGTCAGGGGCCATCTGAGAAGTATGTCTCGCAGCCGTGTGTTACCTTCTCTACTCCTAACATATTAAGCTACTTGTAATGACAGTCTAGGTCTCAGTCAAATAGTATAGGGGATAGGGACCTGTGATTTTTATTTGGTGTAGGAAACTCACTCTATGAATGTAGATATCAATGATACTTACAGTCTTAGAGCATAGATTCTTTTTTTTTTTTTTTTGCTTTTTGGAGAGGGGAGGGCAGGGTAATTTGGGGTTGACTCATCTGAGGTCACAAGGCTAATAAGTGTTAAGTGTGTGAGGCTGGATTTGAACTCAGGTCCTCCTGACTCCAGGGCAGGTACTCTATGAACTGCACCACCTAACCACCCCTTAGAGCATGGATTCCTAACCTTTGTTGTGTCAGAGACTGCTTTGACAATATAATGAAGCCTACAGACCCCTTTTCAGAAAAATGTTTTTAATTAAAAATTCCTTTAAAATTGAAGAAAATGGGGAGGCTAGGTGGCACAGTGAATAGAGCACTGGCCCTGGAATTAGGAGACCCAAGTTCAAATACAGCTTCAGACATTTAACACTTATTAGCTGTGTGACCTTGGGCAAGTCACTTAACCCCAATTGCCCTGCCCTCCCCTCTCCAAAAGGCCAAAACAAAAAACAAATAAAATTGAAGAAAATGTTATTAAAGTATTTAATATTCAATATAATTATATTGAATATCTAACATCATTAATGTTTAAGATGTTGGTGAAAAATAAATACACATATGTATGGATAGGTGTAGGTATACACATATAAAACATACATACATACATATTTCCCCCATTCCAGCTTATAGAGTTCCTGAAATCTAGCCACACATCCCAGGCTAGAAACTCTTAAAGAGTTTCTGGAACACAATGAGGTGAAATGATTGTTCAGGATCACACAGCCATAATGTCAGAGCCAGGACATGAACCCAGGTTTTTTCTCACAGGGCAGCTGGCTCTCTCTGACATTCTGCTTCTGTATGGTTCTACATTGTAGCATCATAAACATCTCAGAGTTGGAATGACATTCAGAGATCATCTAGCCCAACTCATACCTACCTTTGTCTCAGCGTGGTGCTCACTTAGGAGAAGGGAGAGATGGAGGGGATGGCATCTCATCCACATTAATGCCTAAAAGAAGAAAGAAGGTGGAGAATAAACCTAGGTATCCATATCTTCTCCCTACAATCTTCCTCTCTCAGCCATTTCATTAGTTTCATTATCCCCTCTGAAAATATAGATTACAACTCTCTTTAATGTTTCTGACCAAAAAAAAAAAAATCAATCACTCTGTGACTAACCTGGTACTGGGGCAGCTAGGTGACCCAGTGAGTAGAGTGTGGGCCCTGAAGTCAGGAAGACCTGAGTTCAAATCCAGCTTCAGACACTTATTAGCTGTGTGACCCAGAACATATCACTTAATCCTGTCTGCCTCAGTTTCCTCATCTGTAAAACATGGGAAATAATAGCATCTACCTCCCAGGGTTATTGTGAGGATCAAACAAGATAATAATTGTAAAGCACTTAGAAAATGCTATGTAAATGTTAGCTACTGTTACTATTATTAATACTAAGTCTTTCTGGATTTTGTTTCTCTGGATGGGGAGGGGAGGAGAGCCAGAGATAAGGAAAAAGAAGACAGAGAGATTGGTTTAGTACCTGCCAGAGCATATAATGTAGAAGCATGAATATCTTTAACTCATTTCCACCCAATGGGGATGCATCTGAATAGGACTTTAGTGGAGATTAGTATATATTAATGATGATAATTAGGATAAATATTTACCTGGAGATTTTCATTTTGCTATGTTTTACATACATTATTTCATTCAATTCCTCTAATAACTTTACAGAAACATAGTAGAAGTGTTACTGTACCCATTTTTCAGATGAGGAAACTAAAGCATGAAGAAGTTGACTTGTAAAAGGTCACGCTGCTTATGGAGCTGAGATTTAAACTGATTCCAACATTTTTTATGACCCCCTGACTCTTGCCTCTATAAACATGAATATACATATAAATATATACATGTATACTCAGGTGGATCTGTGATCTCACCAATCTGGATGTCCCATTCGACAAGGACATTGCAGCCCAACCATGCCTACCCATCCTCTGCAGTTCTTGACTGTAAACTCCTAAAAACATACTGCACCTCTCCACCTGACATGCTTGAGGCCTGCTTTGTTTTCATCTGACATCCTAGGAAACCAGAAAGGCAGCAAAGCTCCCTGCTGCCCATCCTTGTCTGGCCAGTGTGGACAGCCTCCCTTCTCTTCCTATCTTAGATTTCCTTGATAATGTCATCTACTTCTCTTCTTCAATACAAACAATATCTTGCTGCTTGCTCACACTTACAAACACACACACCTCACTTTTGCCCTCTGTGAATTATTCATTTTTAGTTATTCAGAGATTGCACACACACACACATATATACACATATATACATATATATGTACATATATGTATGTATGTTAATATGTGTATATCATTGTTTTAAGGACTGTGCTTCTAACAACCAAAGGCTTTGAGAATAATGTCATTGGCAATGTAAGGGAAAAGAGAAAACTTACTAAGACAACAGAGGCAAATGTCAAGAGGAAAGTTGTGGTTCTCATTCAAAAACCAATCTGCCCAAGTGAATCCCAGTTGCTGGTATATATTGTCAGACTCATTAATTGGATGGCTGTGCCACCATGGAACACCCCAGAGAAGCCGGGAGTCTACATATCCGACGCCGATTTCAGCAAATGCCGTGTGTGCCAGTCCATTTGCACCATCTGCTGAACAAGTGTCAGGCAATGGAAGGATGGCAGACACTTGGGAACATGTGCTGAAATGCCATTTGGAGAAGGGAAATTGGCTCCATCAAAGGCCATGAAAATACAAATCCTGAGGCTGTTGTGGAACTGAAAGTTTGTGGAAAGAAGGGCCAAAAGCTCTTTGGCCCTCTCATTTCTGATCTTAGAGGGTGCCATGATTTCTCGCCAACTAACATACCACTGCCCCAGCCTCAGCACCACTCACTGCATACAGAATGTACTGAAAAAAAAGCAGAGAGAGGTACACACATCTCTGGGTTGTGTGACTGCTAGGATAATGGGCGGTGAGTCATTTTTCTTTCCACTCCAAGACAACATTGTAGACTCAGCTTCATAAATGCATCTCTGTGGCTAGGACATTTGTTTTCCCGCATCCTACTCTGCAAGAGGTTGCTTTATAGCTTTCAGATATCCAAATGGAACATTTTGAAACAAAGACTTCCTACCACATTTGCGTATATGTACATGGAGGATTGGGGGGGAGGGGAGAAGGCATGCATTTCTGGATATGTGTATATATGTTCCTCAGTTAGTGACCTTGAGCTTAATTCTTCCAGTGCCTAAGTTATGCCCAGATAATAATATAGGTACCTTTGGAAGAAGCAATAACTCTTTCAAACTGCTTGGGTGCTATCATTTTCTCTTAATAAATAGAATAGATGCCTTGCCAAAAAGCTGGCTGTAAAGTGAAGTGCTTTATATTAAACTCCTTAAATATACACACACAGTCCCTGTAATGAAATTTGTCTAATTTTCTCACTAAAATGTTTTCCAGACTACAGAACAAAGCACAAAACTAGGGATATTTCTCCATCTACAGAATTTAGTTACTATAACTTTCTCTCTGAGTATGAGCATTTTTTGAAATGCTAGACCAGGAATCAGGAGGATCTGAGTTCAAATTTGACCTCAGATACTTGCTAGATGTGTGACCCTAGGCAAGTCACTTAACCTCTATTTGCCTGTCTCCTCATTTGTGAAATGGAGATAAAAACATCATGTGGCTTCCAGGGCAGGGTTGTCATGAGGATTAAAAGAGATGACATGTAGAAGTGCTTTACGAAATGTTCCATAAATGCCATTATTTTTGCTATCATCATGCCAGACATATCTGATTCCTAACCACTTTGCAAAGATATTTTGTGATTGGCTTTCAACACAGTCATTAATATGTTATAATGTCATTGTTTTCTTTAAATCTTATTTTTCTGCATTGTTAAATATTATTCTATTATGTCTGAAGTAACACCTCTTCCTTATACACTAAAAGTGAAATGGAAAATTGATATTTGGAGACAGAATTTTAACTTGTGGCTAACTTTTCAGGAAAGTATTTCATAAACCTATAGAATGTTTTAATTATATGTGACCTCAAAGATTATCTAACACAATCACCTTGCTTTATAGGTGAGGAGACTGAGGCCCCTGGAAGTTAAGTAACTTTTCCAAGGTCATAAATCTAGTCAGTAGTAGAGGAAGTACTGAGATCTCTTGTTAGAACTTT
This sequence comes from Gymnobelideus leadbeateri, assembly GCA_011680675.1. Taxonomy (NCBI): domain Eukaryota; kingdom Metazoa; phylum Chordata; class Mammalia; order Diprotodontia; family Petauridae; genus Gymnobelideus; species Gymnobelideus leadbeateri. The sequence goes on from WOXC01011414.1 coordinate 799,717, forward strand.
CCACACAGCCTCAGTAGGACTGATCAACCTTCCTCCTGTAAAGTGAGGTTATGAACCCCAAGACCTGAAGGCAGATAACCTGGGTTCAGGTCATGGTTTATCTATTTATCAGCTATGTGATACTGGGGCAAATCACTTAACCTCTATGAGATTTAGTTGTTGCATCTTTAAAATGGGGTTAACAACATTTACATTGAATAGTTCACAAGATTATCATGCAGGAGTTTTGTAAGCCTTAAAATACTATCATTGTTTTACCCCAATCACACTATTATTGGCTTAACTAAAAATTTTAACAGTGAAAATTTTAAAACTTCAACTGTATTGTCAATTTGGAAACTTCTTTCATTGAATGTACTCTCAGGGAATTCATTAAAAGTTTCAATATTTTCAGCAACAGTAAGACTAACAACAAGCCAGTGCAGCCTCCTTCACTTTATCGTACCTATGTGTCTACCCCAAGTCGGGGAGTCATTGACCATTCTAGCTAAGGGAAATGAGCAATGGGCAGTTGATAGTGTCTCCACATTAGCCTCAGACTTTTGCAAGGTAATCAATTCCATGGAGCTTAAGGAAGGGAGGGAAGGACTTACACTACAACCATCAGTCAGGGCTAAGATTATTCAGGATTTCTCTGGTTCATTTCCTTTAATGTCCTTACCTAAGGCTTGCTGAGGTACCTTGCATTTGAAGCAAGTGTCCAAGGTGGAATTTGTCTTGTTTGTGTGTATACCCACTGTCAAATAGAATGTAGACTCCTTGAGGGCAGGAACTATCTCATTTCTGTCTTTGAGTACTACCACTGCCACTACCTCCAAGACCCAGAACATAGTAAGCATTCAATAAATGTTTGTTGAATCCATTCACATCTATATTAACAGTCAGTAGCATGAAGTGAGGGGAAGAAAAGGGAGAGTGTCTGGCCATACAAATCACCAAGTGGTATTTGGTCAATTTTATGAATGTCTTCCAATACTATGTTGCTTAATACTATGTTCTGAGGCCAATTCTGCTTTCCTGAGGGTGTACTAGCAACAGGAGTCAGAGACTCTACTGCTGACTTAATGCAACCATAGGTCTTATGCAGACTAGAAGCTCAATAAATATGGTTTGCAGAGTTCACTTTCCCATATTTCACAGTCTCCACCCACTTAAGGATCCTACACCATTTTGTATATGAAGGCCTATTGCTCTCATCAGACACACTGCCAGGAGCACCTCTTCCACTTAAATATTATTTAATAATTCCTCAGGGGCCATTGGGATGTGAATAAGTATCTCTGATTCCATGAATGCCGTATTTGATGGCAAACCCTCCAGGCTTCCAATGACATTTTTACCTTAACATCTGAATAGCTCAGAAATACAGTTCAGTTTAACAAGGATTTATGTGTAAGACACTATACAAGGTACCAGGAATAGGGAAATAAAAACAAAATAATCCCTACTTTAAAGGGTCTCACATTCTCCTGGGGGTTGGCAAGAGGAAGATACAACATTCATACAAATACATAAGTTCAAAACATATTAAGGTAATTTCAGGAAGGAGAGAATGCTAATAACTTGGGGTGATGAGATCAGGATAGACCTAGTTAAAAAAAAAAAAAGTGATACCTAAACTGTACCTTAATGGAAGCCAGTGATTCTGTAAGGTGGAGATAAGGAGGGAACAAATACATTCAAGACAAGGAGCCTCTTGTGAAAAGGCCTGGAGGTGGGAGGTGTGGGGCTGGCAAATTTGTAAAAGGAAACAAAATCAAACAAGCCTATTCAACAACTACCATGTGCTAAGTTCAGGGGATAGAAAGACCAAAATGAAGTGATGAGTTCAAGCACGAAGAGGGACCCACCTTTTTCAATTATCCCTGGAGAAAACATTTCAGTGAGATCTGTTCTCTTCCCATTTCTCTCTCTGCCTCTCACATCATCCTCTCTTGTTGCCTTGCCATCTATAACAGGACTCCTCCTTCCTCAGTTGATTGGTCTCAAGGTCTCATCCCTCTCATGTGGGTGTGCTCTTTGCCATTCAGTCTTTTAGTTTCAAATCTCTGAAAAAAAATGAAACCAGAGGAGGGGATGTAACTTCTCTAAATGTTACGCAAGAGACAAGCAAGAGATCTGAGGTATGAACCATGTTGCCATGATTCCAAATTCATTGTTCTTTGTAGTATGGCATGGTTTCTTTTTCTCTTAAAAAGCAGCAAAAAGAATATGTGACAAATTGTGAATTCCTTTTTGTATTTTGGGAATATATACATGTATGTATGTATGTACATATATATAGTATATATATATAGTATGTATGTGTGTATATATATGTATATATAACTTCTTCCTCCCCAAATCAGTTGGGCTACAAAATCAAAACTTCATGTGCCAGAAATGCTTTGATAAGCCTGTTACTCTTTTTTAAACTACAATGATATTTGTAGCATTTTGGATTCATTTTCCTTTAAACTGTGTATCCTTTTGGGAAGGGACAACAGAAGTATATGACTCACAGAAGTAACATTTGACTTTATTACATTTCTCTTTTTATTGCTTTTCCTAATTTTCTTGTTTTGTTGAAACTGTAATTGTGATGGGTCATATGAACAAGACCAAAACTGGGAGCAGGCTTAACTAGCAGGATCCTAGTCAGCACCCAGGTCTTGTTCATTCCTGGCATCTAGAGCCAGAAGACACTGGAAAGGCCGCTGAGTCCAATTACTTCCTCACAGATAAGGAAGTAGAAACATAGAGAAGGGAAATGACTTGCTGGATGTCATGAAGCTGAGATTTGAGCACAGATCTTAAAACTCCAAGTTCAGTGCTCTTTCTTCTAGATTAGAGATACCAAAAAGACAGTCCTGTGCACCTACTCCTGAGTGCAGCTGAACCAGATAAAAATGCAATTGGGAAATATTTAACAAAATAAATAAAAATTACGGTAAGACATAGATAATGTGAATAGGTAGTTTTCTAATTCAATATGTGGCCTACAGGGATCGTTATCTTTGGTTTAGTGGTTCCATTTCTATTTGGGCATGACATCTCAGTGCTACACTTGCCATGTTACCCTTTTGGTATATTGTACAGGGGTAAACTGAGGGCCACACACTACAGCTTATGGAAAGGGATTCTCAAAAGTTCCTTCTAGTTCAAGTCACTTCAGCAAACATTTGCTGTGATCCTTCTACATCTCTAGCACTCTCTGTGGTACTGGAGGATGTCATTAATGTTAGATAGATGTCATGGTCCTTGATGTTGGAGAAGCCTACAGTCTAGTTAGGAAGAAAGAGCATTTGAATAAAAGAAGTGACATCCTGAAATGCCATATGGTGTGGTACAAGTAAAAAGCCCTGTGTTTGGATGCGGAGGAATATAATTAGGAAAAATGAATAAAATACAATAAAACATAAATAATGTCGATAAGTGGGTTTCTAAGTCAATAATGACCTGGGACTTTATTTATGATTTAGGGACCTTGTTTCTATATGAGTTTGACACCACTCTAAGAGATCCTCACTTTTGGAGGAGTAACCGAAGTCCTAAGAGGCAAAATGATTTGTCCATGGTCATATACATTGGATCAGAATTTTAATTTGAATACAGGTCTTCTGATTCCAGATCCAGTGCACTGTTTCCATTACATGCAGGGGTGTGCTGGAGACAGCTGCAACTGGCCCCCTAGTAGATTGTTCAGTTTTCAAAGTAAGTATTTATACCTCAGCAAATGGTACAAATCAGAGCTTGATCTATTGTTGTGTTGTTTGTCTAGACTTACAAATCTGAGAAAATGTTAATAATGAAGATTAAACTCTAAAAAGTGTGTTGTAAATGCATTTGCGGGGGGGGGGGGGAGCTGATAATTAAACATTTGCCAACACACTCCTGATTACAACATACTCTAGAAACAGATTAAGCAGATGTGGCAAAAGTGTGTGTGTGTGTGTGTGTGTGTGTGTGCACGTGCACACACAGAGATATAAACATATTTAACTCTGCATATATGCCTTCTTGATGATGGGCCCAGCTCTATGTTAAAAACCATAATGCTGTTATAGCTAAGATGCTTACAATGGCATCATCTTAGCATATACAATTACAATTATATAGATTACAATTTTCTTAAAATACTCATGGGTTTTTAAGACGAAAAAGGGATAAGCACTTCAAAAACATTAATCACATTCTGCCATATACAAAATTCAGGCACTAAGCCAAATTCACTCGACCGTTGGCTTTAAAACTGGTGTCATCGCTGCAGGAGCCGTGGGCCTGGAGTTCATTGTGATTTTGTAATCACCAAGGAGAAATGAACTGTGCCGAGTGTATCATTCTCTGAAAGTTTCCCCAAGTTTATGATCCTTTACCTTGAAACCTAAAATTAGAGCGTGTTGCTAGACATTGAGCGTATCATAATATAATTAATAATTCATCCTGTGCATGCTGTATGATATTAATTGTGTTACTAATTATATTGTTATGAATATAGTTTAGAGTATTATTAATGTAGGAAATATCAATACTTAAAAGTGTCACTGGCAATGATATTATAGCTTCTGTGGAGTATGATCTGTGTCTCTAAGCATTAACAGCTCTCTTACTTTAAAGTCATTAATCCCTACTTCCTTTGAATGCATTTAATTAAAAAGTTCAGATTTCCAGTAATAGTTGTTTTTGGTTGGTTTGTTTTTTTTTTAATGCAACCCCTGAGTGGAATTTGATCAGAGCACAAGGTTTTTTATGTAAACATCCATGTAGCCTCTCTGGAGGATGGACACTAGGACAAGGGCTTAGGCTGAATATTGAAGATATTTATAAAATGTCTCCACTTTGGTCAAACACTATACACATCAAACCTTATACAACCACATTACATTTTTCCCCTCAAAGAATATTCAAGAAAATCCACTGAAGATTCACTTTCATGTCTTGGGGATACCATGAGCAAAGTTTGGAATTAAAGGAATACATTTTAAAAGACTATACATCTGCCTCAGAACTCACTTCTTGAGAAGCCCACATTGAAATTACTCAAAAGCAATTAGGTCTGCCTCAGTGAGGCAGAAGGTCTGAGACCACCACATCTCATAAGTCCATTTTTAATGCTTCCTTTACTTTGCCTCAGGGTTCTGAGTAGCCTAGCTCAGTTTCACCTCTGGTCTACCTCTTTCCTTCAAAGATAACTAGAAAAATTTAAATTAAAAAAAGATATTACAGATTGTCCTATGGATGGATACTTGAACAAAGGGAAATGAAAAGCTTCTGAATTTTTTTTCTTTTTTTCCCTTTTTAATTTATGGAATAAAATATGCATTTTCATAACATAGATCAATAAAAACATGATTATACATGAAACTGCAAATCTGCTATGTACAACTTGCTGTTCTCAAATATACAACAAAATTATCATGTAAATTTCTTTTTTTTCTTTATTCCCCTCTCACCTCCCTAGAGATTGCTACCATTGGATGCAAATAGGTGTGTGTATATACGTAAAATTATCCTCTATGTACTTCTATTTATCTATTCTTCTGGATATAGAGAGCATCTTTTTTCATATGTCCTTTATTGTTCATTTGGGTATTTATAATAGACAAAATAACTTAATCACTCAAAGCCAGTCTTAAAACAATGTTGCTGTTAGTGTGTACTATATCCTCTTGCTTCTACTCCTTTTGCTCTTCATTATTTCATGTAAGTCTTTCCATGTTTTTTTTCTTAATCCAGACCATTTGTGCCAGTGTCAATAAACATTTATTAAACACCTACTATGTGCCAGCCACTATGTTAAGTGCTGAGGATAAAAAGACAGGCAAACTACACTAGAGGAGATCAAGGTCTAATGAGGGAGACAGCATGCAAATATCTGTGTATGAAGAAGCTCTGTACAGGATAAATAGGAAATCATTAAGAAATTGGAGGTACTAAAATTAAAAGGGTTTGGGAAAGGCTTCCAGTAGAAGTGGGACTGGAAGGAGGTCACTGGCCTCTCTGACATATGTCAGCCAAGCAGGGGCAAGGCCTCTACCTGCAACATGTCACTCCCCAGCCCCTTGCTGGCACTTGATACATCTGAAATGACCACTGGGATAGAGTTTCTTACAATAGACACACTCGGGATTTCCCTGAAGGAGGCATAACCTATATAGATAAGAATCCATTAGATAATCCCCACAAAGCCATCATACCAACTTGGTATTATGGGACTAAAAGAGAGAGAAACTCGCCTCCATTAGAGGCCCACAGAATGTCTGTAATTCAATGATGAGGTACCATGGTACAGTGTATGGGGAGTGGGCCTGGAAGCTAGGAAGATCAAGATTTAAGTCTTGTCCCTGATACATACTGACTATATGACCCTGGACAGACAAATCATTAACCTCTTGGTGCTCTAGATAACTCTTTAAGACTATAAGTTATATAGATGGTGCCAACCTGCATTGGTAAGAGATTTTCCTTACCCAAGGCTTCCCTATACTAATGAAATCACAGTTCTACTCATCCCACATATGTGTGTAAACAAATATACATACATATATGCATGTGTGGTTATACATATATACTAAAATATATGTATATGTGTGCAGGTATGCATATGTATATTCACATATATGCATATACATATACACATAAATATACATTCATATAAATATATGAATACACAGAAATGTGTCTATTGTTAATTACTTTGAAGGGCAAAGGCAACATTTTTCTAACCTTGCACCCTCACCAAATAGTTTCTGGTTGAAATAAAGGACCTCAATGAGCACATATAACAGTATCAGGCTGGGAGATTTTACTAATAAAGTTGAAAATATGTTAGTATTAATGTAGCTGGCACACAAGAATATGAAATAGATGCATGAAAGTTTTGTCAGCTTATTAATCATTCCATTGTAAGTGGTGTTTTTTACTTTTGTGGCTCTAACGTCTAACCACAGTTCATTGGCTAAAGGCCAAGCTAGCTTTCGAGTTGGCACATTACCATGCGGTGCAGTCCTGTACTTCTCCTCCATTTATTAATGCTGCAGACTTCCTACAATTCAGTCTAAAAATAGAAGCTGTTCTGTGAAAAAAACACTGCATTTGTGCCCGAACTGCAGTACAGAAACAGGGTTTTGGGTGGACCCAGGGACAAATTTGTGATGGCAGAAATCTGTAACTCGTTCTGTCCTTGAAAACCTTTAATTTTTTGTCACACATATAATTAAAATATTGCTGAAAGGGACAGGGCACTCTCCAGAGAGAAAGAAATGCTGCATTTGAGGAAAAGCTGGGCTGTACATGAGCTATACATTCATGCTTGATGTGAGAAGTGCCTGCACTTACTTGATGCTAAAATTAGCCCTATATCACCCCCACTTCATATTGAGGAAGGTGATACTTTAATCTTAAATTAAAATTATAGTCCAGATACCCTAAATTGCAAATTGCTATTGTAGGAAGGCAGAATGTAGTGGAGGGAAAGATAAGCTGGGGATTAGGAGATCACAAGAACATAGGTTTAGAGCTGGAAGAAGCTACAAGAAGTCATGTAATGCAGATGAGGAAACTGAGGCCCCTGAAACAATGAAATGACTTGGCCAAGCCAAAAAATTAGCAAGAGTCTGGTTCCAAAGTGAGGTGCTCTGACTCCAAAGTTACCCCTCTTCCACTTTCCACTGAATCCGGGACTTTGCCCATCTCCCACCACTGAGCAGTGTGACTTTGACTGCTTTGCTACCTCTCCCTGTCCTTCATTTTCCTCATCTGTGAAGCAAAAGGGCTGAATTGGATGATATCTGAGGGCCTGCCCTGATATTTTACTCTATTTGATCATTTTGTTAAACCCAAATTTTATTAGACTACTAGATCACAAAATCATAAATTTACAACTGAAAAAGACCTTAACAGTCATCTAATCCAACAACCCCTCATTTTAACAGATGAGGAAATAGAGATTCCTAAAAGGTTTGGTGATTTGTCCATGGACACACAAGGAGCCTAGAGATAGGGACCAGAAAGAGACTGTTAGTGACATACTAAAGAGATCTAAGGCCCTCTCATCAGTGAGCCCTGTGGATGATAAGGATGGTATTGATAAAGTCCATGAGAAATGTCCCAGATATCAATCCCTGACAAGAGACTGTATCAAGTATGTCAAATGAGATTAAAACCCAAGCCCTCTGACTCCCAACTTAGCATGTTTTACACCACCTCTCCAAAGAAGATACCCAGCTAGGAAACCTTATTGTTGGCCACGAATTTCTCTTCCAAACTGCTGCATGCATGCTTGCTTATATAAGCAGCCTGGCCAGAAAGCGTCCTTCAACTTTTGTACTGATTTTAATAAGCTAGCACACTTGAAGTATGCCAGCCCCAAAATTTACTTCATGCAGCCTGAATCTTGTGAGTATGAGTGAGTGTGTATGTGTGCGTCTTCACACAGGTTTGTTTTTTCCCCCCAACCTTATACCATGATTTGTTTTGGATCTGGAGTAGTTTGAACAAGACAAATAACATTTGAGAATCCATCTGAACCTGAGGGAGCTGCCAAGGACACAGGTGAAGAAAGATAGTGGCTGCATTTTTCTAATCAAAATGAAAAGCAGCTAAACTGATAAGGTCTCATTGTTGCACAAATGGAAAGGCTCACAGTTTGCATATCAGGCATATCAGGTGTTAGGATTTGACTCGGACTCCTGAGTAATGGGCTGTTTGCCTTTTGGTGAAGTAGAGAGGAAGGAAATGTCATTCTAGCACATCACACAGGATTGAGGAGGACTAGAAGGACGATGGGGAAATCGACCTTTCCCAGGCTGTTTCCGAAAGATACTGTTGGGCCTGGAGTTGCAGGGTAGGTAGCTAAATAAAAGTGACTCGCCCACGTCTGGCATTTGAAAGGGGGTAATTAAGGGAGAACTTATTTTGAAATGAGGCCAGCCTGAGAACTCTCCCTTAGTTGTTTAGATTTTTAAAGTCCTTACAAGAAGTAAAGGCCCTAATTGTGAGGGATCATGTAAAGATAAATAAAGAAAAGAGGCCAGGGCTCATGGGATAGTGTTTGGGGGATGAGCATGGAAAAGGGGGGTTGAGAAGGCTTTTGAGAATCCCACCACTATTTTCCATCAGGGCACGAAGCAGAAAGAAGCTAGCAACCGCATTTGGGGGCACAGTGCCCATACTTATTGATTCGTATTTCACCTCTAAGTCCATCAAAGGAATTTGAGATCAAAAAGCAGTCATGCAAATCTGTAAACCTTCTCCCTTTCTGTATTTGGGGCAACAGCTTCTACTCAGCTGATACTCAGTATTTTAACAGTGAATTTAAGATACAAAAGAATGAATATTTCCAAACCTGGCTTGTATGATAGGAGAATGAGGAGGTCTGCTTGCTAAAGATAGCCAAAGCATACAACCCAGAACAGTGGTCCTCAGCCACAGGACCAAAGAGATGAAAATCACTCCTATCAGTAGGAATGTTGGTGATAGACTAGGAAGTGGCATTGCAGTTGATAAGGATGGTGTTGATAGAACCAATGAGGAGTGTCCCTGATCTCAGCCCCTGAAAAGAGCCTTGTATCATATGGCCCCAGCATTGTTACAGATTTCAAAGAATTCACTAAGAGCAATGGAACTGTGATAAGCAGAAACCATGAATATCACCTGGAAAGCAAGGGACCAAGTTATAAGGTAGAGTGGAGAGTGCTGGATATGGAGTCAGAGTACTAAGACCTCATTCCCCAAATTCTGACCTTGGACAAGTATCTTCCTGAGCCCCAGTTCCTTCATCAGTAAAAGGTTTCAAAAAGAGATTCAATAACCTTCCAAGTTCCCATCTAGATCTAATCCTGTGATCCCATTATATCTATAATCGACAAAGAAGGAAGGAAAAAGGAATGAAGAAAATTAGATGACCTTACACCGGATTTGTAGTTAGGGGGGAGTTTAAATTCTGCCCCCGGCATTTATTCCTTGTGGGGGGAAGTCCTAAGCCTTGGCTTTCTCATCTTTAAAGTGAACATGAGGATACCTACCCTACAGTGGTTGTTGGTACCAAATGAAAAACATGTAAAACTCTTGTCACCCTTAAAGTGCTATATGAAAGTCAGCTTTGATTATCCTTGACCCTTTTCTGTTCTAATAGCATATGATTCTATAATTCCTACATACTCCTTTATAGTAGATTGGAAATCTGCCCTAACTTGGGAAACCTGAGAGAGGTTTTGGCACTAGGAAGATGTTTTCCCTGCTATTCCTGTTGGAAGTCACCTGGTCTTAACTCTGCCAATTGAACCAGTTTTCTAAAATTGAAAATATCAGAAGTTTCCCTGATACCCAACAAAGAAATGGAGTGACCACATTGAGATCCCCTTAATCTAGAGCAGAAGTTCTTAAACTTGGAGTCTATGAATTTGTTTCAAAAACATTTTGATAACTATTTCAACATAATTGCTTTACTTAGAAATCCTGTGCATTTTATTTTATGTATTTAAAAACATTATTCTAAGAAGGGCTCACCAGACTTCCAAGGGGATCTGTCATACACAAACACACACACACACACTCAAGAACCCCTAGTATAGATTCAATATACGAAGTGTTCAAGTTCTTTCCAAATAGAGGATCTACTCGTCACTGTTCAGTAGAGAAGATGCTTCCATTCAATAAGAAATTATACCAGATTACCCTCTTTCGAGTTCAATTAAAAATTTATTTATTAAGCCTCTCCTACATTCAATGCATTGTTCTAAACGTGAGCTATAAAAGATAATCAGTCAATACCCTCAAGGAGCTTATGTTCTAATAGTGAGTAGAAAGGAAGAAGAAAAAGGAGAGAAAAGAAGAGGGGATAAAGGAGAAAGGAAAAGAGAAAGAGGGGTATGGGGAAGGGAAAAGGAAAGGAGAGGAATGGAGGAGAGAAGATGAGGGAAGAGGAGAGGAGAGAAAGAGGATAGGGAAAAGACAGGAGAGGGGAGAGAATAGGAAAGGCTTTCCACACTAGAAGGAACCTGAACTGAACCTTAAAGGTCCATGTCTAAGGACTCTACAAAGCAATTATGTGGAGAGAATGCATTCCACTCATGAGGAGATGGCCTGAGCATTGGAGCACCTTTCTTTTCTAAGAGCTCTCTCTGTCCTGTCTCTTTTTCTGTCTCCCTCCCTCCTTTTCTGTCTATTTAGTAGTATTGGGGATAATAATACTTGTGTTTACATAGAAAGCTTAATGTTTTCAAGAGTGCTTTTTTCCCAGGACAAGTCTGAGACAGGTGGTATGAATACTGTCACCCCCATTTTACAGATAAGAAAACTGAGTCTCAGTTTGGTTAACGTGCCCTGGGTCATACAACTAGTAAATGCAAAAACTGGGTATTGAGCCTATGTATTTCTCCTTCCAAAATTAATGTTCTTTTATTGAATATGATTTTTTAAATTGAGAAAATAAAGGAAGAGTAGGTGGAAAAGCATCTGGCATAAGTTATTGTCAATGGAAGAAGGAAAAGCATAAAGAAACATAAGCAGTAATATGCTTTTAGGGTCCACAATACTTTCTATTAAAAATAAGCATCATAAAATTAAAGGAAATGCTTATTTGTGTTGTCATACTGCCTCAAAAGAAAGGTGCAACAACAAATTCTTAACACCGTGAATTCACATCTTAGTGCATTTCTAAACTAGATGTTAGACAATAGGGGGTGGCAAGGTGTTCCTGCAGATTTCTAACCCCTTCACTCCTCCTTAAACAAAACAAAAAAAAAAAAACCAAAAAAAAAAACACTACCTGTCCTTGAGGATTTTATACTGGAAGAAGGGGAAAGGCTATAGTGCATAAATAAGTAAATATGGAGGGGGGTGGGGAAGAAGGAGAGAGAAACACCAAGTGGGAGATCAGGAAAGGTTTTCAGTAGGTGGGACAAGAGCTGAGACTGGAAGGCAATTATAAATTTAAGAAACCAAGGTAGGGAGGTAATGTGTTCTCAGCATGGAGTGGGGTGGTGGGGTGGTGTGGAGCATTCTGTGTTCAAGGAAGCAGGAGGAGATAGAAGACCAAGTTCAGGGGACAGCAAAGAATTGTTTGACTGAAACACCAGAGGAAAAGTAGTTGTGGTGATTACACTTACTTTTCCAAAGCTCCCTGGCTGGCATCTGGGTAAATTTCCAGGTTCTCATTTTACTTTAAAATATTTTCTTTCTTTCTCTTTAGATTCAGTGTTCCTTGTTTCCCTTGCGGTATCTCTGAGTTTCTGCCCTTTTCCCTTGACCTTTACAAATCATCTCCCACCCTCTGAATTTCTCCCCAAGCAAATCTCTTCCAGACCCTGTTCCTCACCCTACTACACTCATCTTCCACTCCTGACCTCTTTCTAGTTCTGAGGAACCATGCATGAATAATGTAGGACTCCAAGGAGCCCCACGGCCAAACACTAGCCATCAAATAATATTTATTGTGTGTCGCTCGATGCACCAAGCTAGGCTGGGCCAGGCCTAGGACATGGTCCAGGCCTTCAGGAAATCACAGTCCAAACTAATAATAGGCTTCAGCCATGCTATAGATACAGCAATATAAAACATTAAATACACAAAATATAGAAACATACATGAACAGTTAGCTCTGGAGTTAATCAATAAGGCTGTTGAGTTTAGGGAAATATCAAATTACTTCACAGCAGTAAATATGTTTTAGACACAAAGGTACAAAGCTATACAAAGCCTCCTGAGTAAAGGAAGAAGGCTGGTGTTGTAATGAATGTTTGTTAAGCATGGTCTGGCTAAAGATAGCCTGCTGGAACCATCACACCTATCCAGATGTCCACACACCCCTACTTGGCATATCTATGCCAAAAATACTGTCAACTAGCCAGTATGCTGAGGTAGAAGATCACAGGTCTATAGTTGGAAGAGAATTCAGGCAGTCATCCACTCCAATCCCTTTGCTTTATGGATGAGGACAGTGAGAGACAGGTGAAGTAAAGTGTCTGAGCTATAAGACTCAGTAGCAAAACTGGGGGCTGGGACAGAGAAGGCATCATAATGGAATGGAGATGTGGGCATGAACATCAGGAGACAAAGCTTCAAATCTGAGGTCTCTTACAAACTACCCCTGTGACCTACATTGCAGCAGCAGCAGCAGCTTCCTCTCTGGATATTTAAAACAGGAGGTCATTTACTTAGAGCTGTGAGATGGTTTTAACAATTCCAAAAACTCAGGAGTATCATTGCCTGTTTTGTGATTCAAGGTGCTCTTTGATGGCCATATACCAGGGAAACACAAGATGGGCTGATGTGTGAGAGGTGGCAGAGCTCCTGCCTATTATGAGATTAGACCATTAGGCATTTTGTGTTTACCTTTCTGGAATCTCAGACTTCCATGATTGCTTTAGAAAATCTTTTTTTTATTTTATTTCATTTTTTAAGCATTGCCCTCATTGAAATGAACTCGGCTTCTTTTCCAGCAGCTCTTGCCAGGAAACAAAATGGCTGCTGATAGAAGAATTTGTGGGAACGTTGTAAGCTATGGAGCTTGGCAGTAATTGAGCCACTAAATGCTACATTATTGAGAGATCACCCTAGTGTGTTGGGTCGCACAAGACCTGGAGAATCATAGATAGGCACAAAAGGCATAACACAGTAACCTCCATATATGTCCAGGCTCTGGGTAATTCAATCCAGGACAGAGACTTCAGGCTCTAAGGGCTATGCAGCTGAACCTGGTGTGGGTAGCAGCCTCAGGGAAAAGCCGCTTTGTGCTCCAATGCTCTGTGGGTACTTAAAAATAGCCAAACACTGCACAAGGAAAGAATAACAACTTGTTTACTGTTCAGCAGGGATTATAACTACAGGAACAAGACAGCCATGTTCTTGCTAAACTGCCATTGGCAACTCCCAAGGACCATATCCAAATCCCCTTACTTGTAGTATTAAGAGTATAAGGGTCCATTTATAAATGTTAGTGTTTAACTTACCTTACCACAAATAAACAGACAGTTGGTTCATTGGGAGAAAAAAATCAACGTTCTTATAAAAGTTAGCCACAAACAGACAGGGAAGAAGATTCGTCTCTATTTATTAGATGGTGTCTTCTCTTGTGTGACACGAGTGATTTTATGGGTGATCCAGAGTCCGTTTTTATTTTTGAGTCAATATTTATTAAGAGCCTACTATGTACCAGGTTTAGAGGTGCTTCATAGAATAATCATTTAAAGGAATGCTAGAACTGGAAGAGACTTTAAAGGTCATCTAGTCCCACTCCTCTTATTTTTCCTGTGATAAAAGAAATGGGGATAGTTAATGTAGGAGGGGCTGTGGGATGACAAGCACACTATGCATTGTTGGTAGAGTAAGGAATTGATCCAGTCATTCTGAATATCAACCTGAAAATATGCAATAAAGATGACTAAGCTATCTGTGCCCTTGGATCCATCTAGTAGTGGGGGATGCTGGGGGGATGATTGGCCCAGGGGAGGGATATAAGTTGAACTGAGCTGTGTTCCAAGCAATTAGTAAATTTCTACAGTGCACAAACCTAGGAGAGAGAATGCGTTTCCTCACAGTCAACTTTTAAGTAACATCAAGGCTAGTGACATGACATAATAAAGCTTGGTCAGAACTAGAAATACAAAAGGATGTAGCTCAAGTGACATCTCCAAGTGAAAACAATGTATATTAAAAGAAGATCGCATCAGATATAAAGATGAGTCAAGATAGCTGTGACCCAACAAAAATTTTGTTTTGGTCACCAAGGCTGAGATATTTTCCTGAAAAGTGTAGAGAAAACAGCACTATGTGGTTATTGCCCTAATGGATGCCATTTTGGAGGGTTTTCTGGTACCTTGGTCACCCTAAGGATTACACCCCACTTGCATAGAATGTTAAGATTTATAAAGCTCCTTCCTCACAGTACCCAAGTATGTTACAGAAATGTTATTATTCCTATTTTAAAGTTAAGAATACTGAAGTTTAGGGAAGCAAAACATCTTGCCCCTAGTTACATAGCAGAGCCAGGGGTGAATTCAGGTCTCTCATTTCTAAGTCCAGTATGCTTTTCCACTACACCAAGCACATTTGTTGGGAGTATAAATCAATAAAACAAGTGGTGGATCTGAAGCCAGGGAACTTGGGTCCAAATCTTGGCTTTTCCGACTTACTCTGTATGTGACCTTGGGCAAGTCACTTCAAAAACCACCTTCTATAGGAAGTTTTTACTCATCATCCCCCTTTTCCCCACATATCCCATTCTCCTAGTTCTTTGCCTCTGAAATTACCTTCAATTTACACTGTGTATTATATATGTAATTTTTTGCATGTTGTCTCTCCCCTTAGAATGTGAATTCCTTGAGGGCAAGGATGGCATTTTTACCTTTTTTGGTCTCCCCAGTGCTTAGCACAGTGCTCAACACATAGTGGGTGCTCCATACATGCTTGTTTGACTGACTGAGGATGAGTTTTCTCATCTGAAAAATAAGGGAGCTGTACTGTATGACCTCAAAGGTCCCTATCCATTTCTAAACCTGTAATTTTCTCCTAATCCCAAAGCCAGTCTCAATTCCTACCTTCTCCATGGAGTCTTCCCTGACTATTCTCATCCCTTATTGATAATTCTAAGTCCTGAATTCTGACAGGACTTAGACTTTGTGTTCCACGGGCTGTAGTATATTATTATAAGGTTATTTCATGTATGTTATCTCCCAAGTAGAATATAAACTCCTTGAAAGCATATATTATCAAATTTAGAGCTGGAGGATCATTTGAGGCCATGTCTGGTCTAATTCCCACATTTGACATAATAGGAAACTGAGACCCAGAAAAGTGAGGGTACTTACCCAAGGCTATAGAGGTAGCAAATAGCAATACTTGGATTCAAAACTTATATATGAAATCATGTATCCAGATGTTGTGTATTATACCTTGCACAAGTCTAAGTACATAATATGGGTTCACTAAATGATGTCTTTTGATTATGGTGCTTTTTTTGCTGACCTTCAATCCCACAGAGTTGGTATCTAGGGCTTAGCAGAATATAAAAGGCAGAGTGTACATTTGAAGTAGCCACCATTTTTAGAAGATCAGAGCTCCCTAAGACAAGGTAAAGGCTAAACAGATTGTACTTTACTTCTTTATCAAAGTATTAAGTCACAATTAACCATTATCATAGATTAGCATTGTGGCAACACTTTCATGATAATTTGAGGCAAGCATGTCTTATGGTAACATAAAATGTCTTGCCTTTCCCCATTCCCATTCCCCCCTCCCTCCCCATATACACACAAAGAAAGAAATTGAATTGTCCAGTCTAATTTTTCCCCAGCTCTTCCCACATTCACTATGAACAATAAGCAGAAGTTTCAGAAAGGAATGTTTTGGTTAAATAGAAGGAAAATTTTGAGAGCAGTTAGAGCTATTGAGATGTCTAACAGCCCCACCTCAGGAGGTAATGGATTCCCTGTGATTAGAGATTTCCAGTCAGTGGCCTTCTAGGGTCATTGAAAAGGGGATTCCTCACTCTACAGAGGTCCCTTCCAATCCTGTGATTCTATGATAATTTGTTCTAATCTTATTAACTTCAAGCCTGACATCTCTAAGGCTTTCCCTAATTACTTTACAACAACAACAATAACAACAACAATAATCTTCTTTGAACCAGTCTCTTCTGACTCCCCAGTCCAGTATGACTCTACCACACAATGGCTTACATTTCTATAGGTACTGTCTGCACATTAGCCTTCTGAAGCAGTTAATACAAGTGTTGGTTGGTTCCCTATTGGACTTTATTGATTTGCACTCCCAAAGCACTCATGCTAGTACAGACACTGAGAGAGCTAACTTCTCTGGTCATGTGCTTATTCTCCCTTGTTCTGTCACCACTGCCATCTCTCAATAATGAGAAAGACTTTGATTATCAAGTTTCCATCTACAAATATAATCAGTTCACAAAACAACTGAGAAAAGGAAAACTATCTCCTGACAGAATTTTCAGGGAAAAGGAGAGGATGCTCTGAATTTGATGTCTAATCTGATTTTAATCCCATCAGGAAATAAACCCAAATAATCATCTGATATTTTGGAATGGCAGGAGATAATGTCCCAGTGAAAGGATTTCTTCTTTTCTTCCTTGTTCTCCACTCTTTAAAAAACATAGTTGCTCTGTGTGTGGTGTGTGTAAGTGTATAAATCTCTTATTTGCCAGCTGTGCAGTAATAATTAAAATTTCTTAAAGAATTCCTATTTGAACTTTTCTATTTTTAAATGATCCGATATTATCATAAATGCCTCTTAATTAAGAGGGGTAGCCTCTCCTTCAGACACAATGAACTAGTATCTTCATCATCACCTTACATTTTCTTTTAAATTCATTTCTGGTCACAAAAAGGTGCATGTAACCTATGGATTAAAGTTCTGAAAAGGCTACATTTATCATTAATTTCAAGACCTATTACAACATTGCTTTTTGCCAGGTGCCCTGCCATACTTCTTATCCACAAAGTCAGCACATTTTCCAATAGTCAAACCCTTAAATGTATCTGATTACTCAAGGCACACCCAGTAAGACTTGTATTCAAGTCTCTCCTCTGATACCTACAAGCTGTGTGACCCTAGGCAAATCACTTACCCTCTCAATCCTCTAAACAACCGTCTAAGATTATAAATTACAAAGAAGGTGCTGACCTACATTGGTTGAGAGTCTGTTCAGTTCATTTAGACAGCAATGAAATCACAATCTATCCCAAGTCATATTCTGATTTCTAGAGGTAATGTTATTAGTATGACATTTTATTTAGGACCCTAGGTCTATAAACTCATAACTCCAAAGCTAAAAGGGGTCTGCAGAGGTCATCTGGCCCAACCCATTAATTTTACAAAAACAAACAAACAAACAAACAAACACGCCTGAGGTAGTAAACCTCTCGGTTAGATTCCAGATACACAGCAAGTCATATAAGGCCATTAGGGGTTGTGAGATAACCCAAGAATGGTTCAATTTCTAGTTGCAAAACAAGGCTTCCCAGCTTAGTTTCCATATTCTGAATTCATAGCTAACAAAATTCTAGGTGCAAGGAATGAATTCATTTACCTATTGGGGCAGCTACGTGGCACAATGGATAGAGTGCCTTAGACATATCCTAACTGTGTGACCCTGGGCAAGTCACTGAACTGGAGAAAGAAATGGAAAAGTACTCCAGTATCTTTGCCAAGAAAACTCCAAATGTCACAGAAAGTCAGATGCAAGCAAAATGAGTAAGAAAAATAACAACATGTGCCAGGTTCTGTGCTAAGTGCTGGGGATACAAAGTAAGGCAAAAGATAATCCTTGATCTCAGGGAACTCACAGACTACTATTGTATTAACATTAATTACTAAGAGGGGTGGCTAGGTGGTGCAGTGAATAGAGCACTAGCCCTGGAGTCAGGAGGACCTGTGTTCAAATCCAGCCTCTGACACTTAACACAAAAACTAGCCATGTGGCCTTGGGCAAGTCACTTAACCCCAGTTGCCCTCCAAAAAAGCAACAACAATAAAAAAAAAAAAACCAATAATTACCAAGAGTAATTTCTTAGGTTCTCAAGGGGCATGCAGCATATTTGAATTCCCTGAGTTTTGACTAAGTATGACAAGAATTGTGTGGGCCTTGTAATTGAATGTGTACTTGTGAGTCTCTCTGGGTAGAGTGCAAAGAACAATATTGTGCTATGAGTAACAAAACAAATTTAAACCATTGACCTAAGGTCATAGAATCAGATCATCTTGAAGCTGGAAAGCACATTCTAGTCTAACCTTTTCACTTTGCACATGAAGAAATAGAATACTAGACTGTTCGAGTGGCTTGCCCGCGGACATATGGGTATAAGTAGCAAAGCCAAGACCCAAAACCAAGTCATACGACTGCAAAGCTAGTGCTGTTTCCAGCACACCAAACTTCCCTCAGTTGTGTGCAAGATCCTGTCAGGATCTATGGAAGCTATAGATATTAATGGCATGGCTCCTACCCTCAAGGGCCTGACAGTCTAGTAAAATTATTTGTCTCATTCAGTGACTGTTCCAAGACTTCTGATTTCTGAGCACTATGCTAGATGCTGTGCCTAAAACAAAGATGAATTTATAATAATCTTATACTTTATTAAGGAAGACAAGACCACCAGTAACAGAGATTAAAAGTTGACTTCACATTACATATAGCATATTACAGAATCATGACATTCTGAAGTAGAAGGGAGCTTAGGGATCTAAATTTAGTCAAACCCCTTCATTTTACAAATAAAGAAACTGGGGTCTAGAGAAAGGAAAGGATGGAACCATGAAGTTCACAGAAAACTACAAAATTCCATATAGTCCAAGCCCTACCTAAGAGTCCTCTTTCCAGGGTACCCAAGAAGATCTCATTTGACCTTCACCTGAGGATCCCAAGCTAGGGGGGGGGCCTGATATACCTCCTAAGGTGGACCATTTAACTTCTGTAAAGTTGTCATTGTCAGGAAATGTCTCCCTTCTAGCCTTGAGCTTCTATGATTTCCATACATTGCTACTCTGGGGCCAAGCAGAACATCTGATCCCTTTACCACACGAGAGCCCTTCAAACCGTAGAAAACCAGAAGACTATTATCATGTTCTACCCCCTCTCTCACTCCTTGTACCACCAAGTGTTTTCTTCTCCAGAACAAACACTTCTAGTTCCTTGAAACAATTCTTGATTGGTATGGTCCTGAGGCCCTTCATTATCCTAGTGATCTTCCTCTGAACATTTGCCACCTTCCAAATGCCTCCTATGTAATATGGCACCCAGACATGTCAGTGTCAGAGCTAGGACTAGAGCAATGAATCCAGGTTGTTGGAGAACTAAACCTAAAAGCCATTTCCTGTTCATTATCATATTTTGTGATAAAAATTACAAAGTTTGGGTTAGGAAATAAACACTGCAATGCCAGGAAACAAAATCAGAACCTTTGTGGAGCATAGCTGAGCCTAAAAAAGCATTGAACCTTATGAGATTTATACAGCCATTTGCCAGGTATAAGTTTACGGCTGAGGCCTAACAGGGCATTTGGCAATGAACAATACTCCAATTCAGGGCTGTAACCACAAAAGGGCATTTGGGGGCAGTATCCCATTGGGGGACTCCTGGACCCAGCTGGAGGTCCTCCCCTTCCAGCTGTTTGTATTTTTATGTTTCCCATAACTATTTCTAAGGCCTCACTAGTACAAAATTTCTGTATGCAGCCCTCCTCCAATTTCAAAGATTTTTTTTTGTTTTATTTATGCAAAGCTATAAATCTCTCACAGTCCTCTACCATTTTCTCTCGTTCCAAATGATTAATATCAGTTCTCTGTTGGAGGAGATCAAGCTGAATTACAATAAAGCTTCAAGGCCCTCCCTAGCCACCATCCAATTCTCTCCACCATTCATGTTGCAGCTTTTATTCTGGACAAGTTGACTTTCACTGGTCAGACCTACTGGTTTGTCCACCTCTTCCCTAGCTCATGTTCATGTGCCTTCTAGGAGCAGCCTTTCCTAATTCCACTGTCTATTGTCAGTAAATGTGTCCCTCCTTTTTCTCTGTCTCTGTCTCTCTCTTGTTTTGTTTGGTCTTTGCTATCCCTCGTGATAGCACAGTAGTATACATAGGAGACACTTAAATACTGGTTATATTGGACTGAATTAGAATTATATTAGATTGGATTAGAAATGAGAGGACCCTCTATAACACATTGAATTGCCCTATGTACCTCATATTTTTTCAATTGAAAATTTCTTTACTATTTTTGAGGGGGTAGGGAGGGAAACAGAGCTGATTCATGCATAGTACTGACTTTCTGAATCTAGAATATGGATTTTTAACCTGGGGTCTATGAACTTGCTTTTTAAAAACTTATTTATAATGATATTTCAAAATAGCTAATTTTCTTTGTAATCCTGTGCATTTTATTCTATGCATTTAAAAACCATTCTTCTGAGGGGTCTCCATAACTAGACTTCACCAGACTGCCAAAGGGGCCAAGACACCAAATGAAGTACAGGGCTGGTAAGCACTCCCCTGGCACACCAACAGCCCCAACTTGTTTCCACCTCCATTCTAGGTGCCATGGGCTCAGGGCATGTCTGCATAGGCAGACATGAGGGCTCTGCCTACCTGGCTGGTGCTTTAGAACAACTCAGCCTGGGAGATGGGAAGATTCTTAGCCGGGTTAGTTCTGCCACCTACAGCTTGGAACCAGCCTTCACATCAAAGGGAATGCTCCTTTGCACATGTGAATAAAAGGGAAAACAATCTCTTCATTAGAAGCCTTTGGAGTGTATTATTTCAGGCAAAAGAAAAATGATTCTGATGAGAATTAAGAGGTAGAAGCTCTTTAAAAATGAGTGTTACTGTTGTTGATAGGAACTTTCCATTCAAATCTTGGTGTTAAATTCATGAGAGAGAAATTTTACCCCAAAACACAGATAGGAAAACTGAAGTGAAAGAAAGGGCTCCTCTTCCAGTCTGGGCACATGGAACTGCAATTCTGTTCAATCCAATAAGCAAGTATTTAGCATACTATGTGCTGTAAAAGCCTCTATAATATTCTGGGAACACAAAGAGAGCTATGCAGGAGTCTCTATCTTCAAGGAACTTGCTGGGTTAAGAGGGGAGTAATTTTATGCACAAATAAGAAAGTGAAAACGCATCACAGTAACAGGGAGGGGAAAGTGTCCTAACACCCGGGGAATCAGGAAAGGCCCCATATAAAATGTCTGAGCCTTGAAGAAAAGTCTCCAAGAGAGAAAGGAAGGGGAAGGAAATTGGAATAAGCATTTATACAGCTCCTATTATGGACCAGGTAAAGTTGAATGCTTTACCATTACTATTTCAACAACCCTGCAAGATAGGTGCTGTTACTATCCCCATTTTATAGTTGAAGAAACTAAGGCAACCAGAAGTTAAGTGACTTGCCCAGGTTCACAGAGCTACCAAGTGTCTGAGGTCAGATCTGAATTCTAGGTATTCCTGACTCCAGGTTCAGCATTCTATCCATGAAGTGAGGCAAAAGAAAATGCCAGAGATTAGAGTGTTTAGTGCTATGGAGTATCCCTATTCTGGGTGATTTCAAGGGTAATTTATCATAGCCTAAGAAAGATTCAATTGAGAAAGGTGTAATTATTTTAGGTAGTTCAATAACGAACATAGTCCAAAGGAGTTACTTAACAAGTTTGCATCAGAGGCAGCCTGGTATAAGGAAAGAACATTGGGCCTTGATCCTTGTTCTAGCCCCAGATGGGCTAGAATATTCTCTCTGTGACCCCCCTTAGCAAGGAGCTTTCTGAGCCTCAGGCTACCTCACTTGCAAAATGAGGGGGCTAAACAAGTTGATTACTAAGGTCCCCATTAGCCCTTGCTTTCTATAAATGCTAGCTACTGTTGTTTATTACTTGGTGTTTTATTGGGGAGGGGTCCTAGACTGGGAATTTCATTGTCAGTTCCTAATATTTACCATCTACATGATCTTGAACAAGTCATATTCCTTGTGACTCAATTGCCTTACATGTAGCCTGGTTATATTAATACCCCTAGTACTATCACTCAGGTTTATTAAGAGTAAGTGCTTTGTAAACCCTAGAAGTTATTTATATGTGAGATATTATTAATCAATCAATCAATATTTAGGAAAACATTATGAGCCAGATACTCTGATACTTAGAAGGGGTAAAAGGCAGTGATCTGTTTTACAACTACCCTTTTATATAGCATTTTTTCATGTGTATCAAATTATAAAGTTCCCAGGAAGATTCAGTGAAACAGTTGAGTTGAATTCCTACTATTCATTGAGTACTGTATTTAGGTGATGTATTCAAATCACACTTAAAACATTTTCTCCAGAACTTAAAATTTCTTAATTTAATAATCCAAGCAAAACATAATCTGATTTAATCCAGCTCAAACAGATTGTCCATGATGAATACTCACTAGGAATTAGTCTCCTTTCACTGAAAGGTTTCAGGCAAACTTTAAATATCTTGACCACTGCCTCCCCTTGAACTCTGGGGAAGATAACCCAAGATCCTGACCCCAACTACTTTGCATTGCCCCCCCAAAATATTGGCCCTGTTTCCATTCCAGGCCCTCCATTCACGGAATGCTAATTAGTAGTTAAACATAGAAGTCATGTTGTCCCCAGATTACCATTATCTGTTTCACATCATGATTTTCCCCCATCATGGTTTTGATATACCATGGCATAAGCAATTAAATGGGAATTTGGGGGGGAGTTTTGTAGAAGCCACAGAAGATGAATGAAGGTCAGCAGATGACACAGAAGAAGTTTAGGAACTCAGAAATGCACAAAATATATGTATAGTATTGCATAATATCAACATAATTTATCTTTTAATATGATAATAATTCATACCTTCTCTGGGATGAAGGGAGGGTCAAAATTTTTTACTTGGATATATTAGATTGTGGGAGCACCATGCCCATGATATGGAAGGGATAACTGTACATGCTTTTTTAAAATTTTTATCCAGGGGGGGTTAGGTGGTGCAGTGAATAGAGCACCGGCCCTGGAGTCAGGAGGACCTGAATTCAAATTCGGCCTCAGACACTTAACACAAAAACTAGCCGTGTGACCTTGGGCAAGTCACTTAACCCAGTTGCCCTCCAAATAGTGAAATGAAATAAAAAATGTTTTATCCAGTCAACTCTTTAGACACAAGGAATGCCAAAAGGTTACTTACAGATTTAGAGAAGCAATGCATATATATGTGTATATATATATATATATATATATATATATATATATATATATATATATATATATAAAATTAAAAGAGTGCTGGATGTATGTTTGAATCCAAGCTCTGACGTTCACTAGTTATGCCACTGACTGCCCATCTTTCATTTTTCTGACTTAGTTTGTCAGATGAGGATATTTGCATTACTTATCTTCTGAGGGAATCAAAGAAGATAATTTCTGAACTTTAAAGCACTCTAAAGATGACAGCTATTCTTAGGAACATGACTGACCTTAATGCTGGAGCATGTGAAGAAGCTGTCCTATATAGGCACTGCCCAAACCCAGGTTCAAATTTACCCTAGACCAGGTGAGGGCAGCGGCAGTAAGTGGAGGCCTGAAGATTCTATTAAATATACCATTTTACCATATTTTCCAAAGCTACAGTGCCCTCTTCTTTATACTGCTACCTGGGACCTTCTTATTGTGCTGAACAGGCAGAGAGGAAAGCGAAGAGGGAAAAGTTATGAGAAGTAGCAGGCCAAGGAAAAAGATGACCCCTCTTCCTTAATTCACCTGTCTCTAACTGGCTGACCCATTAACTAGCATCAGGTTAACCAGCCTATTAAACCTTTAATGATTGATGGGATGATGAGGTCTTCAGGCTAAGGCCAGATGACCCCTGACCAGGGATATTGTAGAGATGAATCTTGCTCAGAGACAGTTTAGAATAAGTAAGTTCCAAGGCTCCTTCCAACACTAACTCTATGTGATTGATAGTGATATTTGTTGACAGAAGATGAGGGTGTAATATACTCTCTTGACATTTTGTATGTGTGTCCCCATAAGTATTTGTGGGCCCCTATGAGCACAAAATTCCAGTGTGGGATATAAACTGTAATGTCCAATTTCAGTTTATATTTTACACATTTCCCCTCAGAGACATTTTAGATTTCAAATGACTCTCTGAGGTCATCAGGATGAACTGGAAGATTTAAAATCCATCATTTTTAATCCTGTTCTCTTTACATTTTAAGCCCAGTTCACACAAAGCCAGATGGCTTCCTCTTTGCATTTTCCAGATAGAGTTTGCTATTCAACTTTACCAGGTCAGGTAAAACACAAATTGGAAGCGATTAACAGCAACACTTAAGAGGGATTAGTCATTTGGGCAAATAGATTAAAAATGATGGAGGAATTTTTTTAGGCATACTTAATGCTCTATTTCATACTCGAATTTCAGAAGAAAGAAAGAAGAGCTTTTTGTAGGGAAAAGGGAATACAGAAATACTCAGATGGAGCCAAGCTGGATGGATGTGGGTATTCCCTTCAGTGATAGATGTTGAACCCTATCTGTGGCCTTCCATCCTATACAATACTTCTCCATGGCTTCCCACAAGCTCATCATAGGACACTCATGTAACTTTGTGGGGATTTTTCTTGATATTTCAAAGGAGGACTGTCCATTGGTTATCTGAGTGGATCAGTTAGCTGCCTCAGTGGATAGAGTGTTAAAGTCTGGAGTCAGGAAGAGCCAAGTTCATATTTGACCTCAGATATTTAACTAGCTATGTGACCCTGGGCAAATCACTTAACTTCTATTTTCTTTGATTTAACAAATGAGGGTAATAATAGCAACTACCTCCCAGGGACAATTTTTGTAAAGTACTTAACACAATGCCTGTCACATAGAAGGTGCAATATATTATTGTTATTGTCCCCTACTATCACCATATGACCAGCCCATCTTCTTTTTTTCATTCATATTTCTTTAATGATATCTTTTATTCCAGTTATCTCTTTTAATTTCTTCTTTGCAATGTATTACAACATACTTGTATGTGTCATGCTTCTCTCTGTTGCCTTATGGGAGATTTTCATTTTCAGTCCACCTGAACAAGTAGACCTGGTTTTACAAGGTTGACCTTGGGGAAAAAAGGTTAGAAAATGCACATGCTTCATCCCTTTCTTAAGAGAGGTTGGGAATAGGTGTGTGCAATACCATGGAGGGATCAGTTATTTTTCCTGAACTGTTGTGTTCCTTCTTTTAAGATTTGATAAAGGGGAAACCCCATTGGTCAGGGAATGAAAGTGATTTTTTAAAAAGCAACAATAAAACAAAACAAAAAGAAAACATTTACAGGACATTTGTTTCTAAAGATAGGAGAGATCATGTTCCATACCAGGGAGCTAGCCTGAGTCAGGAAGACCTGAGTTCAAGTCCTTTCTTGGGGTCATTGTGTATTGGTTGTGTGACCCTAGGAAGTCACCTTCCCCAAGTGCCCCAAGTAAGTCTAATAATCTTAATTGCAAAACCTTTGCAGATCTGCAATGGTAGAGGGCATTTTCTTACTGGGTATTTCCAAATCCATAAAAGCACAGGTTCAGGCCAAAACAAACAATAACAACAAAAAATTGGCTTTGTCCCATCTCAGCATAAGGAAATAGCTTTTTTTTTCCTTACCCCATTGCTAGCATAGAAATATGCAATAAAATTTAAATTAACCAGAATGTTCAAGGCATGGAATTTTCTGGTCAATTGAACTTATTGTGGAACTGATTTGCCAAGAAATAGAGTTGAATTTCTGCTTTGCCATGATGCTGAACCTCTGGATAATGCTACATTACATAAATGATCATTTTCTAGGATTGTAAACCTAGAAGATGTATTAGACAGGACTGAATCATAGAATCTGAGAGTGGGAAGGGACTTTAGAGGTTCACAGAAGCATAGATTTAGAGCTGGATGGGGCCTTAGATGTCATTGAGACCAATGATCTGATTTTACAGATAAAGAAAGACCAGGAAAGGTTAAAAAAAAAAAACTTGCCCTGGGTCACACAGTTATGGTGGGATTCAAAACCCAGCTTCACTGTGTTTTCCCCATATTGCTTCCCAAGGCAAGTCACTCAGCATGGGACTTGAACCTACAAGCTGGAGGATGAATTCCATGCTGTACAGATTCACCTAGCACCCACTGTCAGAATCCACTAAATAATTTTCCTTCCAAGTGACACCTAACCTCTCCTGGAATGCTTACTTGCAATTGGTAAATGCCCAACACAAGTTTATTAAACTCAATTACCTTGTTTCCTAAAGTAACCTTGTTCTAATTGTTAAAAAAAAAAAACTTTTCCTTATATTGAAACAAACTTGCCTCCCTATGGCTTCTACCTTTTGATAACATTTATCTCTAGGGATAAATAGTATAAACAGTACAGGCCTTCAATGGTCACAATCCCAAAACTGTTTTCCTATGTTTTCCCCAGTTGTTTCAAGCAGTCTTCAGTTTGCCTTATTTGAAGATATACTCTACAAGTTTATCTTTAAGGGGGTAGTATTTGCCTACCAAATTCCTACTAACATGATTTGTTACTTTCAACTAACAAAAATCAGTAGAAAATCTACAGGTAATTCAAACTTGCTTTTTCAATTTTTTTTCATTTTAATTCTTTCAAAACACTCCTACCCCCAATTTCATCTTCCAATACCCACCCCCACCCCCTTAAAATTCCTTATTCTCCCTGACCCACATTTTAAATCAGTATTTAAATATTGTCATTTCTAACTCAATGGCAGCTCTCTCATCCATCCCTTTCTTTCTATTCACATGACCATCAGCTCAGAAGTTCAGGTGCTCCACATCTCTCTTTCCTTGACTATTTCAATAGCTTCTTAATTGATCTCCCTGCTTCTAGCCCCTCCACTCTTCAGTTCATCCTTTATACAACTGCTAAAGTGATTTTCATAAAATGTGTGTATGACCACATCACTCCCCTGCTCAATAAACTCCAATGGCTCCTAATTGTCTCTAGGATCAATTATAGGCTCCTCTGTTTGACTTTTAAAACCCTTCACAGTCTGGCTCCAACCCTGCCTTTCTAAATCTGTGCATTAATTTCCCTACCACAATCTATGGTCCAGCCAAACTGATCCTCTTTCTTTTTCTCACACATGACACTCAGGCTAAGTGGCATAGTAGATAAAATGCTGACCCTGGAGTCAGAAAGACTTGAGTTCAAATCCTGCCTTTTATGTATTATATAAAATTATATATAGTTATATAATATGTGTCATATATAATTTATATATGTATATATATACATATAGATAGATGATCGATAGATAGATAGATAGATAGATAGATAGATAGATAGATAGATACTTGTAATTCAGGTTTCATTACCTTTTTTGGCTTCCATGCCATACCATTCATCTCATTTTTTAACTTAGTTTTTCTTTTCTACTTATGCCTACTAAATTTCATCTTATTAGATTATATCCCCATTGAAACTTTTTGATATTCTGATTCTCTTATCAAATGTGTTAGATATAACACCCAGCTTTGGGTCAGTTGTAACTTTGATAAGCATGCCATCTATGCCTTTTTATCCAATCCACCTTTTTAAATAGAGCAGGGTCAAGGAAAGTGCCTTTTGCCACTCTGTGGCAAATTCATTAATCATCATTTTTTGGATCTAATTGTTCAACCATGCACATAATTGGACCATCATCTAGCCCTCATCTTTCTTTCTTGTGTACAAGGATATTATGAGGTAGTTTGTCAAATGATATAACTATTGTATCACTCTGATCTACCAAAGAGGAAATGGAACTGGCATGGCATAATTTACTCTTCATGAACCCATGCTGGGTTATAGTCATCACCCCATCCCTTTCCAAGTATTCACAAATCATACTTTTAATAATATGTTCAAGGATTTTGTCAGAAATTGATGTTAAATTTAGCAGCCTATTTCTTTAAAAAATTCTATTTTCTTTTTTCTAAAATCAGAATATGTATCTTTGAGCAGTCTCAACTTCAGTATGATGGTACCTTTGTATTCATCCTCAACTACCTGCCCTTATTCTTTTCTTCTCTACATATCTTAAAAACGAGTTGGTCAATGTGTTCCCCAGGTACCTATAAATTCCCTTAATCCCCCTTGCTCTTCACTGGAATAATTTGTGTCCATGTCAGGAAGAAATCATTCTTGAGAAATCTGCTTTCCCTAAACCTATGCTATACCTCAGACTATGCTCAGATCTCCCTTTCTGTATCTATCAGGAATTCAAAAATGGCATGGCCATATCTTGCCACAGTTTTCATCATTTCTCCCTTAGCAGCTAGTTACTTTTCAACAGTCAGAAGCAGATTCACAATAGCAAGTTTCCACTTCTTCCATTTTTTGAAGAATGATATTTCCATCAGCCCTATTCAAGAAGTAATCAGCTACTTGATTTTTTGAGAGAGGTCAGAAGCAGGAATAGTAGTCAATATTTACCTAATTTCTTTTTTTTAACTGGTATAGATAGAAAATAGACAAGGACATCTATGGAAGGAGTGATCACTGGGCTAGGAAATAAAGAAAGGCTTCTCAGAAAAAGTGGGATTTGAGCTGGGATAAGGACTGAGATGTGAGGGACACATATGGTGCATATGAATTAAGGAATTCTAGAACATAATTTGTGCAGAAAACAGCAAGGTGAGTTAAAGTTCATCACTTATTTGTACTAGACAGAACCTTAGAGGAAATCTTGTCTTACCTTCCTGTTCTGCAGCTAAGGAAACAGGGACATAAATATAGAGCTACTTACCCTAGGATCACACAGGGAGTTAATGGTGGAGCCAAGATTAAAACTCAGTCCAGTATTCTTTCCCCTACATTGGGGGTCCATAGTGAATAAATTATTTCAGTTGAGGGATCTTCTATAGGAGCGAGTAGGGGACAAACTGTAACTAGACTGGAGCCAGATTAGAGAAGATTTTGAATGCCAGTTTAAAGAGTTTAGACTTTTTCCTGTAAAAAGTGGGAAGCAATGAGAGCTAGTATTCTTTACCTGGAATCTCATCTATGGGTAGATTTGTAGGGTCTGAGAAATTGGATGGGGGAAAATACATCTTTATTTCTAACTAACCTCTAATTCAAACTTAGCATTTCTTTCAATTTTGATTTTTTTAAGAGAACATTTCTCTGAGAAGAGGTCAAGGGGTTCATGATATAAACGAGGTTAAAAAGCCCTGAAAAACAATATTTTGAACATGGAAGCAACATGATATTAGATAAATGGGGAGGGATCTGGAAGCTGGAGACAATTCTAGACTCACAGCTTGCAATGGAGAGAGATAAATGATGAATACATTGCTGCTCTGTTTACTTTTTTTTTTTAAAGCAATTGGGGTTAAGTAACTTGCTCAAGGTTACATGGCTAGTCATTATTTATGTGTGGGTGCTCATTTTCTTAGGCCGGATTTGATCTCAGGTCATCCCAACTCTGAGGCCAGCGCTCTTACTCACTGCGCCACCTAGCCGCCCCTCTGTTTACTTTTTAAGTGGTATGATGAACAGAATTATACCATGTGATGATTATACAATGAAAAGTTATAAATTAATATTTGGACAGAAAAAACCCAACAACAATATTGATGATTATGTGGTGAAATACAGTAGCTATGGTCAAAGGTGTTGTAGTAGTCTTAGCACACATTGGTAGGAACTTCTAGGTTCAGGGTAGAGGAATACACAGGATTGTTGTTGTTAGTCCTCTGTTCTTAAAGAGAACCAATGACATGAGGAGAGTGATGGCTTGCCTGTGAACTGGATTTAAGGGAGGCAGAACTGCACAAAGTTTTCTCTCCTCCAAAGTCATCTGAGTCCAGTGATAAGACAAAAGTCAGAATGACTTGTGATGGCCCTTGCATGCATAGGAAAAGTTAGAAGCAAGAGATCTTTTGAAGCATGCCCCATGTTAAGAAATGACTTTGTAAACTTGTAAAAACACCCTTTGAAAACTCAATATTACTGTTCTTAGATATTCTGAATAAAAAAAGGTTATTGGGGCCTTTAAGAAATAGAGTCTATAGGGCAACTAGGTAGCACAGAATCACCAGCCCTGGAGTCAGGAGGACCTGAGTTCAAATCCAGCCTCAGACACTTAACACTATCCATGTGACCTAGGGCAAATCACTTAAATTGCCCTGCCTCCCCACCTCCAAAAAGCTAAATAAATTTTAAAAAAAATTTTAAAAAAGAAATAGAGTTTATTTTTACTGTTCAGTCTTTTTCAGTCATGTACAACTCTTGTGACTCCATTTGGGTTTTTTTTTGTTTGTTTGTTTTTTGGCAAAGATACTGGAGTGATATGCTATTTCCTTCTGCAACTCCTTTTGCAGATGAGGAAATGGAGATAAACAGGGTTAAATGACTTACCTGGGGTCATACAGCTAGTAAGTGTCTGAGTCCTCCTGCCTTCAGGCCCAGCACTCTATTCACTACACTATCCAGTTGCCCTTTTCTTATAGATAAAGCATAAATGTTTAGAAACAGACTGCAATCTGAGAAAGAGTTAACTATGCCCACTGAATGCCTTCTTGTTCTGGCTCTACGGGCACAGCCCATGTGCAACTACTGGCATAGCACTTGGAGAAAAATAGACCATGAAGGGATTGTCTTGCAAAACCATACATACAATGTGAAATATTCCAGGAGTTAAAAAATAAGATTTAGGCTGAGAAATTTTTGTCACAGAATTTAATATGTTAAAGGAAGGCAGGGAGAATCCTTCTCAGATTCAGGCTAATACCGTGCATATTTTTATAATTTTTCATTACATAGTGCTAACCTCACATCCACAGCGCATTTATACTCATAGAAAAGTTTGATTTTTACACACACCCCAATCCATGATTTATAATCACAGGCCAACAGCAAAGCAATAGGATACATAAAAAGAAACTAAACGCAAACACCCTGGATCTTCAAACCCTAGAGTTCTAGGACTAGAAGGTCATCTGATCCTCGTTTTGCTGTTGAAGAAACTAAGACTGAGTCCCACAGAGGTAAGGCAACTAAGTAACACATAGAGAGTAATTTAGGGGCAGAGCCAGAGTTATACCCCAGGCCCCTCACTCTCCATGCATTGTTCTTTCTGCCACACCATGTACTTGCTAAATAAAAGAAAGCCAGACCTGAGAGTCTGTGGTTTCACTGCTATTCATTCCAGATGGCATTATTTAGTAATTTGAAAAAGAATTATATAGCCCAACCTAGGTTGGGCAGGAAAGAATTGAAATATATGAGAATAATACAGCAAGGGCAGTCTCTCCACCCCACCCCACATATCTGTATACATTTACATAAAAGGAAGGGCTGTCATATAGAAGATTAGATTTGTCCTGCTTGACTCCAAAGGATAGACCTAGAACAATCAACAAGGTTTCAATGAGGCAGATTTTGGCTTCTTGTAAGGAAAAGCTTCCTAATAATTAGAGCTGTCCCAAAGTGAAATGAGGCTGCCCCACAAGTCAATAGGTTTCCCTTCATTGGCCATCCTCAAACAGAAGCTGGATGACTATTTGTCAGGAATGTCATAGGACTCCTATTCAAATAGGGGTTGGCCTAGATGACTTCTAAGGTCCTTTTCAATACAGAGAAGATGGATTTCTATGAAATGTCACTCTTGCAACATTATTGGGGCAAGGGCAGGGGTTGGGCGGTAGTGGGGAGGGAGAAGTTGCTCCATTTGCCAATTTATGGCATTGTCAGTCCTTTAGAAAAAAAAATTAGAAAATTCAGGAAAATTGATCCTGTAAGTCATTCAAGTAAGCTTTGAAAAAACTGAGAGAATCTATTCAGGATAGCATAGCTACCAACCCTGGTATCTTCATGCTGTGCTAGCCTTATGTCCTTACTAATTATTGGATTTTGGAGTTAGAAGGAAACTTAGAACTAATCTAGGTATAGAACTAAAATTAGAGTTGGAATGGTTTGTCAACCAGTTCTCTGCAAAAAAAATACATACAGGGGCGGCTAGGTGGCGCAGTGAATAGAGCGCCAGCCCTGGAATCAGAAGGACCTGAATTCAGAGCCGGCCTCCAACACTTAATCCACACAAACAAAAACCTAGCCGTGTCACCTTGGGCAAGTTACTTAACCCCAATTGCCCTAAAGGGGCGGCTAGGTGGCGCAGTGAGTAAGAGCGCCGGCCTCGGAGTTGGGATGACCGGAGATCAGATCCGGCCTCAGAAAATGAGCACCCACGCATAAATAATGACTAGCCGTGTAACCTTGAGCAAGTTACTTAACCCCAATTGCTTTAAAAAAAAATACATACATATATAGATAGATATAAATCTAAAGATATAGATCTACATGCCCATGACATACTTATAAGTTTGATTTGCTTTGTTAATATTTTATTGTCACTTCTTTTTTGAATATATTTTATTTTCCCCAATTATATGTTAAAACAATTTTTAACATTTTTTAAGTTTTGAGTTCCAAATTCATCTCTACCATCAGCAGTGAACCAAGCCTGATTTATAGCATTTACCAGTTTCCAAGGTGTAAGTGTTCCTGCTGAAAATTTAATAATTGGCTCTCAACAGCTGGTATGAGCCAAATTCCAGCACACCTTTATGCAAAGGTCATTTAGTCTAACTCTTGCTCTCATCATGAATCCCAGCCACAACATCCCTAACCAAATGGTCAAGCAGCCTTTGTTTCCAGTCATGGGAACTCACTACCCTTTGAGTCTTCACTTTCCACCTTTGGACAGCTCAAAGTGTTATGAAGTTTTTCCTCCTGATGAACTCAAACCTACTTGTCTGTAACTTTTGCCTAGTTATCCTAGGTGTTCCTTATGGGGCCATCCAGAACAAACAACCATTTGAAAGACAGCCCTTCAAATAATCTGAATACTGACAATGTGTACCCCACTAAGTCTTCTCTTCCTCAACTGGAAAGACCAAATTCCTTAAAATGACCCTCCTTTGGCATGTTTCCAGGCTGCTCATCAACCTGTCACATTCCTTTGAATGCTTTCAAGTACATCAATATCTCCTAAAATGTGGCATCCAGAAATGGCTTCCGTATTTATCTCTTTGTTCAACCTTTATCATATTTACTCTTTGCAGTTCATTAGGATTGACCCAGGCAAAGCTGCCAAAACAAAACACAGCACAACCCATCTGTCTTGCAAATGAGGAAACTGAGGCCCAGAGAGGTGATGTGATCCAAAGGTCAAATAAGTTGTAGGAAAGCTGAGACTAAAAGCCAAGTCTCCTAATTTTCAATCTAGGATGCTTTAATTATCTATGATGTCCTCTTCTTTAGTCATCACTTGAGCTGTTTCTAAGATTCATTCTTTAATTACTCATTATCTTTTTCCCTCAGAAAGTTAATCCTTTAGGCTCAAATTCTTTTCCTAGGCCATAGTATATAGACACTCTTTGTTGCAGAATAAAGTATAATAGCAATTAGCAAGTTGTCTCACTGTTACATTCCAGTTGGTGTTATTAGATCCTTAGTCTATTTGTAGGAGGGTGGGAACTAGTCACCTGGAAACTCCCTTATGTCCATTCCCTGTTATCTGGATTACTATGTGGTAAGCCTGCAGCCACATGAAGAAAGTATAAGAATGAGAGCACACATAGCTCTCATACCCTGAAGAGCTTTTTTTCCCCCAAGGATATAATACAGCCAACATGATATCAGACAGATAACAAGTACAGGTTGGGCCCTTCCTTCCTCGAGTATTTCCAAGTATTGGCTATGTTCCATCAAACCTGTAAAGTCTCTGTATACCAATGTTCCATTTATTGATGTTATCACCAATGCCCATGTGAAGTTTCTAGGGCAATATAGCAATGCAGTGACTTACTTCCTCTCCTTTGATAGAGTGAAAACCCTCATTTCTGATATGTAATCTGTACCTCTCCGTTCACAACCTATACCTTGTAGATTTGGAGATCAGATGATTGCCTAAGAAACAGATGGCCAAGTCCATGACTGGTCTTTCTGGACCTCTATTCCATGAAGCAACCCTGGCCCCCAGGGCTCTATGGGTAGAAGATCTGTCAGGAGTAGCATGCACAATGAGGCCTCTCTGAGCAGCCCCATACACCCCTTTGCTGCTGATCATTATTTTCAGACAATCAGACTTAAAAGAAGTCTCAGTAAACATCCGGTCCATCCTATCAGCCTCTACATGCTTTCTATCCTATCCATTACCCTCTGCCTTCCCTTCCCCCACCAGTTCCAAAAGAAGCAGCCTCTGAAAAATCCATTAATGAACAGTATGTAGGCCCCATTTTGAACTGATTTTTTCTTAAAGACATTTTAGGAAGACATCAGAACCATGAACCTGGAAGGAACCATATTAATTTGCTGAAACATGAACCAATGTAAATACAAATGGCACTCTTTTTTCCCAAAAGAAAACTATGCCAAAAGTTTTTCCAAACCAAACAAAAGCAAAATTCTTAGTAATTAGTAAGGATGCTGGAAAGAGCACAGAGATTGGGAGCAGCTGTCAAGGGTCCATGTCTCAGGAATGTGACTAAGTTCATATATGACATATAGCTAGCTAGTCATTTCTCCTCTCTAGGACTTAACTTCCTCATCCATAAAAGTGAGACTTGGGCTAGATTTCTCAGGGCCTTTCCAGTTCTACCATTCTTTGCAATCATAAAATATGAATTACAATGACAGGAAAATGAGAGTTCTGAGTAAATGAATTGCTTGGTTGTCCTTTTAACCCCTTTTGTTTCAAACCAAACACCTGAAAAGCTTATAAAAATGTGTTTCCTTCCTCATTAAGTACAGCTCCATGAACATAACTGAATTTTTATTCCATAACTAAGGATTTTGCTAGTTCTGAAAGTTCTTCATTCGGTCACCACTTCAGGGTACATTTGGGTAGCAGGACAGAGCAGGGAGGCTTTTCACAAAGTTCTGTTACAGCCATGAAAAGAACACATTTATCAGGCAAATCAGGAAGCTAAAAGGTAACTAAGTATATGAATATGTGCTATGTAATTCAAGAATCTCTTATCTTTGCTCCAAATCTCCTTTATAATTATGTTTCTTGCAGACAGGATTGATAGACTGAAAGGTAAATCTTGATCAATTGATCAATCAGAACTCTCAGCTGAGCTACAGCCTTTCTTCCAATATCCATACCTCCTCACTGCCTGTACTCACAGTATTCCTTAAAGCCTCTCTCACTGCTGGAAGGCAGCCTTGTTCCAATTGTTGTGTTCTTCCATTTTCTAAAACTATAATTCAGTCAAAGTCAATAAGCATTTATTAGCTGCTTCAGGGGGCAGAGCAGTACTGTGGGAGCTAGGGACCAGTCAGAATTGAGCTAAGACACTTTTACTGTCCTCATGGAGATCACAGGCTGACAGTCTGTGGCATCTTCTCTACCAGAGTAGAAGGGAATAATCATCTGGGGACAATGTTGTTGTGCCAATGAATTCAATCCAGCCTGACAAACATTTATTAATTGCCTACTATATACAGGGCAATGTGCTAGGCATAAACATGATTTATGATGGAGAATGACATAGGACATCTTCTCAATCAATAGCTAAGGAGTTTGTAAGGCAGCTGGTAGAACAGCAGACCTGGAATTAGGAAGACCTGTGTTCAGATTTGGCCTCAGACACTTATGTGTCACTCTGTGACCCTGGGCAAGTCATTTAACCTCTATTTGCCTCAGTTTCTTCAACTGTAAAATGGAGCTAATAATGACACCTACTTCCCAGGGCTGTTGTCAGAAAAACACAGTGCCTGGTACATGAGGGGTACTTAATAAATGCTTTTCCTTTTCTCCTTGCTTCCCCTTCCCTTCTCTAATCAGCAGGGAGTGAAGAGTCGGAGTGAAGGGTTCTAAGCAGCAGAGTGACACAATCAGGGCTGTGCCTCAGAAAGATTCCTCTGGCACTTGGACATAGCTAGACTGAAGCAGGTAGACCCTGGGGTATGAAGACAGACAAGAATGAGAGTAAAACATAATGCTCACCACTGAGACTTGTGGGAAAACTGTGAGGGGAACAGAAGGAAACTCAAAACTTTCTCCTTGGACCTGGAAAAGCTAGACTTAATAGGTCTGTCACCGTTCATCATTTTGCTTCTCCTAAAAGACTTTCTTGTTTAACTTTGGCCATGGTACACAGTGCAAAAAGCCCTGTCTCTGGAGTCAGAAGACCCAGTATCAAATCCTCCTTCTATTCCCTCCTATCTCAGTGACCTTAGACAAGACAGAGCTATACTAGGTTGCCCCTGTAACTCCCTTTCCAGCACAAGATCCATGCATCTAGGACTATCAGTTCACACCATAGGCCCTAAATACAGGAACTAGTAGAACTCAGCAAAGAACAGATTCTAAAGTGTAAGGACTTTTCTAACCCCTTCTGCAACCCTTTCCCAGCACAAAAAGATTAATTAATGATTAGTAGCAACATTCCTGAATAAAAATGGGTGCAGTGCCAAAGGATCATCAGAAGTTGAGGAAATAAGTGAACTTTGTAATAATGATTATAGTTCAAATTCATCCTCAGACACTTACTAGTTGTGTGAGTTGTGCAAATCATGTAATCCTGTTTGCCTCAGTTTCCACATCTGTAAAATGAGCTGTAGAAGGAAATTGCAGGCCACTCCAGAATCTTTGCCAAGAAAATCCCAAATGGGGTTGCAAAGAGTCAGACATGACTGAAAATGACCCATCACCCACCACACCTGAAATTCTCTCCTTCTTCATCTCCACTTCCTAGCTTCCTGGGCTTCTTTCAAATTTCAGGACTCTTGTCTTGGCTATGGGGTTAATGCACGGTCACCTGTGGCTCCAAGAAGCTGTAGCATGGGCAGTGGCCACACCAGGATAAAACCATCTCGGCAGAGGGGCTAAACCAAGTTGAGGGTAACCAACAGGCCTTGGTTAGTGAATTAGGGGAATGTCTACTGCAAGTATGTGAAAACTTCCTGGTCAGAATAGGAAGATGTGAACATTTTGTTTCAAAGGACCTTGAAAATGGCTGAAGCAGGTCCTATGGAGAGCTTAGAGCTTGGTGAGACATTGAAAATCCCAAGGTCATCCACTGTATCCCTGGTCATCACTAGGCATCTTGACTTTTGTCTTGCCACTGGACTTGGATGACATTGCAAGAACTTTGAGCAACTCTGCCTCACTTAAATCCAATTCACATGCAAGTCAAGATATCAACCCATGATAACATTGTTCCTCTTTGAAAACAAAAGACGAATAGCAACAAGCATACCTTGGAAATGTTACAGCTTTAGTTCCAGACCACCACGATAAAACAAATCACAATAAAGCAAGTCACAATTTTTTTTGTTTTCCTGTACATATAAAAATTATATTTACATTATACTGTAGTCTATCAAGTGTGCAATAGTATTAGTTTTTTTTTTAAAGCACATACCTTAATTTAAAATATTTTATTCTTAAAAAATGCTAACTATCATCTAAGCCTTCATTGAGTTGTAATCTCTTTGCTTGTAGTGAGTCTGGCCTCGATGTTGATGGCTGCTGACTGTTCAGGGTGGTGGTTGACGGAGTTTGGGATGGCTGTAGCAATTTCTTAAAATAAGACAAGAATGAAGTTTGCCTCTTCCATTGACTCTTTCTTTCACTTGAACACCTAGAGGCCATTGTAGGGTTATTAATTGGCCTAATTTCAATATTGTTGTGTCTCTAAGAATAGGGAGGCCTACAAGGAGGGAAAGAGACAGGGAATGGTAGGTCAGTCAGGGAAATAGCCAGAATATACACAATATTTATTAAGTTCACCATGTTATATGGATACAGTTTGTGGTGCCCCAAAACAATTATAACAGTAACTTCAAAGATCACTGATCACAGATCACCATAATCAGTATAATAATAATGAAAAAGTTTGAAATATTGTTAGAATTACCAAAATGTGACACAGAGACAGAGTATGAGCACATGCTGTTGGAAAAATGGTGCAAATAAATTTATTACAGGGTTGCCACAAATCTTCAATTCTGCTTTTTAAAAAAGGAATATCTGCAAAGCCAAATAAAATGGTACCATAAAATAAAGTATTCCTATATAAAGCATAGCTTAAAGGAAGAGAACTGCCATCCTTTGTAGAAGTAGAAGGTCCATGGTTATACATTGCACATATTTCCAGACTTTTTCTATGTATTGATCAGATATACTGATTTTTTTCCTTTAAAAAATACTAGGTATTATACAGAATAGCTCTCTGGGCAGGGGAAGGGCAAAGACAAGGGAGGGGGAAATAGTGGTGATGGAAAAAACCAACATATATCAAAACTTTAAAATTATTTTTAAAAAGAAAGTGAAGGGACCATACATACATACATACATACATACATATATATATATATAGAGAGAGAGAGAGAGAGAAAGAGAGAAAGAGAGAGAGAGAGAGAGAGAGAGAGAGAGAGAGAGAGAGAGAGACCGCACACCTATGAGCAAAATGTAGATATATGCAGTATACACTTTATATATCATTGAAAAGTGCTTTGTAAACCTTGAAATGCTATATGAAGTGTTATTATTTTAGTACTGTACTGTGGTGCCAAAAAATAAATGATAATTTAAGGTGCCATAAATTGTTAATAAGATTTTTCTCTAACTGATATATTAGAAAAACAAAGCCAGGAAACATTAAAGCTTCAATAAGCTCTCAGATTGCTCCCAGTGGTTTTAATTATCAAGACAGCATGGTGCAGTTCAGAGCACTGAACTTAGAGCCAGAAGACCTGGATTCAAGTTTCAGCTCTTCTTCTTGCTAACTGCGATCTTATGCAGCTTTCTGAGCTGCTAGATCTTCATCTGTGAAATGGGGATAATATTTTCATTAACTACCTTAAGAAGGTGGTATAAAGCTCATGTGAGATAATGTATACAAAGTGCTATACTAATGTAAACTGCCTTTATCATTATTATTACAATGAATACAGTGAAATACAAATTTGCTTCTTTTCATTCATTCATTGCAGTTGTGTGTAATACTGGAACCAATGCAAGAACTGATGTCAAGACATAAAACTTACAATCTCAGCCCCCGAGACTGCCTGAAGACATGCTTGTTTCAGAAATGGCAACGCATGGTGGCACCACCAGGTAGCTTTTCTTTCTTCCTCCTGTTTACATGTGTACATGTTTCAATTTGGGATGAACTGATGGGAGAAGCATGGGAAGTGGTTGAACTTCACTTACAAAAGTTATATGTCTGTGCTTTCTTGAAGAACTTCAAACAATATAATTTTAGAGTCAGACAAAATCTTTGTAGTTCTGTTTATTGTTCAATTGTTACAGCAGTGTCCAACTCTTCATGACCATATTTGGGGGATTTCTTGGCAAAGACAACAGAGTAGTTTGCCATTGTCTTCTCCAGCTCATTTTACAGATGAGGAAAATGGGGAACAGGGTTAAATGATTTACCCAAAGCCTCCCAGCCATTAAGTGTCTGAGGCTGAATTTGAACTCATGAAGATGAGTCTTCCTAACTCCAGGACTAGCACTCTATCCACTGCCCCATCTAGCTGCCCTCAGATAATACCTTAAAGGTTTTTTTTTAAGAAATTGAACCCCTTAATTTTATAGAAGAGGAAAAATGGGGAAACTGAGACCCAGAAGATTTGTGTGATTCCCCCAAAAAGTCACCCAGCAAGCTAGTAACAAAACCAAGACTAGACCTCCTAGGCTAGTCTTTCTAGTATACTTTAGTCTTATATCCTTAGTTAAAAAAAGAAAGAAGAAAGAACGAACTGATGGATTTAAAGCAAATTATACTTATCCTATTTCTTAAGATGTATGTAGTGAAAAAGCACTTTAATCATAAAGAGAATGTAAAATGCATTGTTTTTCCCAGCCAAAAGGGATTCAGGTTAAATAGTAGAATCTCCTACTGGGGTTTTGAAATTACGGCTTCACATCATCATTAATTGTCTCCTATCTCATATATTTTTACTTCCAGGCATGTGTTGAGCCTCATTGATCACAAAAGCAAAAACATATCCATTCACCAAAAATTATTTTTATAAAAAGTAATTATTAACATGAGGCATACTGCTTTCTGATTCATGAAATATGATGGTCTAAGGGCAGAAGGAAGGCATAGGATCTTAAGTAAGATTAATATAGGTGGCTTAACCAAGTATATATTTAGAAAAATTCAGAAATTAACAAAGTCTCATGTAAACCTGTCTTAATGCTTATCTTAGAGAATCTTAGATTTTTATAAATAGGTTTCAACTTCATTAAATGCATTTGAATGTACTTTATTCTCATTGTCATTGATAGCATTTTATATATTCACTGGACCATACAATTCTCAAAACACATTCACAGAGATCAGCTTATTTCAGCCTCACAAAAATCTTGCAAAGTAGAAAGAGACCATTAGTTCTGTTTTACAGATAAGGAAACTGAGGCTCACAGACATTAAAGTGATTTTATGTAAGGTAATAAATAGCTGAGCCAGATCCATGATGTAGGACTCTTAATTCCTAATCCAGGTTTTTTCCCTCCATACTAGGATGCCTCTCCATCACAATATGATGAATAAACATTTTTTAAAACCACATTGTTCTGGTAAATTAAGGAGACTTAACAGACCATAGAGAATATATGCTACAAGGATTCAAAAAGTGTGTGATTTAAGTGGGAAATAAGATGAATAAGTATTTAGTCAAATAGCACACCTATAGATACCTGTAGTTATGGGTGCAGAAATTAAATGTGTCCAATTCTGAGGAACAGGGAATGAGCTACAGTCCTCCCTAGCTGGCCCTCGAGACCTATATTCTTGCCTCCATGACCATGAGCAAGTTTTTCAACCCCCTTTGCCTCATTTGCTCCTATCTGAAATCTGAAAGCAATAATATCTATACCTATCTTCCCTTGGGAAATGATACCCCTTAAGCAAAAGTTTTAAATTAAATTACAGAAGGATTTTAAGATATCTTTGAATACCTTGGAGAAAGAATGTATCACTATCAGTGATCCTCAGTCCTAAAAAACATCATAGGTTAAATAAGCTTTAACCTGATCCTAATAAATAATGCTCCTCTAGTTACCAAACAGAATTAGAGCTGAGATCTTAGGAGCATTTTCAAAGATCTTTTCTAAACTTCCATAATTCTATCAAAGGATAGAGCTGGAAAGAACCTTTTGGTTATTTGTTGTTGTGCAGTCATTTTTTTAGTTGTGTCCTCCTCTTCATGCCCCCTTTTGGGTTTTCTTGGCAAAAGATTCTTGAAGTGGTTCGCCATTTCTTTCTCCAGCTCATTTTACAGATGAGGACATTGAAGCAGAGTTAAATGTTTGATCTTCCTGGATCCTGACCTGGCACTCTACCGAAGTCCATCTAGATAGATGAGTTCTCATTGCCACAAATATTACTGTCTGATCCCATATTCTTCTGTGCTGCATCTGGTACTCCAGGTCACCTGGAGTGCTGAATTATATATGCTGAATTAATGAATGCATATTCATTATATGTATAATATATAATAATATATAATTCCATGTATATACTCTGAATTAATGAATGCATATTCATTATATGTATAATATATAATAATATATAATTCCGAGTATATATTCTGAATTAATGAATGCATATTAAGGAATACAAAGCATATAATTAATATATGCTGAATTACCCCCTGGGGGACTGTTTGGAGGTAGAGCTGTTCTTATACCTTAATATGCATTCATTAATTCAGCATATATTTGTGCAGCATATACTCTAAATAAAGTATTGTGCTAGGTGCCAGTCAGGTGGTACAAAGAAGGATAACACCATGGGTTGCTTCTTTATGAGACATCATTGCCCTAGTAGGAGAAACAAAATATGTAATAGTAGAGTCATTGAGTTTGATCAATACTTCCAAAAATAGGACTTTACCTGTTCAGAATTGCAAATTCATTCCAAATGACACAAGTTGAAATGGAATTAGAAGATAAACAAGACCCTTTCCTATAAAGAACAGATATGTTCTATCGAAGTGGTTGTAAGGTTTATTTCTGTATAGAAAATTCCATTACGCCAATGGCTTTCATTATAAAATCAACTATGTTCTCACGCAAAAATAAATAAATAAATCCTTCAGTAAACTAAATTGAAAGCTTCTTCAGAGAAAGGATGATGATAAAGATGGTCATACTCATGATAATAACTAGCATTCGTGTAGTATTTTTAAATCCTCAAAGGGCTTTACATACATGATTTCATTTTAATTTCACAACAATCCTGTAAGGGAGGTTCCAATAGCATTCTTGTCCCCATCTTAGATATGAAGAAACTGAGGCTCACAAAGATGAGAAGACTTCCTTACAATTATACAACTAATCAATGATAATGAGCACCATTAGGCTTGTGTTTTGTTGGATAAGAACGGTAACAGGCCTCCTTGAATTGGGTTTTGAGAAATCTGTAGTGCTGTTGTGACTCCAGAATCAACTCACTGATCCCAACATTTATAAATTTATCTTATCCTTAGTGACTCTGGATTTTGCCTTGATTGCTGCCAGAACTAGATCTCTCCTCTATTTCTTTTATTTTGAGTCAGATGTTCTTAGGGGTGTGTGTGGGGGGGGGGGAGAAGAGAGAGAGAAAGAGAGAGAGAAAGAGAGAGAGAAAGAGAGAGAGAGAGAGAGAGAGAGAGAGAGAGAGAGAGAGAGAGAAGAAAGAAAGAAGGTGAGAGGGGCGAGAGCAAGAAAGACCGAACTTTATGGCATGACAGTAAAGGCAATGGATTTTAAGAATAATTTTAAAAATCATAATTGAAGGAAATGCTAAATTTTAGCTAAAAGTTTAAAAATAGAGATATAAGGTTTTTTTTTAATTTGTTTTTCCATCCAATTTCACAGACTCTGAAATTTATACCAATATTAAGAATCTTTGGTTTAAGTATTCAATATATGTAATAGAGTTTAGCTGCAATAGCACACATTTCCAGTAGTCAACACTATAGAACACATTGATGTACGTATTCCAACCTGAAAGTTTCTTAAGTTCAAGGTATCAGAGCTTCTGAAAATGAA
Source organism: Gymnobelideus leadbeateri (assembly GCA_011680675.1). NCBI lineage: Eukaryota > Metazoa > Chordata > Mammalia > Diprotodontia > Petauridae > Gymnobelideus > Gymnobelideus leadbeateri. Next base: position 843,238 of record WOXC01011414.1, read on the forward strand.
TGTGACTTCCTCTTCAGTCCTTTAACTTTGAAATTCAGCAAGATGTTTGTCCCTGATACATGGGATGCCAACTGTTGATTCTATGACAAAGCTAGCTTCATTCAGCAGGGGTTGGGTTGGAGTACTTCCCATGGAGGTTGTGACACTTTCTGTTCAGAACTGATTCTTCTCCCCTGTCCCATATTGTAGCAGAACCCACAAGGCAGCCAACCACCAAACGGAGAAAAAGGAAAAACTCCACGAGTAGCACTTCCAACAGTAGCGCTGGGAACAATGCCAACAGCACCAGCAGCAAGAAAAAAACGCCTGCTGCAAACCTGAGCTTGTCAAGTCAGGTACCTGTAAGTCTCACCTTCCTTTTAGGCCTGAAGCCTCTGTCTGTCCTACCTTTTTACAGAAGATATAAGTTAAAGCCCATTTTAGAAGCAAATAATTTGGGACAGGGAGGAGGGTCAGGGAGGGTTTTGTTGAGGAGAAATCTGCTTTGGATATTCTTGCTAGAAAACCAGAAATGAGGCATGAATATTACAAATCTGAGTGGCAAGGAGATTTGAATTAAAGAACTGTGTGATTCAAAAGCAGGTGAACTTTCATTTAGGGTTTAAATAGGGTATCATTTACCAATGGCAGCATGCTAATGGAGGTTTACAGACCTCTGACCACAAAAGGAAGAGGGCCCTGAACCAGAGGAGCAACTAGCTTTCAGCTGTCTTCTGCCATCTTGTAGCTGAGCTCATGCATGAAAAGGGAGGGGAGGGGGAAATCTCTTTTTTTTTAAGATTCAGATCATAAACTTGAGTGAAAGAGAAAAAGGTAATATGGTAAAATTTGAAAGGAAAGAAAAAGATAATATGGATGTTTGGGAATGGCATGTGCTGATTTTTTTACTCTCCTCTCCCCACTTTTTAAGGGTGAGCTTTCAGACCCAGGCAGGAGAATGTGGTCACAACTATTTAGTTGTCTTGGCCTTCTGTTTCCTTTCTGGGACCTGGCAAAGAAAAAAGCCATTGGTTTGGAAAGGGGCTTCATGAATGTCAATGACTTCTTGTGCCAAAGAGCTAGGTGAGCTAGAAGTAGCCTTCTGTGGTCTGGAACTGCTTCATTCTTCTTCATATTTCTTGCTGTTTCTTCCAACTCTGCCCTTTGTTGTATATTCCTCATATATCCTGACTAGTTTCTTTCCCTATTTTGAACATTTATTCCTTTCCAAACCTGATACTCTCTTCTGCCCCCTTATTATGTTCCTCTTTTCCCCAGCTCTTTATGGCCTTCATATCTTTCCTTCTGTTTTTACATCCTCCTTTTACCAAGTGTTTTACTCTGTCACCTAGGGTCTCTCTTGGTGCCTGGTGGATATTCTCTATCCATCAAGTCTTCTGATCTTGTCCTCTGTGATTAAGCTCTGACTTGCTCCCTTCCTTGGATTTCAGTTATTTTCTCTTGTGTGTGTGTTACCTTCTTTCTCCATTGGTGTCCTGAACCTTTTCCATCTCCCTCCCAACTAGTGATGGACTGACTAGTACAGCATTTTTTTTAAATCAAAGATTTTCTACTTCCCCCCAAATTTTCTCTTCTAGTTCTGCCTTTCATTCTTCTCAGCTTCCTTCCCCTTTGGCTAGTTCTGTCCCTCTTCCCCTTATCTTTCTCTGTATTTAGATGGGAAGCTCCTACTGTCCCTTTGGGCTTCTTGTCCTGCTTTGCAGGAGAAAGATGCTATTTCTACTCCGAGCCACCCAGTAGAGCATTGGCCATCGAATGAATGGCCTGAAAAGTGAAGAAAGTGCTATTTTGCTTTCTTTGGCTATTCCAGGGCAAAGACTTCTAAAAATTATGATTCCCCAGCAATGTCTTAGTGTCCTTACACTGGAGTATTCTCCATAGCCATGAGCCCTTAAGAATCTAAAAGGGATGACAAAGCACTTTCACTAAACCAAAATACACCTGCAGACCTGCCCTTCCAGTACCAGAAAAATGAGTATATAAAATGTGCATAAATCCTGAGTTTTGGACATGATCCCAAATTAACGAGGCCCCAGATATTTGTAAGTTGAGATAAAATAAGCCTGTTCATGTAATCACAGAATTTTAAAATGAAGCTTTAGGATTATTTTTATCCCCCCCCCCCATTCACTATTGGACAGGTGACAAAATGGCAACACATGGAAGAGAAAAGACTTAGCCAAGGCCATAGAGCTAGTAAGGAGCAGAGCCAGGCCTAGACCTCCAGGTCTCTTCTCAAGCCAGTGCTCTTCCCACTCCACCACACTGTTATCTTACAGTGTGAGGTGTTAGAGTGTATTTACTGATTTTCAAGTTAGATCAGCACAAGGCACCATTTGAACCATAGCACAATCCCACAAGCCCAGCAAATGTTGATAAATTTTTAGATGAGCAGAAATTTTAGATGGCCACAAAAGTCTGTGAAGCTGTCTTTCAATGCAGATTTCACTGCTGATTTCAGCAGACCAAGTTTTTGGACAACACAAATTGGACCAGTTTATGTTGACTACATCTTATGACTGAACCTATCGCTATATTGACAATGCTTCACCATCAAACATGACGATTATAAAACGGGCCATCACCAGCCACTCCTTTGCAATGTTTTTTTTTCCTTGACCACAAAATAATGAGCATACTTGTTTTTTTCAAGATAGAGAGAAAAGAATACTCAAGAATGTACTACTCAGAACAGACCAGTGGTCTCACAGTAGCAATGTGCGCTCCCAAATGAAAGACTAGGGTTTAATACTTGGATTCTGCTTCTCACTCCATGAGCAGGAGCTAGGAGCACTCCAGAGCTGCAGCCTCAACCCTGGGAGGGATGGAGCCCTGTGTCATTCAACCGCAGTGACCCCTTCTGTCCAATTTAAGGAGAAGCATTGAGGGGCTCTTAGAGGAGTCACTTCCAGTCCTCCTCAGAGGTTGGTGGCCATTGCTCGGGGATTAGTGAGAAGCGATTAAATGGGAATTAGTTTGGTGGTACCTTCAGGACTCCAGCGGAGGAGCAGAGGGCCACACTTTGGGGACGTGAGGGGGTATGTGTTTCTACCCAGAGGGATTATTATTGCCTTTTACACTATATGGAAGAAAGTTGAAATGTCAATCCTATACCCTATTGGTAATAATGTGATTTAAAAACAACAACAGCAACAATAGTATTAAGGTGATACACACCCCCCAGTGCATTCAAACTTACATTGGAAAGACTGATAAGTAAAGATATTAATCCTAGGATTTATTCTTTATACACAACTGCTACATATAAAGAGGATATAAGGATCCATGTAGGACAGTATTGGATAGTAGACAGAGAGCTGGTTTTGGCGCCAGAAAGACCTGAGTTTATATTCTGCCTCTGACTCATCCTGGCTGTGTGATTCTGGGTCAGTCACTTGATCTCTCAGAATCCCAGGTAACTGAGTCAAGACTAAGTTATAGGAAAACTGCTACCTACATTGGTATAGGGAGTTTTTTCACTGAGAGTTCTCTTTACCAATGGTAATATATTCTATATATATATATATATATATATATATATATATATATAATATATATAATATATTCTATATTCTATATATCTCCTCCCTCCTTCAGGAGGGAGGAGATATATAGAAGCCAAATATATAGAAGCCAAAATGAACTAAGTTTATATGTGGACACACTATTTTTTCAATGTTTCAAGGATCCATGATTTCAGCGATGCAGAGTGTAAAATCTCCTCACTTCAGTCTTTGTGACTTGATGTGGCCAGTAACCAAACTTCTAGGGATGAGCCTCTTCAAGCTTGGCTAGTGGGTTTTAGAGCATAGAAATTGCAGTGGCCTGTGGCTCCCTAGTTCAGTAAGACCTGCCTGAATTTGCTCTTTACTATATAGTCATTGGAAGCTCGGGGTAATCTTTATGACATAGAGAGAAAAGGCATCAGAGTTTAGTGGAAGTATATGTACCTACAAATAAAATAGCAGTAAATAGAGAATGGAGATGGAAATAGAGATAGATTAGAGATGTATGTGGTATAGCTATGTATATAGATATAGATTATACAGGTTTAGATATAGATGATATAGAGATAGAGTAGATATATTTATGTAAATAGCCACAGATGTTTCTTATAGATCTGCATATAACACAAACATATTATCTTACAGATATCTTCTAGAGATGTGCACATGTGATATGCAAACACACATGAATAAACAATTATTTACAGAATGGAATTTTATGTAAGAAGTAAAAAAATTTTGTGTCTTTGAGAATTTTAGGATTATTAACACTTTCACAGCATTCATTAGTTTCATAGGGGGGTATCTTGCATACCAGCCACCGAGGTCAACTTACTCCATTTATATCTTTTAGCATGCTTTCCCAGTTTGAAGTGATTCAAACATCTCTGTATCACCTTTCTTGAACAACCATTGCTTTGGAATAGAGAATAGAATGTAGTCTATGTTTGAGAATTTTCTCCCTCCCCCTAATTTGCCTTTTTCCTAATCTCATCCCTGATTTCCTGATCATCCTTACCTCTTCAGCCCCCAACCCTCAGGATCTCTCCCTTCAACTTAATTCAGGTACAATGGTAGATGATCATAAAATCTATTTCTAATCTAATTAATAATAAAGTTACAGCAGTAATAGTAATAATAATAACAACACTAATAATAGCAATAATTAATATAGTACCTTAATGTTCACATTCAAACTTTAAACATATTAAGAACTTCAAAGGAATCTGAGTATGTTACAAGACAAAAGTTATCTATCATGATCCTCTGGCCAAACCATCCATATTTGGTATACTTTTCTTTGTTCCTAGTCATACTGTTTTTCTTTGAATTTCCTACACTTTGTTGGCTGTTTTCCATACTAAACACCCATGACCAAACATGGTATCATACAGAAGCACCCAAACTAAATGAAGAACTTTCATCTCTCATATAAGTGGCCTGATGTGACCAAATGCAGCCTGAAATTGCATTGGTTTACAGTTGAATTTGTTTTGTTTTTTTTCCCTGCTGCTGTCTTAGGTTGGGCAGACTCTTGTGTAAATTGCTGCCCAACCAGCCCCCAAGGGTCTCTGTCAAAGCTGTCTCAGTTCTGGCTCATATTTGCAAAATAAATATTTACTTTGAAGTGCATATGTCGACATTAGATCAAATTCTGAGCTATTCACTCTAGTATTACCATGCTTACCAAACATACACTCTACGTGCTTAGTGGGGGCTCTGGTGGAAGGTATTTTTTTATGTTGGCATGTTTTTAATCAGTTTCAAAGAGCTGCATCCAGTGAAGGAGCACATTTTAAAAATCCATTCATATTTTCCCCAATTCTCCAAATATTCCAAGTTGAAGTATTATATGGACTCTAGCCTGTCAGTTTTTGCTAAGGAGTACAGTGAGGCAAAGTAAATATGCATAAAGAATTGTTTTGTTTTTTTAATAACATTGAAATTGGTGGAGTTGCTTAGAGAATTCAGCAAAAAAATCTCTGTGAAAAGGGGGAGGCATGTATTGTAAGATTTGAATTTTTCTTCTAAAAATAAAAAACTAAGATATTAATCACATATATTCTAGTTCAAGCTTGGAAGAGAGAAGCTTTAAAAATGTTTAGTGCTCTTTCAAAGAAGGTATTCAATCATGGAATCAGAGGAGAGATAAGGATTCCAAGAGGTCATCTCGTTCATCTCCCTGCTTTAAACAGGATTCCATTTAAAGTATCCCAAAAGGAAGACAATTTGTTCTTTTGAGAATCTCCTAGGGAGGAGAATCATTTGCCTCAGTCAGAAATCTAGATCTAATAATTCACAATACTTAATATTAGGGAATTCTTACTGTGACGGCTTGCAGGCAATTTCCTCTTGGCCTGAACTTACTGGATATAGAGAATAGGCATTCTCTGTCATCAGTAGCCTGGATGACTGGAGTCATTCTACTTTCAAGGGTCCTGTTGCCCAAATCTTGTCTCCTAACAGACTGCAAGAAAAGATGCAGATGTCCCACACGTGTCCTTTATCATGCATATAGATGCACAGTCACCCAACATATTTCCCCTTGAAAAAGGAGGGGGGTGCTAGGTTCTCACCCATCTTGGGGTATCTTCTGCAGTTGCGCCAAGATGCACTGTACAGGAGGTGGTTCTCTTATTTGCATGGAAGGACAATTTGTACTTAAAGGAGTGATTAGATGGATTCTTTCCCTCTTGCATGCTCCAGTTTTTGATGACTACCAGCTTCATCAATGTAATTATAATTAGCACTCTTCATCTTCCTTTTATGGTACCAGCTGGACAGATTGGTCCTCTTACTGCACAGATTGGTGGCAGGGTTGCCTATGTGGGGATAGGTGACAGGCATCATGAAATAACAGATGGTAAATTCAGGGCTTGTTGGCAATCAGCAGGTTTTTGCTAATGACTTAATTAGCTATGCAAATTGTCAAATCAGTGTGAACATTGTTTTTATCGAAAACTTTACCTAAATTAATTACCATAATTAAGTAGCAGAATGTCAAGTATATTGGTTGCATCAAAGGGCCTGGATGGCTAGGGAGAAGAGAGGCTGTCTTCAATAAAAATGCATGGCATCCCTGGAATAGAGGAAGGACTGTTCCCTACAAGTCTTGTGAATATTATAGATTTGCAACTTATTTATTTCTTCATATGCTATTAGTTTACAAAGCATTCCTCAGCTCCCAAATAAAAATATCAGATGTTATAGATATTCAAAATACCCAACAGAGGATTAAATAGGGTTTGGAAAATTCCCCAAGGAAAACAAGTTTAAAAGGATTTTTTCTATTGGTTGGTTGAAAAACCCTTTAAAAAAAGTTTTACAGACTACTTACAGTGCCTGTTGTTGGGTGTCAGATTCTAATGAAGATATAAGCAAATTGTGGACGCTTGATAACAGGAGACAGTGTTTAATTCACATAAAAATCCAGTGTTGTATTATGGGCCCACTAGGTGTATCTGCCCCTGTTGTACATTTCACTAAGTTTGTTGTTAGATTCAGTTCCCTCCCCATGCTTTGTTTTAAACTGTCTCCCTCTCTCAAGGTGCCCCTGTAATAATGTTGGATGCTGTTCACAGGATGTGATGGTGGTAGGAGAACCAACTCTGATGGGAGGAGAATTTGGGGATGAAGATGAAAGGCTTATCACCAGATTAGAAAACACACAGTATGATGCAGCGAATGGCATGGATGATGAGGAAGACTTCAACAATTCACCAGCCTTGGGAAACAACAGCCCGTGGAGCAGCAAGCCACCTGCAAACCAGGAGACCAAATCTGAAAACCCTACACCACAAGCTTCCCAATAAGCTAACCTGCTCCTAATCCACCATTATGTATGCTGGTGGTTTGGAATTACTCTTTCAGGGCATCTACTTAGGAGACCGGGGTGGGATGGGGTGGGAAAACTTTCCACACAGATATCTATTTCTAAACTGCAGCTCTCTGGTTTTTGTTTTTATTTTTTAAAATTGAGAGAATTGATTCTGAACATGCTTCCATTGTACATCTCTTGGAGGCCTTCACATATGACATGCATACTGGCACTGACCTTGATTCAAATAATCGAAAGTGATCTAGCACCTCATGGCAAATTTTTAACAAGACGTTTTGTTGAATTTCTTTTTCTCCTATCAGATGAAGGCCATATTGTTAAGAAGTCCTCAGTGCTCAGGATCTCATTAATTATGCTCAACCTAATGATGGATGACTTTTTAATATTGTAAAATATTTTCTGCTTTTTGACTTGCACCTGAAAGTTTCTTGTTTCAGAAAGAAAAGGAAAAAAATCAGCTTTGGGGAAGTAATTGAAATGTAGCTTTTGTTCTTTTGTTACGTCTTCACTCTTTGGTTAACCCTTGAAAGGATCCAGCAGTTTTAATTTGTATTATCAATCATGCCAATCATTAGCCCTTCAGTCATTTATACAAGTACTGGAACAAGAAATGTCTTTTTTTTCATCAAAGACATGAGAAATATTTTTATGTGGAGAAAGACACCCAGTCCTATGAGAGTTTATGCTTTGTAAAATTGCTGTTGATCCAAATATTTTCAAGCCATGTAATTCATTGATTTTTGTGGGCCGTTTAATAAAATTGGAAACTTTTGTGTTTTTATTGCATCTGAATTGGCTTTATTTCCTTCAATAGTATATTTCTTGTATAATATTTTTGTAAAGCCCTCAAATGTTTTTGGTTGGTTTGGTTTTGTTTTGTTTTGTTTTGTTTTTTTGGTCTTTTTTCTTTTTTGGATCCCAGTGTATTTATGTGAAACTTTATAAGAGAACTAATTTTTTTCATTTACATATTAATATGTTCAACTACACATGTAAAGACACAGTGATTCAGTGTGTTATAATACAATGGTATTTTATGTATGCTTTGCCAATAAGTGTGCCAATAATAAACTGTGTTAACAACAAAAAGCAATGTGCTTTGACCTTTTATAATGTCTGCAATAAAACAAGTTAGGATCAGAACAAAATTCTAGAATGTTAAAGTGGAAGTGACCTATGGGATTTTTTATCCATAGGATCATTGGAGATTTAGGCCTCGAAGGAACCTTTACAACCATTTAGTCCAACACTTTCATTTTGCAATTGAGGAAAATAGGCCCATGGGGATTAAATGACCACAAGAAACAGAGTGAGGTCCTCTAACTCCAAAATTCAGTGTTCTTTCCCCTATACCACCCAACCTCCCCTCTGTGAGTCCCTTCATTTAACAGATGAGGAAACTGAGGCCTAGGTGGGTGAAGTGGATTGCCCAAAATTGTGTAGCAGACAAAAGGGAGAATCAGAACTGCAACAAGGATCTTATGACTTCCAGTCCAGTGTTCTTTCCTTTATACCACTTTGAGCTTAAGTTAATTATAGAACCCAAATAATGGCACATATTTGAGTCTTTTTCCCCAAACTTCACTTCTACCATAAGGGACCTACATATTCTTGTTCTATGAGATTTGCAGTGTAACAGTTAGATGGATTCACTGTTTCAAAGGCAAGGATAGTTGGTCTTACTGTTTTATAATGCAAATCTGAGTAGAAGAGATGTTTTGCCCTTAAGTGAACATTCCCTACTTGTTCAGAAGCTAGTTTCTCCCTAAATAGTTCTCTTAAACAATGGTGGGGGGGAGAGGAGGGGAGAGGGGATCATCCACACTGACCTTCTCATACAACCTTGAACAACTTACTTCACTGCCTGGACCTTAGCATCCTCCAGGTAAGACATTCCTTTAATGCAGGGGGTCTGACCTAGGTCTGTGGACCCCAAAGGAGTTCACTGACAGATTTCAAGGAAAGCATGAATACTGATGGAGAAAAATATACACAATTGTTCTCATTAACCTCTAACTGAAATTTAACATTTCCTTCAATTATTTAAAAAGCCTTATACTTTAGAAGTGGTCTATAGGATTCATCAGAATACAAAAGAGGTCCATGATACCAAAAGGGTTAAGAATTCCTTCTTTTGGGGGCGGCTAGGTGGCGCAGTGAATAGAGCGCCGGCCCTGGAATCAGAAGGACCTGAGTTCGGAGCCGGCCTCCGACACCTAATCCGCACAAACAAAAACCTAGCCGTGTAACCTTGGGCAAGTTACTTAACCCCAATAGCCCTCCAAAAACAAAAACAAAAAGAATTCCTTCTTTAATCCCTTCCCTAGTGAGCTTCTCTATAAATTCTCAGAATTCCTAAAATCCCCCATACTGTTAGAGACTTTCTCTTTGCCAAGACCCTACTATGATCTATTGCCCAGTGTTATCATGGAGGTTGGATACAAAAGTTTAAGCAGAATCGGATAGACAGATGGATGAATGTTATAAATACCCACACATATACATACATATACATATAGATTTTAAAAAATACACTGAAGAAAAATTTATGTGGTTCTGATATATTAGAAGCTTCAACAGATGTGATAAACCTCTTCTCACTTAATCATTCTTCACTTAAAGAAGAACCTGGCTAATTCCTGCTAATGACTAGAAGACCCACTGCAAATTTCTGAATTTTGCCGAAATCAGAGAATCCAGACAGATGGGATCAAAAAAAAAAAAAAGCCAATGCAGGTTATGACCTCAAACAAATGATCAGCTTGGTCCAATGAAAGTTCCCTGCTAGCGTGTAATGGAAGCTAATCTCACATCATCATAATGACTTCCCTGTGGTTCACTGATAGTCAGAGAGAGCAATTGGAAACATCTGTGGCTACTTTGCACTTCGTTTAAATTACCTTTTCAGCAGAGCTTTTCTTTTTTTTTCTTTTTGGAGTTTGTGGTTTGACAAAGTGCACCTTATGAGATTCTCTACAAATAATTGAAGAGAAACATTTGCAAATGTTGTACTGGGCTGAATGACCTACGTCAATCACAGCTGGGCTAAGTGGGATTGAAGAAGTAAGAAGTGCAGTATATTTCTAACAAAAATATTGGTCCTTCTCCTCCCTCCCTTTACCCAAATTTTGTTCCTTTCCCGCTTTATAGAACTGAGATAAGGAGGTACTATATTAATTTTTTTAATGGAAGGGGAAAGAAGGATAATTTTTAAAGGAAGTAAATTGCTTCCATTACCAAATATAATCCACCCAAGCACTGAAATCTAATGCTTTCATGAACAAAATCTCTTTAAAATGTTTTTACGAATAAAGTTTAGTTCCCATTATGAAGGAGCAGTAGAATTGCACTGAATATTTCTGCATAAAAGGATCACATAATATGTGAGCTAAAAGATCATTTAGTCCAACTTCATTGTTTTTTCAAGTGAGAAAAGTGGAGCTGGGAGAAGGTAGTGAGGTCAAGCTTGGAGGCAGTGAGAAAGTTCTCACCACACAGTATGTCTCCCAAGGCCTACTCCAGCTGGGCTCTTTCCTCTAGTCTATGCCACACTTCCTCTCCTAGTTTTAATATGACATGACATAAATAACACATTTCTTTCAAGGAAAATCAAGTCACAGATTTTGAAATTTCTAAGCAAGTGTGAGAACTTTAAAACAACAAAGCATCTGTAAATTGTTAGAGCTCGAAAACCCTCCTCAAAGCCCTCAGGCTCCTTATGGCCAAAGGAATTAAGCACTAACTCCTCAGATTGGCATAGAAGCCCACCATGATCTGATTTGGACTACTCTGACCTTATTATCACGCCCTTTCATGAACTCTACATTCCAACTGCTTAGGGTTCATTGCTTCTCCAACCTTTCCCTGCCAACTTGCACTTATGTGCATTAGTTCAGACTGTCTCCATGCTAAGAAGGTTTTTCCTCTTCAAATTTTCATCTTTCAGAATCTGTATCCATCCTTCAAAGTCCAACTCAGGTACCACACCACCTCTTCTATGAAACCTCCATGACCACCAACTTCCTGCTGAAAACATTCTCCAGATTTTCTTAGAGTACTTTGGATCTCTCCTCTGTATCACACTCCCATTACCACCTAAGTTGTATTACTTCTGTCTCTATAATGTATCCCCTTTAGTAGAATGTAAGCTTTTTGAGGACAGGCATTGGCTAACATAGGACCTTGCACAGGAAAGGCACTAATAAATGTTTGCTGAGATGAATTTGTTTAGTAACTTAGTTGACCAGCTATTTCCCTCAGAAATATCCCCTAATCTGGAATTTAAGTGTCTGGGGCTCAAGTAAGAAGATATATATATACATAGATAGATGATAGATAGATAGATAGATAGATAGATAGATAGATAGATAGGTAGATAGATAGATAGATAGATAGATAGATAGATAGATAGATAGATAGATAGATAGACATAGATAGATAGATATTTCTGTGGTTCTCTTTTTATCCAAAACTTTCTTCACTGAATTTAGTTCTGCTTTCCTCCCATACACAAGCATCTATACACAACCCCAGTAAGGACCACGGGCATGCTCTGACATTGCAGGACTTATAGCTCCATTAGTTTTACTATCTGCATCTTATATGTGTAGCACCAGAAATCTTTAAGGAGAGTCACTAAGCCCTACCCTTTAATCTATGGAAAACTAAAGAAAGTATTCAACTCCCTCTCCATTCCAAGACTGGTCTCCAGCTGGGGAGTTCCAGGGTACTGGATTGAAGTACTTCCAGGGTACTGCTATAAGAACTTACCATGTTCCCCAGTTTCCTCTCATTTCCTTGATTGCACTTCTCATGGCCATGTTCCTACTGGTATATTCCCTCATGGCAAAATAGAAAGACCACTCTACTTGGAGTTGTAGGACCTGAGTATAAATCCTAGTTTGGCTTATATCTGTAACCTTGGCCAGATCATTTTCCCTCTGTTTCTATTTCTTCATCTAAACAATAAGGTGGGGGTGATGGGATTAATGACCTCTAAATTTATCCATCTATAAAGTCATCAAACCAAATCCACAAGCATTTGTTAAGCAACTACTATCTGTCAGGAGCTGTGCTAAGTGCTAGAGATACCAAAAAACAAAATAAAGCAAAACAAAAAACCCAGCAGTCCCTGCACTTGATGCTCAATGTTTCTGCCTTCATCTCCATAAATGCTTGCAGAAATAGTGTCAGGTTAAATCTATATAGAATATTATGTTTTACATGATTGCATATGTATAACCTATATTGGATTGCTTACCATCTCAGGGAGAGGGAAGGAGAAGGATCGAATTTGGAACTCGAAACTTTTTTTAATGTTTAAAAATTGTTTTAACATGTAATTGGAGAAAAACAAAATATAGATTATTACATACAAATATAGATATAAAGTATCTATATAGATTATATCTATAGATATAATATGTGATATATAGATAGATAGATATAGGTTTAACCTGACACTAATGATATACACATACATACACACATTATATTTGGAATATGAAGTGATTAGGGTCATAAGATTAATTACAGAGACATTGTACCAGACTTTTGATCCCATTATAATCAAGGGTTCAGACCCTAACATCTGGCAGCCACACTGGATTCCTATCTTGGAATTTTTCAATAATCTTTTGGATACATTTTGATCTCATTTGGATATAGAAGCTCTGTAGTTAGATGATTTCAATGTATTCAACCATCTTATCTGCTAGCAAACAAAGGCTCCCAATAACATTGAAATATAAAAATATTTATTCAAAACAGAACTCAACAGCAAAGCACTAGAAAGTAATCACAACCTGTACTCTCATTCCTCCTCTCACAAGAACAATTCAAGTCTCAACCCTTTCCCAATACATACATCTAATTGGGGAAGTCTGAGTAAAGACTCTCTGGGGCGGGGGAGCCAAGATGGCGGAGTAGAAACAGCTCATCCAAGCCTCTCTGCCCCCAGATTCCCCCCAAACTATGTAAAAGGGGACTCTGAACAACTTCTGGAGCCCCAGCACCCACAGAACGACACAGAGAAGCTAACCTCCCGCTGAGGACAGCCCAGCAGCCCTGCAGGAAGGACCAGCGCAGTGGTCTGGGACCTGGCAGCTCGCAGAGCGCAGGAGCCAAGCCAAGCCCAGGTCCGCTTGAGCCGAGGTTTTAGCCCCAGGGCGGCAGGGCCAGCAGCCGGCTGGAGGAACCCCAGAACACCAGGAGCTGTGGCGACTCCAGAATTATCAACATAGACATGCCTAGGACAAAGTAAGATGTTAGTGTCCTATGGACTTTGGGACCTGTATTTGGGGAATGCGTCAGCTCCCTCCCCTGGGGGCTAGAAGCCGCTGAGGAGACACGCCATTTTGTAGTTTTCAGAGGCATTTCCGGCTCCCAGCCTACAAATCGTGGGGAGATCCAGCGATCAGTCTTGGGGGGTAATCGCTCTTGCTTTAACCTCCCTGGATCTGGATTGTGATCTAGGGTGGAAATTGTGGGTGGGTTTACAGCTTGCCAGAAACGGAAGTTGCCCCCCACACGTTCGGGACGAAAATTCCTCTAGCTGGCCTTAAAGTCATAGTGTGGCAACAAGCCCAAAAGTCAAGCAATTAAGTGGCAACATGCCAAGGCAAAGGAAACAGAAAAATGCAACCCTAGACTCCTATTTTGGGGGCATAGAGCAGGAAAAGGACTGTGAGGTCAGAAGTCCTGCTCCAAAAGCCCCAGGGGAAAACATGAGCGGGTTGCAGGCCATAGAGGACCTTAAGAAGGACTTTAAAAATCAAATAAGAGAAGTGGAGGAAAAATTAGAAAGAGAAATGAGAAGGATGCAGGAAAAGTATGAAATGAGGGTCAACAGCTGTAGCAGCAAGCACCCCAATATCCCCAGGGTGACTGCCAACACAGGTTCTTAGATCTGCTTTTCAAAAGGAAAGCAACTCAAATTGGGTTAACAAGCTTACTTTAATCAAACAAATATACATTACCTAGTTCAGGGGGAAAAGGTCAGCACCCCGAACTTCAGAGTTACAGAACTTAAAGATCACACAGACAGGCTTCCAAACTGTCCAACCATTATATCAATACCAAATCACAGTTACCAGAAAGGGAAGCATCAACATCTGGGTTTTCAAAGCCGGGGGGCTCTCAACAACGGCTTCCCAGAGTCTCATCTGGTCAAATCACACAACACTTCTCAAAGTGAGCCCCAAAGCAAAGCCTCTCCTCAGGGCTTATATAGCCTTCTCTTGGCTCAGAGAATGTAACAACCTCCTTGACCCACTGCCCAATCACAAAGTATCAAGGTGTGGGCTTTCCTGAAAAACAAGCCTCCCACCACAGGCTCCAGGTGCACTTAAGCTAGGGGCAGGGAAGATCTTTAAATCTGCATTTCCATTACAACAGCCTGACTGAGGAAAACAACACCTTAAAAAATAGACTAGCTCAAATGGCAAAGGAGGCCCAAAAGGGCAATGAGGAGAAGAATGCCTTAAAAAGTCGAATTTGCCAGATGGAAAAAGAATCTCAAAAGTTCACTGAGGACATTCATTCCTCAGAGTTAGACTGGAGCAAATGGAAGCTAGTGACTTTATGAGAAATCAAGATGCTGTTAAGCAGATCCAAACAAACGAAAGATTAGAAGGCAATGTGAAATATCTCATGGGAAAAACCACTGACCTGGAAAATAGATCCAGGAGAGACAATTTAAAAATTATTGGACTACCTGAAAGCCATGATCAAGGAAAGAACCTAGAAATCACCCTTCAAGAAATTCTCAAGGAAAACTGCCCTGATGTTTTAGATCCAGAGGGCAAAATAGAGGTTGAAAGAATCCACCGATCACCTCCTGAAAAAGATCCCAAAAAGAAAACTCCCAGAAATATTATAGCCAGGTTCCAGAATCCCCAGATCAAGGAGAAAATACTACAAGCAGCCAGGAAGAAACAATTTCAATATTGTGGAAACACAATCAGAATAGCCCAGGACCTGGCAGCTTCTACACTGAGGGATCGAAGGGCATGGAATATGATATTCCAGAGGGCAAAAGAACTGGGAATGAACCCAAGGGTCACCTACCCAGCAAAACTGAGTATTTTGTTTCAGGGGAAAATATGGTCATTCAGTGGAATAGAGGACTTTCAAGCATTCTTGAGGAAAAAACCAGAGTTGAATAGAAAATTTGACATCCAGACACAAGAAGGAAGAGATGCCTGAGAAGGTAATCAGGGAAAAGAAATCAAAAGGAACTTAACAAAGTTGAACTATTTACATTCCTATGTGGAAAAGCAATAACTGTGACTGATGATATCTTTCTCACTATGAAAATAATGGAAGAAGGGGTGTGGTCATATGAATACATATGTGAATGTGTGTGTATATGGTTACAGTTATATATGGATAGAGGGCATAAGTTGAATTTGTTGGGAAGGGAGAATACTCAAGGGATGAAATTATGAGGTGAGAGAGGAAAGTGGCAAGAGGAGATGGGGAGAGACAGGGTAGGGTAAACTATCTCATGTAGGGGAAGTGGTTGCAAAGGAGGGGGAGAATAAGGAAGGCTAAAAAGGCAAAACCACATTCACATTGAATTTGGTTCAGGGAGAAAATGACATACATACTAAATGGGATATCTCAACCTGCAGCAGGATAGGGGGAAGGGGGATGAGAGGAGGGATGATGGATGGGAGGGCATCCTTGGGGTGAGGGGAGGTTGGAAGTACCCACTATAGAAGAGGGACAGGATCATGTAGGGAATGGACCAGGTGGGGGGTGGGATGAGTGGGAGGGAATTATAAGCAGCCTTGTACAATATATCTACTATGATAATGTTTTGCATAGCTAGACATGTACAACATATACTGAATTACTTATCTCCCAAGAAGGAATGGGTGACAAGGGAGGAAGGAAATGGATCTGAAATTCGAGGTCGTAACATTAAATGTTTCAAATATATATAAATACTATTATTAATACTCTTTTGCTGTAATAGGGAGATAAGATGCGCAGGCATTGGGACACAAAGATTCACCTTCCTCTAACGGAAAAGTCGATGGGGGTATGGGAGAAGGTATGGGAGAGAGCAGATTGGAGGAAGCAATATCTTGTGGGACTACTATTCTGGGAGGTTGGGTAGGGGAATAATGGGGGGAAAGTGATTGTAACTCAAAATCTGGCAGAAATGAATGATGTAAAACAGAAGTTAATAAAGCATTTGTTTAAGAAAAAAAGACTCTCTGCCAGTGGAGTTAGGGGTTGGAAACTGATGTGGGGACTGGGAGGGAAGGACCATGTCAACATCTCTGCAATTTGGACATTATTCCCATTTGCCCGCCATCGTCATTTGGCTGATAGGAATGCCTCTGTCTACCTTAGTTGTCTCCATGGCCCCAGATCAATCCCAGCTCCATGCACAAGAGTCACTTATCCATTTGCATTCCTCTCTTTTCCTCCCAGTAAATTCTTACTTAGTACCTGTGCCATGTGCTTTTTTTTTGCCTTGGGGGGGTGCAATTGGAGTTAAGTGACTTGCCCATAGTCACACAGCTAGTTTTTGTGTTAAGTGTCTGAGGCCTGATTTGAACTCAGGTCCTCCTGACTCTAGGTCGGTGCTCTATTCACTGTGCCACCTAGCCTCCTGTGCCATGTGCTTTTAACACATAATATGCATATATGTATAGATAAATATATGCATGTATATCATATATACATTTGTGGTATTTTCTTATAGATATACACATATGTAAAGATGTGTATATGTATATTTCTATATATACACACATACACACTGGGTAAATCTGTGTATGTGTTTGTATTCTTTTAGCCCATAGCATTCTGGAAAATGTAGCCTTTTCATTTGGTTGCCATGATTGTCACTTTCTCCCTCATCTCCATGCAAAAAGACAGACACAAAGAAATCACAAAGAAAGATCATTTCACATTCTCTCTGCTTTGTCATTATGATATTCAAGATGTCCCATGTGTCTAAAAACCAAGTTCATTCTCTTACCATGAATGTGGTTCTTTCTTAATTTACCAATTCTGTCCCTGGCATCAAGTCACAAGACCTTTTTGTTGTTGTTATTGTTTTTAACAAAGACTAGAATCTAAATCACCTAATGACAATTTCTTCTTCAAATTAACTCCCTTTCATATCACACTAATGTGGCCCTTGGTTTTATCAAAACAATTTTCAAACTACTGCCCTCCTCTTTCTTTGAAGTTGCCTCCAGGGATGAGAGTACATTCTTATGCCCTCTGACTTCAATTCTTAATGAATCTGTGGCCTCCTTCTTGTGAGCCTCCCTCTCCTAATTGCACATTGAAACTCCTCTGCTTCTTCTGAAACTGGAGTGGAAAAAAGCTCTTGCCAGTATCCAGTCAGGTGATGAATCTGCCTGTACTTAGCTGGACTTTTCCTTAGACAGGAGTACAATTCATTGTGGGACCTGTAGTGAAGTCTTTCCATCAGTAAGCATAACCTTCCAGAATCTAGAGTCACCTAGGGTTCACCACCTCAAGGAAGCATAGGAAGACAATTTCAGGGTCTGTCTTCTGCTTTTGGTAGTTAAGTCTAAGTCCTTTGAAGTTGCATTGGTTTGACATAACAATCAAAAGTCTCAGCCAAATTCAAAGGATGGAAACAGTGATCAAACCTTTTTTTTTTTAACCTGAACCCATCAGTTGCAGCTGTCCTCAAAATTACCTGTTTATTAACTATTTTTAAATACACACGCATATTGTGTGTCTATATCTATATATCATCCACACCATAGAATATAATCTATAATAATAAATCAACATTTATTAACACCCAGTATTGCTGGGCAATGTGATAAGCACTGAGGATACCAAAGGAGGCAAATGCTTCTTGAGAGAGCAACATGCTCTGGTGAGTGCAGAGTTGTCTTTGCACCCCAATCCCTGGCACAAAGCAGTTGCCAAATAAATTGGCTGACTGATTAATTCACCTTGTTGGGTGAAAATCAGGTAGACATGCTTTTTGCTGTCGGGATGGAACTTATTGTTACCATGAGGCTCTGAAGACTGTTCCCAAACACAGAGTGAGCCATTGCACCAACACTGATAAAAATCTGTGGCCTCATAGAGACCTACTAGCATATGGAGTTAGAGACTAGCATATAGAGTTAGAGACACTTGAATGTCACATATATGCATATTTGTGCAAGCTATTTTACTTTTAAAACGTCAGCTGCATTGAAATCTACTACACTTTGAAGGTGAAGCAATATGGTCCCCAAAAGGGATGAGGGGAGATAGTCAGAACAACTGAGTTTGTAAGTGCAAACATGGAGCACACAAGGGATTTTGTTAAGCCCTGTGTGTGTACATACTTGGAGAGCTTACTCATGCTGAGTAAATTAAAAGGGGCCAAGGATGGGTTGACCCATAACTGGTGCATTTATAAAGAACACAAGATCTCTTTGCATTCTACAGAGTAAACAGCATCAACTCCAATGCTCCAGAATCCCTCTCAGGTAATTCTGCAGTCTTGGCTGAACTGACCAGCTCCTGGCCCAACCTCTCATATGCTCTCATAGGCTAACCCATGAGCTCACCACATCCTTTGATTTTACTCAAACATCCTTTTATTTACAGAGATCAATATATTTTATCTAGGTAAGTTACCCATGAGTACAAACTGTGTCTCTCTTCCTAAGATCTAAATGGCCCATTACAGAGCATTGCCTGTAAAAAGAGTGTCAGAAGGGCTAAACTTCAGAATGGGTTAAGACTTGTGAAAAATAGAAACAATAAAAGGCTTGGGTTTTTTTAATTATATGAAGATTAAGAGGAACATAAAAGGAATGAAATAATTGCATCTGTACCTCTACCCCAAGAGCAAGGAGGTACATTTCATCACCTGTCCTCTGTAACATATACTGTTCACTGCATTTCATTCAGAATTCAGATATCTTTTTAGTGCTATTTTGCTTTACATTATTGTATTATATTCATTGGATATATTGTTCTCTAAGTTCACTTTCTTTACTCAATATCAGTTGATAAGTGCTCCCATATTTCTCTGAATTCCTCAGAGAATACTTCAGTAATATTACATTGGATCCATATATAAGTTTTTTCAGCCTTTCCCCTATCAAAGTATACACACTTTGTTTTGAGGTTTTTTTTGCCAACACAAAAAGTGTTGCTATGAATATTTTAATATATAGTGGGATTTCTATCTTTGACCTCCTTGTAATATATGCCCAATAGTGGGATCACTGGGTCAAATATCATTATGAATAGTTCAAGAATTTCTTACAAAACTCTACATTTTTCTCTAAGAGAGAAATGGCATAAGATCAACAGACAATAAATATATAGAGAACAATTCAACTCCTTTTAAATGTTTACTTTGTATTACTATACTAAGTAATGAGGGTACAAATTCTAAAAAATCCAGAATGGATCCTCCTTTCACAGATCTTGCATTCCAATACGTGAAGACAAAATATAAAAGGAAGCTGAAAAGGAGGAGAGGATACCCTTGAGGAGGCAAGTGAGGAAGTGGAGAAGTCTGGAGAGCCCATGGAGCTGTCATTGTCAGGCTGAAGCTAAACCAGCATGGTTAAAAGCAAAGTGAAGCCCCAAATAGGTGGTGAGATGATAGGAAAGCAGTTCCTTTAAGATACAGACACATCTTTAATCACAGATTAATTATACACCAGAGTTCTGAAATTTATGCAATATGATTCTAAAACTACTATTGGTAGTCTGAATCATGAAGGAACTAGAAATGTTCAATCATTCTAAATTTTAAAAACAGGAAAAAGTTCATTTCTACACGTTTACATAAACTTGACACCAATCTCTAACACAATTTTACAGCAGAATGTGTGTGTTTGTGTGATTCACATATCACACACAGAGATCAGTCTAATAACATTGTCAAAATGAAATGGAGGTAAGACTGGTAAGACTTTTTCTTTCTGAAATCATGGTAGCTTCTAGTAATTTCTAATTTCCATTCTGAAGGAAAATTTATATGTATACTTACAGACTCTCTCCCTCTCCTTCTTCCTCTTTCTCTCTTTATATGTGTGTGTATGTGTGTGTTGGGGGTGGGGCAGGTGTGGGGGTATGTGGAGTGTTTGGTGGGGGTGGGGGTGGGATGTGTGTGTAATGCTCTTCTCTGCCTCAAGGAGTTTACATTCTAACAGAAGAAATAGCTTGTACAAATATGCACATATGTGAGATTCATACAAAGCAGACATAAGGTAACATTGGGGATTAAGACACTAGTGACTGAGGTTTCTATATCAGGCCTCCAGCTGAAGGTGATGCTTGTGCTGATTCTTAAAGAAACATAGGGATTCCAAGATGCCAAGGGAAGAATAAAATTCCAGGTTTAGAGAGGAACTATTGAAAAGGCATAGAAATAGGAGATAGAGCACCATGTGTGAAGAATAGGAAATAGGCCAATGTGTTTGGTCCATAAAGTATGCAGAGGGGAACAGCATGTAAGAAGACCAGGGATCTAGAAAGGGACAATGTTATGGAGATCTTTATATCAAAGAAAGCAATTGGTGTTTGATCCTAGAAGTAGTAGGGAGTCATTTGAATTCATCAGGTAGGGAAAATCACATGGTCAGACTTAACACATAAGAATCACTCCCAGCAGCTGTGTGGAGGACAGATTGGGGAAGAGAGAGAGATTTGAGGTAGGGAGACTGATTAGAAAACCAATATCCTAATCCAGAAGTGATGTAGGCTTGAACCTGGATAGTGGCTGGGTGAATGGACAGAGGCGAGAGATAATAGAGATGCTGAGGAGCTAGAAATTATGAGATTTGACAATTGATTAGACATGTAGTATAAGTGCGAACAGAGCATCAAGGATGATACCAAGGCTGCAAATGTGGAAGACTGAGAAGATGGTGCCTTCACATCAATAGCAAAGCTTGCAATAAAGGAGAGTTTGGGGAGAAAGGCAACAAGTTCTGGTTTTTAGGCACATTTACTCTGTATTGCCTACAGGACCTCCAGATTAGACAAATACAATTGACTTATCACATATGGATTTTAGCAAGGCACTTGACAAAGATCCTTCATGATAGTCTTAATAACAAGATAAAAAAAAAAACGTGAACTGGATTTGTAACTAACTGAATAACCATTTCCAATGAACATTGATTAATGAATGGCTGCAGACCAAAGATCTCTAAGTCCCACAAGGTTTTGTCCTTTGTCCTGTTTTATTCACCTTTTATTTTATCAATGACCAAATTATTTTTAGAGCTTCTTCCAGCTTTACCATGTTCCATGGTAACATCAAAGATATCCATAGTGGACACAAATCTAGTTAGCTAGTTCACTGGATGAATGAACCAAGATTCAAAAAAAAAAATTAGAAAGGTTGAAATTATGGACTATTACAAGGAAAATAAATATAAAGTTCCAGATTTATGTTAGAAAAAAATCAATATGTAAGAGTAGAGATAAAGGCTTCAAGGCTAAAAGACTTTGAAAGACATAAAGGTTTTAGTTGATTACAAATTTAATGTGAGTCAGCATCATAATCTGAATGCCCAAAGTGCTAGAAGTCTATGTCCAGAAGGCATCAACAGTACTTCTACATTTTGCCCTGAGCAGACCACATTGGGAATGTTGTGTTAAGTTCTGAGCGCCACATCTTAAGAGGGATATTAACAAACCAGAGTGCATTTAGAGGAGTGTATGAGCATGAATAGTAGTCAATAAACCATGTCATATAAGAAACAATAAAACAACTAGGGATGGTTAGCCTGGTGGAGAAAAGATTAAGGGGACATGACTGTCTTCAACTATCTCATGGACCATAATGTGGAAAAAGGATCATGCTTATTTTGTGCAGTTCTAGGTAACACAATGAAAACCAATGTCAAACTTAAGGGAGGCAGGTTTCTGCTCAGTAGAACAAAGAACTTCTAATAAGTTGAGTTTTACAACAATGGCACAGGTTGCTTTATGAAATAATAGATATGCAATAGACATTTTAGACTCATTATGTCCAAAATGGAACTCATTATCTTTCCCCCTAAACCTTGCCCCACTCCTACCTTCCTATTGTTATTAGAGGGCAACACCATCCTCCTAGTCCATTTGACTCACAACCCTGGATTCCTCATTATTTCTCACACCCTTCCCTCCATCTCCTGCCATTTTCAATCTGTTGCCAAGGCCTGTCAATTTCACCTCTACATTTCTTGTATATTCATTCCCTTTTCTCCTCTGACACTGTCACTCTAGTGTAGGCTGTCATCACTTCATGCCTTGACTATTCTAATAGCCTGTTGATGGGTCTGCTTGCCTCAAGTTTCTCTTCACTCCAATCCATCCTCCATTCAGCCACTAAAGTCACTTTCCAAAAGTGTAGGTCTGATCATGTCACATCCTTATTCAGTAAACTCCAGTGGCTTCCTATTGCCTCTAGGAGCAAATATAAAATGCACTATTTGGCATTCAAAGCCCTTCATAACCTAGCCTCACCTACCTTTCCAATCTTCTTATGTCATACTCCCTAACATGTACACCCTTCCAATTTAGTAACAATGGATTCCAGGTTGTTCCTTGAACAAGACATATTTCTGAGCTCCAGGCATTTTCTCTGGCCTTCTCCCATGCCTGGAATGCTCTCCCTACTCCACTCTGCTTATTGACCTCCCTGACTTCAGGTCCTTTAATGTCCAAGTCCTCTTAATTACAGTGCCTTCCCCTTGCTAATTATTTCCTAGTTATACTGTATAAACCTTGTTTGGTATTTATATGTTTGTATGTTATCTCCCCCATTAGATTGTAAGCTCCTTGAGGGCAGGTGCTGGTTTTTTGCCTCTATTTTTATCCCTAACACTTACTACAGTGGCACATAGTAGGCACTTAATAAATGTTGATTGATTGAAATGAGCAACTCTGGTATGATAGAAGGCTGGACCTGTAGCCAGGAAGAACTGAATTCAAATACTGTCTAAGATACTTACAAGCTATGTGACTCTGGACAAGTCAATGAACCTCACTTTCCTCTTTTGTAAAATGGTGATAATAGCACCCACCTCACCAAGGTTATTGTGATGATCAAATGAAGTAATATGTAAAGCAATCTGCCAGTCTTAAAAGCACAATGTAAGTGTTTGCTATTATCATGAGGTAATGAGTTTTCTGTCACTGGAAGTGTGTAATCCCAGATTCGGTGACCATCTAAGATGTTGTAAAAGGGATTCCTTCATTTTATCCAATTCTCTTTTTTTTGAGGGGTGAACGTAAGGCAATTGGGGTTATGTGACTTGTCCAAGGTCACACAGCTAGTAAGAGTCAAGTGTCTGAGGTTAGATTTGAACTTCTAAGTGCTTCAGCAGTCCAGAAAAAGTAATGTTCCCCAATGGCTAGAATGACTGGAAGAGACTTCATGGAGAAGGTTTTACTTGATCTTGGTTTTGAAAGAAAGGTAAGACTTGGACAAGCAGAGAGAAGTAAAGGTGAAAGTCCAGTTAAGGAAAATGTTGTAAACAAAAGTTCAGAGATTGGAATGCACAATATATGATGGGGGGAGATTTAGTAGTTACACTGACAGGATTAGGAATAGATTGGGGAAGATATGAAAATGTGAAGAAAGGTTGTTCACATGTGTATCATTATTAGATTTATTCAATAAATTCTTTTCAAAGAGTATCAATCTTTCAGTTGATTTTGCAATGCCCTTGCTTCTTTATTATAGAGAAGGGTGGTTTGTGCCCCCCAGATAATGATTTAATCTACAAATGTTATTTTTGAACCATAAAACATAATTCATAAGACAATCTTTTCCCATTTGAGATGAATCAGTGAAGCAATCTTTCTCTGTTAGCCTCAGATCTAGATAAGATTGTCTATCCTGAGCTGATATATTCAGCTTTCATAAGGAAGAGATACTTTGGGAGCTGCCTAAACTTTTTCACATCATAAGGACTCAATTCAGCGCCTAGTAGTAACAAGGTTCAAATTTGTCCCTTCATGGGAAAGTGCATAACTTACTACTAAGAAATAGCTCACATGCTTAAAGGACAAAGATCAGTGATTACACTATTCTGACATTTCAATGAATCTGTAATCTCCTTGATGTGAATACACTCTCCAATAATGCAGATTGAAACCCATCCCTCCATTACATTTCATCCTTGAAAATTCTAGTCTATGTCCTTCTATATTTCATCTACAAGGAGTCCACTCGACATGGTAGGGGTCTTCTAGATTTTCTGATATTGTTTAGCATCCCTTACCTTCACCATGTGATTGCAGGGCTACTGCTTGTGTAACATATGATATGTAAACATATTATTAATAAGAATATAATTATTTATTACAGAGAGAATAGAGAATAAGATTGACTGGCCTTTTGTAGTCATACATTTCTGATAATATCCTTTACTCCTTTTCTCTAACACTGTTTTTTGTTGTGTGATATGTTGCATGCTTCTCCTATCTCATTTACCCTCTAGGTAACTCTTAACTTGAACTCTTCAGTGACCAATGGTATTCCACAGCTTGCAGTCACGTAGTATCACTGAAAAAACATTGCTGTTTGTTTTAAAAACCAGCCTTTATTTCAGAGAGAAACTCAGGGCTACTAAAATCACTGCATTTTCTCAAAAGTAATTTAGCCTACTCTCCTTATCCTATTTAATTCAAAGTCCAAATCATGTGGCAACCATGAAACAATGATGGTCTCATTTCAGATCTGCAAATCAGATCAGCGTAATGGGAATAAGAATAAAGAATAGAGCTTTACATTCACTGGGAAAAAGTCATTTTCATCCCTGTAAATCATCCACTTATGAAAAGAAGTGAGTCACTCAGAGGCCAGATAGACAACTGCCCCTTCCATAGTGTAACAGATAGAACAATCCAAAACCATTAAAAACAGCCTCTCAGAAAAGGGGAAAGAAATTCTAAAATTGCAAAATGTTAGAGCTGGACATGTTCTCAGAGAACATTTAGTACAATGCTCCCATTTTACAGATGAGAAAATTGAGGATGAAAGAAGTAAAATGATTTTCCTGTGGCACAACCATAGCATGGGATTACAAAGCAACATGCTTTAGTGGAAGAATACTGAGCTCTCCA
Organism: Gymnobelideus leadbeateri; assembly: GCA_011680675.1. Classification (NCBI taxonomy): domain Eukaryota; kingdom Metazoa; phylum Chordata; class Mammalia; order Diprotodontia; family Petauridae; genus Gymnobelideus; species Gymnobelideus leadbeateri. Next base: position 868,669 of record WOXC01011414.1, read on the forward strand.
CCACTGACTAGCTGTATAACCCCAGGTAAGTAGTCTAACCCTTGTAATTCTTATTTGTGGGGCTTATTTTGCAAATAAAACCAGAAAGAGGTATATAAATCCACATATAAATGTAGGTTCTACTCATTATTTGATCCCAAACATGGAATTCATAGTATGTTGGAGCTGAAAAGAAAATTAAAAACCTTTTAATCAAATATCCTCCTCTTACAGAAAAAGAAAAGAAAAAAATCTGAATTTTAAATTTATTAAATTTATTAAATTTATCCATACATATACTAGATATCCATTTAGTAAGTATCTACTATGTGTAGAACTCTGTGTTAAATGTTAAGAGAAGCTTTAGATATGTCATAACCAGCCCTTACAGACCTTAAAGTCCTGTGGGAGAGAGGAACAAGGGAAAAGACACAGACGCGGGTATTTAAAATATAGTTGTTGTAGTAGTGACATAATACTAATATCTAACTATATAGATAGCTTTAGATAAGTGCATTAAGGAATTTTATGATCAGATGAGATAACAGCCCTTTAAAGGGGCAAGGACAGGATCCCTCTAGGAATATCTAGAGATTTGGTTGTTCCAGAGGATGAGGGGGTAAAACAAAAGCCCAACCCATAGGGGATTATTGTTCCTGACGTGTGATAAAGTTCCCACTGTCCAGTGAGATAGCAGTGTGAGGCAAAGGAGAACAGAATCTATTTTTAGTCAATTGTACCCTTTTGATGTTATTATAAGCAATTAAAAAACTTATGATCTATGTATATTTCCTTGCATTCCAGGCCTAAACCTGAATATTGGAACATCCTGAGCAAGGTCTGGTCCATAATACTTGGCATTAGTTGGCAGGTTTGGACTTCAGTAACCTCATAGTTATTTCAATGAAGAGAGGGAGAGGTTATGCAGAAGAAGGGGAGCTCTTGGTAAATGGACCCACACTTGTGAGTCTATTACAGTTGTATGTCTTCTGTGAATATGATACTGTTGGTAGATCACCTGGACCAAAAACACCAAGGAGGGAGAATACAGTACATTCTAAGGTGGAGAGGAGGACCAGGTACTTAATGCTCTCTACTTAGTGTGGAACCAGCTTGTATGAAACCAATTGTTAAAATTTTCAGAGTAAGCATTTATGCTTGGCAAACACTACAAATCAGGCCTTGAGTTATCATTTTATTGATTGTCTAAAATTAAGAAAATGATGGTGAAATGATTAATAATGCAGATTAGACTTTAAAATATGTTCTGCTTTTTGGAGATCGAGTTGTTAGAAATTTACCAGCACACCCCTGGCAGGAGTATGCAATATATGAAGGAGAAGATTATTTCATGAGATTAGAAAAGTCAAGATGGGATCAGATAGATGCAGGGGAGACCTGAATTTTACTCAGTAGGAATTAGGAAGTCTCTAAATATTTTTGAGGAGAGGAATGTTATGACCAGCTCCATGTATCAAAAAGTTTATTGTAACCAGTGATCTGGTTTTTCCAGCTCGGCACAGCTAGTAAATGGCAGAACTGGGGCACTGTCAAGTCTCCTAAGCCATAGTCTACTGTTCTTTCACATCCACCATGCTGTCTCCCAAATTATCCAAATGTACAGAAGTGATAGCAAAGATACTGTTCCCATTTTTTATGGCATTTTCTAGTTTATTTAGCACATTCTTCCCACAAACCCTGGTAGGTAAAAAAAAAAATGAAGTATTCTTATCATTATTTTATAGATGTGGAAATGAAGGCCCAGAAAAATTAACTGATTTGTATGAGGTCACATGAGTATTTCAATACTGGAACTAGAATGTAGGTTGTCTAAATCAAGGTCCAGTGATATTTTCACTACATCATGCCAATAGATTATAGATAATATTCCTGACCCAATTGACTGGAGGTGTCCATCCAGATTAACAACCAACTTGTCTTACCAGCTTCAAGTAAGACACTATATTGCCCCAGTCCATAATAAAGACCCAACCTCCCAGTGACCAGTAGAAAGCATGTTGTCCACCAGCACTTGGGTCACCAGAACAAATTGTGATTTTTAGAAGCAGGTTATGTCACCAGACTTTAAAGTGAAGAGGGTTCATTGACCAGTGTATTGTTTTTACCTTAAGATCTACAGTAAGCAGAAAATCCAGCTCTTGCTATTTTGTCCCAATTGTAGAGGGGGGCTGTACAATGCAGGATAAATGGATCTCACAAAGAGATCCAATCAGCCAATCAAAGACACCTGATTCCCTTTATTTGAGTAATAATAATCTAAAACCCCTTCATTTAGACCACAAAGTCCTTTGTTAATCATTGGTCTAAAAAACATGATGCAGTATTGTTCTTTTATTCTCTCCCCTCCTACTTCCAAGACTTACTCTATTCTATTGTCCTGAGAGATACAGTCTGTCCTAGGTAAAATTGTAAAGTTGCTTAAAGGTGCCATCAGTGCCCCCAATCTTCCTCTTTTCATTCCCTTTGGCCCCTATTCCCAATTCCTGCAACCCCATCTGTATGTTCAGTGCTCTGAAGTGGACCCAGTTTCAATAAGAAAATGATGTGACCTACCTCACTCACACTATGGTATTAAGCACGTAATGTGGAAGCCAATTAGGAAACTATTGAAATAGTCTGGGAAAGAAGTAATGAGTGACTGAACAGGGTGGTGACTCTAATCTAATAAGTGTAGAGAAGGAGAGAACATAGATAAGCAATGATGTAAAAGTAGAAACAAAATAATTTGGCATTCTTATTGGATATAGGGGTTGAAGTAAGACTGAAGATTAAGGATGGTGGTAGTCTTGACATGAACAGGGAACTTCTGAAGAAGAATGAGTTTTGGGGAAGAGGTAATGAACTCTACTTTGTAGAGTTAAGTTTGAGATGCCAACAGAATATCCAAAGAATCAGAAAATTTGAAATTGGGAAGGATCTTTAGTAACTATCTATTCCAACCCATTTGTACCTGGCAAGGAGTCATTCAGTCTGCTTGAAGATTTTCAAGGAAGGCACACCCACCATGTCTCTAGGAAACTTATTCTACTTTTCAATACCTCTAACTGGTAGCCTTTTGACTGTGTCCAAGTTTTACAGAATAGGTCCTTTTTATTAAGGGGATTTGTTCTGTGAAGTTTGGATTCAGTCAAAGGACTACACCCAAGGACCTAGAAGGCCACAGATTCCCAACCCCTGCTAACCTATTTAAAATCTTTTTAAATTCTGATTCTATCACAAACTGTATTTTATAACCATCCCAGCCTTGTGTCATCTGCAAACATTTCATCAAATTCAAGTCATTGATAACATTGTTAAACAGCACAGCTACTTGGGGCATTCCATGGGAAGACCTCCTTCCATATTGATCTTAACTGGTCAACCAATCAGTTCTGAATCTGCATTATTAACTGATCCATTATTATCTCTCTTTCTCCACAAACATAGTATGACACAATTTATGAAAAGCTTTATTAAAATCTAGGTAAATTATAGCCACAGTATATCCTTCCTCTACTTATTTAATAATCCTTTCAAAAAAGAAAATGAGATGAGCCTGGCATGACCTATTCTTGATGAAGCTCTGTTGGTTCTTTGTAATCAATACTATCTAAATGTTCGCCAATTATCTCTGTAATGATCTGTTGCAAATTTTTCCCAGTAATTTACTAGTCTATCGTTTGCAGATTTCTTTTCCTTTTAAAAAATTGATACATTTACCTTTCTCTAGTTCTGTGACATTTTCCCCATTTACCACAAGTTTTTGAATATTGCTTATATCTAATTGAAATGGTCATTTGGGGTGGCTAGGTGGCACAGTGAATAGAGCACTGGACCTGGAGTCAAAAGGACCTGAGTTCAAATCCAGCCTCAGACACTTAACACTTACTAGCCATGTGCAAGTGACTTAACCCCAATTGTCCTGCCCTCCCCCCTCCAAAAAAAAGAAAAGAAATGGCTAGTTGCAGTTGATGATGGAGCTCAGGAAAGATTTTAGAGCTAGATAGTGTAGATATTGAAATTATTTGCATAGAGATGATGCTTGCAACTGATAAGTCACCATGTGAGAAAGCATACATAGAAGAAAAGAAGAAAGCCCAGGACAACGTATGTCCATAGTTAAAGGGTACTAGTGATTGGATCCTTCCCTGCTGCTTATAAACATTCCCATTTCCTTTTCTTTATGAGAAAAAACAAAACAAAACAAAACACTTGCTCAGGCCATTCCCTCAAATTATATTATCTGCTATCTTTCCTCCCTTTCAAAAAAAAAATCTGTCTGCACTTGTTACCTTCATTTTCTCATCAGTCACACTTTCCTTAAACCCTTGAATTCTGGCCTCCAGACTCATCACTCAAGTAAAAATACTTTATTTATCCAAGGTTATCAATGATCTCCTACTTGTCAGATCTCATACTTTTTTACTTATCTGCAACACTGGACACTATTAACTGACACTTCCTCCTGGATTCTTCAGTCTTCTGTCTATGTTTCTGTGATAGTGTTCTCATTTGGCCCTTATCCTGCATCATCAATCTTTCTGTTTCCTTTTTTTTAGATCATCATTTATGCCTTGCCCATTATATATGATGTGTGTCCTCTCTTTCTCTTGCTCTCCCTCTCTTCATAATTCCATTAGTCCCTATGTGTTCAACTATCATCTTTATAAAGAAAAATCCCAGATCTGTAGGTCCAGCCCCCATTTTTCCTGAGCTGTAGCCCTACATCAGTTGTTTATTGTACATTTTTAACCAGACACCCTGCAAGCATCTCAAACTCCACATGTCCAAAATAGCACTGATTATTGTAGTCCCCTTCTAAAACAATAGAACAGTAACAAAGCCTTCCGTCTTCTCAAATTCCTCATTCCCATTGAGGAGCTGCCATATTTCCAGCCTTGCCTCACAACTGCCCTCAGATTCACAACCACAGAATCATTGTCAACTCTTTCTTCTCCCTCAATTCCACATATCCAATCTATTGCCAAATCACGTCAGTCCCATGTCCCCAACATCTCTCTCATCTATCTCTAATTCCATTCAACATCTTTGTGAATAGCTAGTATAAAAGCATTGATGGCTTTTGTATATAACACAAAACTGGAACTTAGCTAACAGTTTACATGACAGTCAGGATCAAAACTATCTTTACAGACTAAAATGAGGAATTTAATCTAATAAGGTGATATTTAGTAGGAATAAATGTAAAGCCAGGTATAATGTATGTTCAAGAAATCTTCTATATATCTCCATTCTGGAGAGCAATTGGGAACTTTACCCCCAAGAAAACTGTGCATACCCTTTGAACCAGCAATATTAATGCTAGGCCTATATCCAAAAGACTTCCAAAAAAAGGGGAAAGGACTTATTTATACAAAAATATTTATAGTAGTTCTATTTGTGGTAGCTAAGAATTTGAAATCAAAGGGATGCCCATCAATTGGGGAATGGCTGAATAAGCTGTGATATATGATTGTAATGGAATATTATTGTGCTATAAGAAATTACAAGTAGAATGATTTTAGAAAAAAAAACCTGAAAGACTTACATGAACTGATGCATAGCAAGGTGAATAGAACCAGGATAATGTTGTACACGGTAGCAGCAATATTGTTTCATGAAGAATTGTGAATTTAGTTGTTCTCAGCAATAGACAATCTCAATCTCAATAGACAATTCTCAGCCAAGACAATCCCAAAGGGCTCATGATGAAGCATACTATTTGCCTCTAGAGAAGAAACTGATCTTGTTTGAATTGTTTGTCCTTGTTCTCAAAGAGGATCATGACATCATGGGGGTGATGCCATGACAAGCAAGTGAATTAGATTTGAGTGAGGGAGGGCTGTGCAAAGTCACAGCCTCACTTTTTCCTCTGGACCCATCTGGATCCAGTGGCCAGATACACATCAAGATGACTGGAGATGGCCCCCTATTATATGATCACTGACTGAAGCGTGCTTTTTGTCACTTTCTTAATGAGCCTTCTTGTATAAAATGACTAATATAGAAGTGTTTTCTATAATTTCACATGTTAAAAACATGATATTAAAAATAAAAACCACACACATATATATGTACATATGTATATGTAAGTATACATATGTACATATATATATCAACTATACAAGTAAGGGGATGACTCAATGATAATCATATTTTAAAAAATAAACAGGCAATTAAAACTAAGCATGATATAAAGTATAAAAAGAAATCCTCTGGCTTGGAAAGCCCTTCATGATCTGGCTCCTTTCTACCTTTTCAGCTATCCTACACTCCCTATCTACATCCTCTATCACCCAGTGACATTGGTTTTCTTGTGGCTCTTCCTACAAAACACCCCATCTCCTGACTGCATTGTTTCTGTCTATGCCCCACTGCTGAAATGCTCTAACTACCCTGGTTTCCTTTAGTTTTCAGCTAAAATCTTACTTTCTTCCAGAAGTTTTTCCCAGCTCCCTGCAATGCTAGTGCGTATCCTCTGTTGACTATATCTAATTTATTCTTTATGTATCTTATTTGTATGGAGTTGTATGCAAGTTGTCTCCCCCATTAGACTATTAACTCCTCGAGAGCCAAAACTATTTTGTTTTTCTTTGTATCCTCAGCACTTAGCACAGTGGCTGACACATAGTAAGTGCTTTAACAAATGCTTATTGACTGATTAACAATAAAAGCTTAATAAATGTTATTTTCATTACTTAACTGAGCAATTTATTCATTCTCTAAAATCATCCATATCCAGAATCTTTTGTCATAGAAATGCCTATCTTCCTAGCCAATTCCTGACAGATCCCTGCAACTGTAGCATCAATGGCAGAAAACTAAACCGATACACCTGACAAAGACCTAACATCCTCCCTAATAAGCATCCAACCTTCCTATGAATCATGGAGCTGCCAGGTTTTGTGTGGGGATCCAGGTGCAACACTGAACTATAGCCTGGAGTATGTTAGGCACTGTGTTATGAGAAGTCTTCACCTTCCTCCTACTGGGACATGAAAGTCTTCTCTCCAGGGGCTTGATGCCCCTCTTCTGGCTGAGTCATTGATGTGTCTTTTCCCCTCAAAAGATTATATTTTTATCTCTTTGATTAATATGATCTAGATAGATCTCTATCTTTTATTTTCTCTGCTTCCCCAACTCCCATATCCCTAGATGTCTCAAATCAGAATGTATGCCTTACCTAGTAAGCATTAAAATGTGTTCAATAAAAACCCCTGTTCTTGATACCATTGTCCAGTTGGCCTCTCCCATAAGAAACTCAAGTCCCCCAAAAAGCAGCAAGAAACTGGGACACCCCAGGTCAGAGTTTTCCTCAGGGGCAAATACCAGTTCCTGAGATGACTCTTGACTTTGACTTTGTAGAAAAACACCACACAAGACCCAAGAGCAAACAGAGGACAGATGCTAAGGCAACTTAGCAGTGGAGAACTATAACTACTTATTTGGCAAAGTCCATAGACAGCCCAGTAGGCAACGCACATTCCCCAGATTTGGAGCTGCGTCCTCTAATGGAAAAGGCCTGAACAAATTGTAACCTCACCAATGTATCAACTCCATCTTAGTACTTGGAAAGCTGGAGCCAGCAGGTGGACCAATCAATGAATCTATCAGCAGAAACATGTCCATGTAAATAATTGAACATGCATTGTCTTCCATTAGAGCAATGCTGACTCCCAGAATGGCTAGACCTGGGCAACTTTACAATCCACACTGTAATTTTCAGTGTTTTAAAATGCTAATCATTTTCTATTAGATTTCCATAAACACACTTAAAGGGTCTTCCTTATTAAACTTTTAAGATTGGCATTAGCATTTTAATTTCTGAAAGATTTATTACATGATATTATTCCTCCCTTATCAGTAAATAAACGCAGGAACATTTGAAAATGGAAACACTCTTAGCTTTTGCGATTCATCCCTTTTGATATGAACAAAAAACAAAAAGCTATTGTTTCCTGAGCAGTTTCAAGGCCTCTCTCAAATCCCTCACTAAACATGGAATGACTTTACTCTGGGGCATCCCAGAGCAGATTATCAATGGCTCTCCTTGTTTGTGCCCCTAAGCATGAGCCTGTCTTTTTATCTGTGAATACACCACACTTCTGTAGGGAAAGCTGCAGAAAGGGTTCCTCATATCTGCATCTGAGGATACTGCTCTTTGGACAATGACAGGTACTACACAATGATGGAGAGCTGGGCTTTAATAAGAATTAGTGCTGGGTCCTGTTTGGAAGACAGAATGGTCTAGGGCAGCCCTAGAGTCCCAAGGGTGAGGAACCAGTGGCCTTCTAGGTCCTTGGGTGCAGCCTTTTGATGAGTCTTTTACAGAACAAATACTTTTATTAAGGGGATTTGTTCTGTGAAGTTTGGATTCAGTCAAAGGGCTGCACTTGAAGACCTAAAGGGCCACATGTGGCCTCGAGGCCCCAGGTTCCCCATCCCTGGTCAGACTCTAGGCCCAGAACAAATCTCCTCTTCCCAAGTTGCCCCAGGTAAGACTTATAATTATAACTCATATTTACTGAGTACTTTTAAGTTTTACAAAGCACTTTATTCAGAACCACCTTGAGAGGTGGGCTGTTTAAAAATTATTTCAATTTTTAAAAATTATGTATTAAATATTCCCCAATTACATGTAATACAAAGTTTAATTAATTATTTTTTAATTTTGAGTTCCAAATTCACTCCCTTCCACCCCTTGAGAAGGCAAGCAATATGATTTTGATTATGTATATAAGGTCATGCAAAAATAGTTTTCGCTGTTAGGCATATTGCAAAATAAAAAACATACATACACAATATAGACATAGATCTACCAGAGGAGGAAAGGGAAACTCAGAAGCAATATCACACAACTAGCAAATATCCAAGCTGAGGTCTGAGCCTCTTCCTCCAAACTGAGTTTAGCAGTCTTTCCTCTACACTGAAGTCTCTCTGACCAGGATCTCTCCCTTTCAGAACCCCCAGCATTTCAATGGCCACCTACAGTGGAGCACTTGATTACACATTGTCTTGTAGGGTTCTCACACTTTTTCAATGTTTATGTTTTGTCTTCCCAACTAGACCCAAACACCTTGACTATACCTCTTGTTTCTTTGTATCAATCTCCTCCCTACGGGGCTCCTAAGCACAGGAGTATCTATGCATGAGATGAGACTCAATAAATGCTTATTAACTGAATGACACTAACAACAAATTTTTTAAAAACAGTGAACACTTATATGATGCTTTAAGGTTTCTAAAACACTTTACATGTGTTCTCTCATTTGATTATCTTTGTAAGTTCAAGTGCTCACTCTTAATGCTGTGGATCCTGTTGACACTTGACAAATTACAGTCAGTTCTACAAATACAATAATAATAGCAGCAGTAGCAGCAAGCGCGTATATAGCTCCTACTATGCACCAGGCATTGTGTGCTAAGCACTTTCCAAATATCTTCTCATTGGATCTTCACAACCTGGAAGTGGGTGCTATTATTACTCCCATTTTACTGATGAGGAAATTGAGGCAGAAAGAGGTTAAGTGACTTGCCCAGGGTCACACAGCTAAGTGTCCAAGGCAGGATTTGAACTTATGTCTTCTTGACCCTAAACCTGGAATTCTGATCCAGTGTACCACCTAGGTCCCTCTTAAATATTTATTAACTACCTATGTGCACCATAGGCAACATAAAATCACTCAAATTTGTATTGATTATATTTACGTCATTATATTTTATTTATTAGCCTCGTGGCTCATAGAGATCTTTTCTCAAAGCAACCTTGTCAATGACCTTGGGCAAATAACTTACTTCTGTCCTTTGGTTTGTTGCAAAATGAAAGAGTTGGTTTAGATGCCCTCTAAGTTCACTTTTGGTTCTAAATTATGACCCTATGAAAAAAGTACATACTGGAAGCATTATCCCCATTTTATAGGGTTCAGCGAAACTTGCCTAAAATCCTATGGCTAGTGTCAGCTGCTCCCTACCCAATGCCCTCAAGTACTGTAATATTTAGTTGGGGAAGTAAGATATCCATGCAAATAATTCTAATTAAAGGAGGAATATGCTATAAGAAAAATTGAGTACTCTGGAGGTTCATAATGAATGAATGAATGAAAAAGCATGTATTAAGAGCTTACTATGGGTTAACTAACACTGTGCTAATAGTTAGGGATACAAGTAGAAAAGTAAAACAGAACTGAATTTCAAGGAGCTCACATCCCAAAGGAGGAGACAGCAGCACATTTATAATGTTTTCACTACAAGTTAGATAGAAATTCCCAAGGTCCTCAAGGTGCATCTTCCTTCATGTCTTCTCTATGGATAACAACCTATTTGTTCCTACTGCTGAGCCATTTGACATGTGGAGGACTTTGGTGATACGAACTACTTTTCCCCCTGGGTTTTCAGTAGGTATTGCAGCAGTGCACAGGCCGCAGCTAAAAGAAGTCACTTTCAGGTGAAAAGGCTGCAGGGGTAGACTGGGAAGTTTGGCCACTGCCTGGGTTTGAGGACTTTCCTGTCTGTTAGTGTCAGTTGATGTTGGTTGGTAGTGAGGAAGGTGGACTCCTTTTCCATAGAGATTACTCCCCTCAGTGATGGCTGGAATTCTGCCGGGGTACTGTTAATTCCAAGGCTCTTGTGTTTTGAGTACTGAGCTGTGTCTACATCTGAGTTCTTTCATCTATTAAACTTTCTCGAAGGTCCTACTCAGCTCTAAAATAGTATAATTCTGCTAAAATATTATTGTTACTTAGTTTCTCAGGCCAAGGCTCTTTAAGCTACCTCCCCTTTAGTTCTTAAAGGGAATATGTGAGCAAATAAGTTATAGTACTGATAAGTGAATAAGTGGAACAATAGATAAGAGTGTTGGATCAGGAAGACTCCTTTTTATGAGTTTAAATTCAGTCTCAGACACTTACTAGTTGTGTGACCCTGTCACTTAACCCCATTTGCCTCAGTTCCTTATATGTAAAGTGAGCTGGCGAAGGAAATGGTGAAGCACTCCAGTATCCTTGCCAAGAAAATCCCAAATGGGATCATGAAAAGTCAGACATGACTGAAAGATGACTCAACAACAACAGGTAAGTGTTGACAAGAGCAAGGAGAGAAGGAAAGGTCCAGCCTGTGGGGGCTAATTAACCCAAACTGTTTCAGAGAGAATACTGAAGCAGGGAACCTTGGTAGGGAGACATCAGCATTTTTAGCCCTGGCAGGGTTAGGGGGAGGAGGAAAGTGACAATGGAACAAAGGATCAATAAATCAATCAACAAGCATTCATTAAACCTTAAGCACCAGGAATACAAAGATAAAAAGGAAACAGTCCTTGCCCTCAAGGAACTTACATTCTGTCTGTTAGATGAGGGCACACATCAATGTGTATAGGAATAAAGAAAAAGTAATGGGAGTAGGTAGGGCATCAGCAGCCAAGAGAATCAGGAAAGACCTTATGTAGGTGATGGCAAGAATAAAGCCAGCAAATCTTCATTCATTGTCTACTTTGTGCCAGGTATTTGACAAATATTATCTCATTAAATACTCACACAGCCCCAGGAGGTAGACACTATTATTATCCCCATTTTATGGGAAACTGAGGCAGACAGAGGTTAAATGACTTGCTCATGGTCACACAGTTGGTAAGTGCCCAAGGCCAGATTTTAATTCAAATTTTCCCAATTTCGGGGTGAGAGCTCTAGCCACTTCACCACCATTGACAGGAAGGAAGATGGACACTTGAAAACAAGCTTCTCCTGTTCCCAATTTTGCTTAGTGTTGTTTCTGTGATTCTATTCGGTCCAGCATGTCTTCTCATATACCCCTGCATGTTGTGGGATAAAGCAGAAAGTGGAGGAGGTACATACCTTCTCCTGATATTTCTGAGAACTTTGAGCAGCAGTATCCATGGTTTAGACTTTGGTTCACTGAGAGAAAGTGGAAAGAGAAAAGGAAGTTACTGGATAATTTCATACAAAACTCATTCCATATCCAAGTGTGGGTAATAGGGACTGAAATGAGACTGTCATCTTGGAAATATAAACCCTTTATTGTAGCCAAGGTGAAGGGGGCCTGCTCCCATCTTCTGCTGTCTAGAGATTTAGACTGCCTGAGGCAGTGCTGACCTCATCAAATGGTGTTCAAGCCAATCCAAAATGTAAAATATTCTGCTGGCAAAAATCTTCTTCAAAAAGCAATTAAGCAAGGTTGGCTGAGAACAAAATACCTTTCCACAGGAAGATGATAGGATTTGAGATATCCAGTGTTGATGACTTGTTTACCCAGGGTTTTTCTGCACAACCCACCGATTTTGCTACGTAGAGAATTCTCTAGTATCCAAATTAATCACCTGCCCTGCTCCACAGAAATGACCAAAGCTCAATCTAATCCTCTCATCAGCCAGACAAATAATATCTTGGACCTTTCTCTGAGAAGCTCAATCTGCTTTACAACCATTAGTTCAGTATTGCCATTACTATGACTGCACTCCTTTACACTCATGGCAGCTTTGGTCATTAACCAAGGCCCACCTCTGTCAAACCAGATCAGAAATACAGTGGGCTCCTGGGAAGACAGAATTTAAATGAAAATTCTGATGCCCACTCATGAGCATCATACCTCGCATCAAGAATGCCAATGCTGGAAAATATCTTGAGGGTCATGTCAATCACTGGGCAATCCCCAGTGTGGCAGAGTCAGATTAAAATATAACTGGGAAATACTTAAAAGAATAAACATATAATATTTCCAAATAATAAATATTTTATTTATAAACATATTTATAAATAAATTTATAAGTAATAATATTTATAAATAAAACTCAACAGAATAAACAAATAAACAGAATAGATAAAATACAATAAAACATAAATAATGTTAATATGTGGTTTGCTAAGTCAATATGCAGCCTCCAGGAATCTCTATGTATGAATTAGTGGCCCCCATTTCTATTTGAGTTTGATATCAGTGATCTGAAGATGGCTCAGAAGATAGAGAGCTGAGCCTGGAGTCAGGGAGACCCTGACTAAGCCTCAGACACTTAATAGCTGTGTTACTCTGGGCAAGCTCACTTAACCCTGTTTCCTCATCTGTAAAATAGGCTGGAGAAGGAAATGACGAACCACTCCAGTATCTTTGCCAAGGAAACCCCAGATGGGATCATGGAGAATCAGATACCACTAAACAACAACAATAAAAACAGGACAGGATCATAGACTTGGGGCTGGAAAAGACTTTAAAGGTCATCAAATAGGACCTGTTTTTGATGTCCATACCTACACACTCATATATTCATATAAAATTCAACAGAATAAACAAATAAACAGAATAGATAAAATACAATAAAATATAAATAATGTTAATATGTGGTTTGCTAAGTCAATTTGCAGACCCCAGGAATCTCTTTCCATCCACATATATATCCATATCTATACACATGTCCATTTATCTATACATATACATATACACACACATATATGTCCATACATATAGATATCTATATATTGCTATAACCATAAATTGCTATAGAAATATCTGATACAGTTACACCAAACCCAAATTTACACAGACAAAAAGGAAAGAGAAAACAGCTGAAAACCTCCAGTGAAAATGGCCATTTGGAGACTTCCCAGAACATCTCATTGGGAAGGGTTCTCAGATGCCATCTTATCTTTATTTGGTCAAGAATCTCCCTGTAGCTTGTTGTCAAGTAACCCTTCATCCTCTCTCTGCTTAAAGATGACCAGTGAGGACAAGCTTACTCTCTCCAGAGGAAGCACATTCAATAAGAAGCTGACAACTCTAACATGCTGGCAGTCATTCTGGAAAACTCAGGCTAGCTGGGTGGATCTCTGTGCTTTTTAAAACAGTCCCCAATCAGAGCAGTGAGCACAGAAATGATAATCCTGACCCTGAACATTCAAAGTGGGTAATATGGGGTTTGGAGTGTTTCCCTTTCAAATAGCAACTAAAAAGCAACAAAAAGTGGTGGTAGTTAAGTCATTTTTCAGTCATGCCCAACCCTTTGTGACCCCATTTGAAGTTTTCTTGGCAAAGATACTGGAGTGGTTTGTCATTGCCTTCTCCAGATGAGGAAACTGAGGCAAACATGGTTAAGTAATTTCCCCCGAGGAAGTGTCAGAGGCCAGATTTGAACTCCGGTTTTCCTGACTCTAAACCTTCTCTATCCACCAAGCTGAGTAGTTGCCTGAGCTGTGGGTCATCCTAGTCTCCACCATATATGAAAGCATTGTTGAACTGGAGGACTAAACAAGGAAAGGTTTTGAAGTTGTCATTGGCCCTTTCCACCCCATTCTGGATTCTTTTACCTTTGACAGTGTTTTCTTTTTATATCATTTAGGTTTTACATACACATGTTGTTTTGCTTCCATTGTGGGAAGAAAGCTGTTTTAGAATCAGAGGAGCAAAATTCAAATTCTTGCTCTGCTACTTATACCTACTTGTCACTTCCTCTGTCTGAGCCTGTTTCCTTCTCTGTAAAATCAGGGAGTTGGATTGGATCAGGGATTCTTAACCATCTTTGGTGTCCTGGACTCCTTCGGCAGGCTAGTGAAACCCACAAACCCTTCCTCAAAGTCATGCTTTTAAATGCACAAAATTAAATACATACGGTTTCGGTGGAAACCAATTCTATTGAAATATAGTGATCAAAATGTTTTCAAAAACAGAATTAGAATTCCTCAACTAGATGTATTCTAAGGTCTCTTACAGCTCTGAAACTATGATCAGATACACTGGGAATAGTTACCCTTGGGGGCGGGGGAAGATTTGTATTAGAAGGACTATTAAGCTTATTCCCTAAGAATAAAACAAGGAAGAAATGGGTGAAATTGTAGAGAAGCATAGCTAGGCCTGATAGATAGGAAAAAGTTTCCATTGATTAAATCTATCCTGAAATGGAATGTGCTTCCCCTGGAAAGAGTAGGCTTGCCCTCACTGCACATCTTTAAGCAGAGAGAAGATGAAGGACTACTTGTCAACAAGCTACAGGGAGATTCTTGGCCAAGTAAGGGTAAGATGGCTTTTGAGGACCCTTCCCAATTAGAAATTCTGAGAAGTCTCTACTTGGACATTTTCATTGGATTCTTCAGCTCTGTTTTCTCTTTCCTTTTGTCTATGTAAACTTGGATTTAGTGTAATTGTATCAGATATTTCTATAGCAATTTATGGTTACAGTGATATATATATGTATAAGGATATGGATATATATATGTATGTGTATGGATATATGAGTTTGGATGAATATACACATACACATGAATGGATAGAAGGATGTATATTTATGATATTGTTGTTGCTTGCCCTTTGTTTTTGAAGAGGACCATGATATCAGAAAGGTGATAGCTTGACTTCAAGTGAATTGGATTTAAGTGAGGCAGGGCTGGGCAAAGTCACCAACCTCACTTTCTCCTCCAGACCAGCTGGGTCCAGTGGCAAGATATAGATCAGGATGACTGGAGATGGCCCTGGATGCAGGGAGACCTTGGCCTTTTAAACTAAGGCCTTTTTCAGGTCTCACTTTCTCTGAGGCAATGCCCATTCAGTGATTGGGGCTAGGTAAGAAATGAGGCAAAAATAAATGGTCTCTTTTACCTAATAAAAACAAAAATCGGTCTGGGAGAGGAAGACCCTCAGGGTTTCTGGCCAAAACAGACACAAATACTATTTACACTCATTCTGGGCCATCAAAATCCAAACAATGACAAAATAAGTTCAAGTGGTACATGGATGAATAGATGGATGAATGGCTATAGATGGATAGATGATATATAGATAGATATGGATAGATATATGTGTATTGATATACATGTGGAGATATATGGATGTGTATATGTATATATGTACATGTTTATATGTATGGATAGAGATGTGTGTATAAATGCATAGAGATATATAGATACACATACATACATACATACATACAGTTGGATGGATATGTGTGTGGATGGATGGGTATGTATATATGGATAGATATATGTGTGTTTATATGTATATGTACAGATATCTATATATACATGGAGATACATATGTACAGATGAATATGTATGTATAGATATATTGTATACATGGATAAATCTCTAGATAAATTGATATGCATATACATATGGGTGGGTAGGTATATATGAATGGATATGTGTGTAGGGATGTATGGATGGATGTGTGTGTAGAGACAGAAATAGATATATGGATGGATACATGTGTATGTATCTCTAGAATGATAGATAGATAGACAGACATAGATATGTGTGTATGTCATCCTACTACACCTTCACAACCCAGTAAGGTAGGTAATGCAAGTATTATCATCCCCACTTGACCATTAAGGAAACTGAGGCCAAGATAAATTAAATGACTTTTTAAAGGTCACATGGCTACTTGATGCTAGAGAAGGGGCTAGAACTTGGGGTCTTCTTGGCCAGTTGACAGCACTGATTTTACTTGGAACAATCTGGCTTAGGAAGAGCTCCTCTGTGACTTTCCTGCTGATTTAAGTGCATCATTTCTATGCTTGCTGTTCATGGATCTATATTTGGGAGGTCACAACGGACTACTTTTTATTAGTTTCTTCCTCAAGGATATGTTTTGCAAGTTATGTAAATGAATGAGTGAAGGAAGGAAAAGCATTTATTAAGCACTTAAAATATACAAAGGACCATACTAAGCCCTGAAGATACAAATAGAAGAAAAGCTTAGTGTAAGCCAGCAGTGTCTTTCCAGTACAGCATTCCTTTTAGGCTTCCTTGGCCCACCAAACAGAGTTTCTATTCTCTCCTGGGAGATTGGCAAGTTTCAAATTGCTCTGCTTTAATTAATACCTCTTCCTCACACACTGTGAGGTCATCCAACAGAGCCCACAAATTGCTTTTCTGGACAGTGGCTGGGGCAGGGAGGGTGCTGTTTTCTCCTTCTTCCATGTATTTAGGAGATATTCAGCAAACACTACTTTTTAAGGAGCCATTTAATACATTTTTAAGGAGCTGTTCTTACCATATTCTACTCCCATCTTCATTTCATCACAAAGTTTTATCCTTCTCCTTGAGTGATCTCTTGGGGGTTGAAGTACAGGAAAAGCTTTTTTAAAAAAATTACACTTGGTAGCTCTACCAGCCTCTCTTGAAATATTTCTCTTAAAATAAGCCAAGTAATGTGTGTTCTTTTTTTGCTTTAACTCATTCCTCAACATCTTTCAGGACAGTTAACCCCATATTTCTTTTGGAAAGGAACAGGATGATTTGCTGTTCAGACAAGTTTTGCCTAGCAATGGAATGTTCAGCCCGGAGTGATAATGAAGTCTCTTGGGACTATTGTGGATATTTATTGTCTTGGGACTATTGTGGCTATTTATTGTCCTTTGTTCATTTTTGCCTCTTAAAATAATAACAACTCATATGTGTATAATAGCACATTAGAGCTGCAAAGACCTTTGTTTACATGATTTCTTGGGCTAATCACTACAACCCTATGAAGTATTATTATACCAATCTCCCAATGGAGTTATGAACTCATGTGTTGGACATTCACAGCAATGTTGTTGTTGTTCAGTTATGTTCAACACTTTGTTATTTGGCAAGATCTTGGAATGGTTTTCCATTCCCTTCTCCAAGCTTATTTTACAGATGAAGAAATTGAGGCAAACAGGATTAAACGACTTGCCCAGGGTCACACAGCTAGGAAGTGTCTGAGGCTAGACTTGAATTCAGGAAGAGGAGTCTTCCTGACTTCAGGCCCAGACCACTGCACTATCTAGCTGCCCAGCTGCTAAGATACTCTGTTCATTTTGAATGAATTTGTATTTGTTCTCTTTACACTTATTCTATTTAGGATTACATACTACTTGTTCCCTCTTCCTTTGGAATGTAACTTCTTTGAAAGTAGGGGTTGTTTTACTCTTTGTATTTTTCTTCTCAATGTTTATCACAATTCTCAGCAAAAGTAGGCACTTAATAAATAATTGTTAAATGATTAATTTACTGCTATTCTCCATGACAGTGACAGCACTTTTCATCATGATTCAAATGTAGTAGCTCCATATTTATAAATACTATGAATACCTTTATGCCTTGATATGAAAAAGTAAAAGTTCATTGAACAAATTTATTTCCGTTACAGAAACACAAAGTTACCATAGTTGTTATAATATCCAAGAAGCCTTGTGTGGTTTTGATGCATACTTTGCAGGCACCTTGTTGGAAAAGAACTTTCAAGGTAGCATCTTTCTCTAATGAGTAGTGGGATCTTTTACTCTCTATACCCTTTGGTTAGCTCTGTGATCTCAGAAATGTGCTCTATCCTAGAATATTTCTTCAAAACCCAGCTTGTTCCCTTTTCAAGCCTGTATTACAGATACCATCTAAGCAGGTAGAAAATGTTCTGTATGACTTCATACGTATCTTATTGCTTGGGTATCCCATTGCTTGCCTTATCAATAGGTGGTGGAAGGGAGGAAGAGAATTTGGAACTCAAAATTTGAAAAATAAATGTTTAAAAAATAAGTTTATAATGTGTATGACAAAAAAGCAGGTTTAGATTGGCCTCGTGAAATTTTTATATAGATGGTACAGTGTGTGGGTTGGTCTTATTGTTATTCTTTTTATAACTTTTGGGGGGGAGGAGAAGTTTAAACTTTTTCCAAATCTTTAATATATTCCCCTATTTCAGATACCTTGAAAATAAGTCCCTCAAAGCCATCAAAACTGCACCAACTCCAGCAGAGTTCCCCTCTTAAATGGAAATCTTAGTTAGCTACTTTTCCCATATTTGTTTTCTTCAATGTCACTCCAATTTCTACTGTAATAAGAGAGACATAGAGGCTACACATTTTTCAGTGTAATTATTGCTAATCTGAAGATGAAGAAATGGAGGTTCTTCAAGGTTAAATAATTTATCCAAGACCATGCAGCTAGTAAAGGGTAGAGCTAAAATGTGGTGGTAGGCTTCTGATCCCAAGTTTTTAACCCTTTCAATGTTACCATTTTACTTCTCTTCCCCACTTCATTAATTTGTGGATAAAAGTTGTCATGAATAAGAAAATGATGCTCCAAAGCCATTTAGCATGTATTTAATTTGTGGGTTTCTGTCTGTAGGACTGGTCCACTGACAAAAATTGTGAAGTGAGCAAAGTTTGCTCTGACCTTTTGAAGTCTCATCAATCTTCTTCTGTCTCAAATTCAGGCCTGTGTCACCCATCCCCCAACCTCCTTTGTGTCTACTAATCCACAGTTTAGGTATTTACAGTTGGTGCTCAAACATCCTCAAAGACTCTCTACTGCTGTGATATGAAATTCAAATCCTTTGATTTAACATTCACGGTCCTCAATTTTACTCAAATTTAGCGATGAATTCAACTTAACAAATATTTATAATTCATTTCTTGTTTGCATAGCCTATGCTGAACACTATAAGATATACAAAATTTAGATCCTTCTCTGGAAAATGAAGGAGGTTGGACTAGAATATCTTTAAATCCTGTGAGTTTATTTTGGCAATGCTTCTTGCTAGACTGGTGAGCAGGCAGACGGACCTTTTACTCCTTCTTTCTTTATAGTCCTTCTAGGACTATAGAGGGACCCAAGAAGGTGGAGGGAGAGGTACAGTCTACATGTCATGATGTCACTTGTAAGGTCCTATGATTTCTGATTGTAAGTCTCCTAATACCCTTGGCATAGGCCTACCCACGAATGAGGAAGAACTCCAAAGGTATTTTCAAGGATGACTCTATCATTGACATTGTGATAGCAGAATAAAAACCTTTTGATATAGTGCTTTGCCTACAATAGGTCTGAAAAAATATTTATTGATTTGAATTTGTGTAATTGATACATTGCTGCCCAATCCTGAGATGCATGCTATGTCTATGACCTCAAACAGTTTACAGTATAACCCAAAACATGAGATTTTCCCCAGGAACCACATAAAACAAGGTAACACAGACACAGAAGAAAAGCCTGTTTTGTCATAAAGAGGTTGCATCTGGTTTGCTTACTTGTTTTTACAAGACATTTCATTCCATGACATTGAAAGAAGGCCGTATCTAACACTAACTTGGAAGTTTAAGGTCTTTCTAGTTTTAAAAGGTATATACAAGGCAGTGTCAAAAAGGGAGAGAGGCTGGCACCCTCATAGGGACCATTGGCAGCAGCTGGTAGCTTCCTTCTCCCTTAGACCAGCTGCCCTGCCTCTCAACATGAACTGAGAGTGTCTAGGTCAGTTTAAGAGAATAAACCTCATCCAAAGGTTGCCGGAGTCTAATTAATCTGAAGATGACCTTCCTAGCAGCAATAATTTACCCTTCTGGTTTTTCACACCATAGAACAATGTAGAGTCACAGTGGGATAAGCATGGAAAAGAATATAATATTCTATGGCAGAAAGATCACTGAACTAGGTTTCAAGAGATGTGAGTCCCAGTCATAGGCAGAGCAATATAGAAACTGCTTGATTTTGTGTCTGGGGCAGCACATAGAGCAAGTGGAATGACATGTGCTCTCAGATGAACTTTTTAAGCTTGTGATAGCAGGTGCTTGCTTCTCAGAAGGGTGCTGAAGGGTGAGAAGTGAAAGTGGGGATCAGCAAGGCCAGACTGGGGAGAATCTCTCCAATAGGTATAGCCAGTTGGGGTAAGAAACTGCCACGTGGTAGCTGCCTATAGGAGGAATTAAGATCTATGGTTTCTATTCTGTTGAAGAACTTCAAATGCTCTCCCATAGCCTCTCAATTCAGAATCCTGCAATAAAGCCCCAGTTGCCCTGTCCTAATTATAGCTCTGGTCCCAGGTCCACTAATAACTCACCAAATGACTGATAAAAATCATGTCTGGACCTCAGCTTTATTTCTATGAAAAACAAAGAGGTTGTACCCAATGATCTTTAAAGTCCTTTCTAGCTCCTAACGGTCTTTCCCAAGGAAAAGAAAAAGATCCACCTCCTATACCTGTCAGTTTTGTTCCTGCTTAGCCACTCTGAAAAATTGGGGTTGGTTAGCTTTGTCATGGAGAAGATAGAAGCTACGGTTTCAAAGGAGCTTTGGGGATAATTTGTAAATCCCATTTATCCATGGGATGCTGTCGGCCATGAACAATGAAGAATTATCTGCACAATTAGAAGTCTTTTCTCTGGGTCTAGATGTAGCCCTAAATCTGATGTTTAATCTCCACCACTGGGCTCTGGATCCCAGGACCAGCATTCAGATTTAATAATTTACCCAGGGTTTCATGTGGGTTTATCTGCGACCCTGCTGCTTTACGAGCAGATGAAATGAGATACAGAGGGCACTCTGTGTTTTCGCAGGACCCCGAACAACAATATGTTGCCAGACGGCTAACTCTGTGTGCCTGTGTGTTGTGCTCCAGTTACAGGAGCTGCCAGGTTTCAGAGCTGCCAACCTGCTTGCCCACTGGGATGAGCAGAGAAGCATCATTGGCATTTTGCTGAAATGAGACATGAGAGCTCCCCCACCCCAGCCTGGGCTGGTTTCTGACCTTTACCCTGGCCTCACTAAGCTGATGTGAGCTACCTCTATCCAAAGGATTAGGTTGGGGGTCAGGGGGTCCTCCTAGACGGTCAGAGGATATAAGCTTTGGGTGATTGAGTAATAACAACAGTTCCTATTTCCACTTAAGGGACATTGGGAATGACACATTCCTTTGCTTTAAAAGAACCCTACAAGGCAAGTCATGAAAGTCTTTTTTTTTACTAGTTTATAAATGGAGGACTTGAAGATTAAAATTCAGGAAAGCTCTGCATGGGATCATACTGGAGCCAGTACTCAAACCCAGGGATTCTGACTCCATGGCCATGGCTCTTCCCATCCCACTACATCCATATGCTTTAATATTTGTGAATGATTCTTATTCCTGGTATAATAGTCTGTAATTTTAGAGTTGCCATTTCACAACTCACTTGGACAGATTCCTGACCTCCCCTCCAATTTCCAGGAGAGGGAAGCTCTATTCTTCTGTCTCTGCTTACTTACTTTGTATCAGTCCTTAAAAGTTCTCCCAAGTATGAAATCCTCACCTAAGGCCCTTGGACCGGGGAGGAAGGGTGGAAAGAGTACTTTACTCTGCTTTGGAAGTAAAATTCTGCTTTGGGAAGTCCTTAGTCTCCCATATTCTGTCCTAGGGAACTGGACCTACATACTGCCTTCCCACTTTCAGGTGGTACCTTCCAGTTTGGATCCTGCTGGAATCCTGAGTTGATTCTTTAGTATAATCTTCTCTGGTTTCTAGGGTTCCCTCCCATCTCTGCCTAATATTGAATTCAATTCAACAAATACATATTATCACAAATTCATTAATTCATTCATGATACCTGATGGTGAAAATTTGTTAGTATTTGTTGCTTATAATAATGAGGAATGTGGACCCTCTCTCCATAATGATTCCTTCCCCCAAGGATGGCTATCGGGGCTGTACTGGAAGCAGGTCTGGTGGTTTAAAGGATACATTCTTGCATTCAGGTCCCTGCACTAGTGTATACATGTATATAACATGTGTGTCATGAGCTAGCATGTGTATTATACACAAGTATGTATAATATATGCGCACACACATTATATATATACACACAAAGCAGAGTGTAAAGGAAGAAAGGAGAGATTTGGGCAAGGTGTCCTAGGAAAATCTGAGAAGTGAGGAAGATTTTCAAACATTTAGAGGTGTGTGTATTTGTATATACATATACATTCACACATATACAAACATACATATGTGTATATATATAGATATACTTAACTATGACCTTGTTTTTTTGAAAGTCATGTCAGTGAGGCAAAGACTCTTGCATATCATAAACTGGGAAGACTCTTTGTGCATGTCAGTGATATATACTATGGATTGTACATCTGTCATGAAAGGAGCAACCTAGCTAAATTCGGAGAGGCTCACCACCAAAAGGTCAGTGATCAGCAAGAGACAAATCCTTTCAGCTATGCAACTCACCAAACTCTCCCTCCCTTTACCTCCCCCCTCTCTAAAACTGTTTCTTCCCCAAGTGTGATAATCTGTAATCCCTTGCTATTGGGGAGAATTGAGACTGCTAGGTTGCTTTAGTTTGAGAGTTCTGAGCTATAATAGGGCTAAAGCCAACTGGCTGTCTGTAGTAAATTCAACATGGTGAACCTCCAGGAGTCTGGAGCACCAGCTGACTAAGAAATGAACTGATTCAGGTTGGTAATGGCATTAAGTCAGAGCTTCTGTGTAGTCAGCAACAAGATTGGACCTGTGTGAATAGCACTTCCAGCTTGGGTAAGATAAGGAGACCCAATCTCAAAAAAAGAAAGAAAGAAAATCAATGTTTTTTTTTAAAACAAAGCTGTGAATTCCCAATGCTTCTCCTCCTCAATCCCCCAAAATAGAACCCTCCCTCATAACAAAGAAGCAGAATTACACCAAGCAAATAAACACATTGGCCATGCCTGGCACTACATTCCTCACTCTGCACCTCTAGTCTGCCATCTCTTTTTCTAGACATCCTTCACTCTTAGTCCTCTGGAGTCACAATTGGTCAGTTCACTGATCAGTGTTCAGGTGTGCTTCATTTCTGTTTTTCTCTCTATTATAGTACTCAGAGTGTAGATTGTTATTCAGTTCTCTATGTATCAGTTCATACATGTCTTCCAAACTATGAAATATTCTCTGATAGTCATTTGTATGAATGGAGGAAATATGCACATCATTTAAATTATTACAGTATTAGCATACTTTTCTTATCTCCATCCCAAGTTCTACAGTGTTAAAAAATCCCATGTTTTTATAGTTATAAGGCTTGATTTAGTATAAATACCATCGCTGTGCATTTTTTGTTCTTACTAGAATACATTCATACAAATACAAAATGTGAAATGATCAATTTCCTTGTGAAGATTTTTAATCTGATAGTGGTTCCTCTAATTATTATCATTTTTGTAGTTCACTAAAAATAAAGTATCACAATCTGTGTAACTCAGTATGAAAGTCAGAAGCCTCAACTTTGGCACAAATGTGCTTAGCACATATGACTTTGACTCAGCCTCATTTTCTTCAACTGTTAAATGAGCAAGTTGGATTAGACTATCTACACTGTCCCTTCTAGCTCCTTTGAAACTTAGTAAAACTTCAATACAGGCAATTGAATAAGCAGGGGTCAAATATTCAGCATTTCTAGTCTGTTAGTACTATTTTCCCAGAAACCCACCAAACAGGATATAGTGGCAAGAATTCTCATTTACTAGAAAAAGACCCATATTCTACTCTTCCCTCTGTTCCTAATCAGACCCTGAGCAGGTCACTTCACTCTCTGTGTCAGCTTCCTCTTCTGTCAGAAAGGAATAACACAGATGTCATCTCCCTGACAATTGGTGTGGGAATAAAATGAAATTATCAAAATGAAAGGACTTTGAAAAAGTAGAATTTTAAAACCTTATATCTCTGGAGTATCCCAAAGATTATCCAGTCTAAACCTCTAATTTTTTAATTGGGGGAATTGAGGCCCAGAGAAGGAAAGTAACTTGCTAAGTTCACAAGCTAGTAAATTATCAAGCCAGGACTAGAACTCAGACCTCCTACTTTCCAGTCCTGGGTTCTTCCTACTACACTCAGTGCTATATAAGTGGAAGATGTTTAGAGAATACAGTTCTGAGTTGGAGGAATTTCCTTTTTCTATTAAACAAGTCCTGGTGTTGTCCCTGTGAATCCACCAGCTTTCTTTATGATAGCGTTTGTCCCAAACAAAAGACTCAGTGGAAAAAAAAAAAGTTTATTTCTACCAGTTCATAAGAATCAAAGCCAGAAGGAGTCTTAGAAATTATCTTGTCCAACCTTCTACCATTAAACACATTTTCTAGAAACTGAGAGCCTTAGAGTAGAAGACATATGCCCAAGTTGACATATTAATAAGAACAATATTTATATAGTCCTTTAAATTTTGCAAAGAGCTTGCAGATGTCAACTCATTTGATCCTTACAGAAACCTTGGAGAAGTCAATGCTATGATTAACTCCATAAAACAGATAAACTGAGGCACATAGAAATTAAGTGACTTGCCCAGGATCACATGACTAGCAAATATCAGACAGGATTTGAACTTAGGTCTTCTTGATTCCAAGTCCCACTGTGGCACTGGTATCTTTGAATCTTTGAATCTAAATCAAGTATTTCTGCTACACCATGAGTTAATAATACCCCAGTGACCCAACAAATATCCCCAACCATTTTTCTAAATTCAACTGGGGGGGAAATCAGATTCAATCAACCCATTATATATCTAAATACAACTTCAGTGTTTCTGCAGTTAAGCTCCTAGAAAGCTCTCATGCCCCCTTAGAGGGCCTACAAAGCATGTGAAGAAGAGTGGAGTGGAGGGGGAAAGGGGAGGAAATGAATCAGAAAGACTCAAGCTTTTAGTCACATCCCATTCTGCTGATTCCTATAGTCACCAATATAGTGTCCAAGGCCCACAGATGGGAGATAACTTTACAAGGGTGGAAATCCTCTTTTGAAGTGCTGAGCTGTACGCTTTCCAAATTTCAAGCAAGAAATATATTTCTGAGGGATTCCCAGAGGCACTCAGAAATCAAACTCCTCTGTACATGAAGATGGATCAGTGTAAATCTCTACCCAATGTAAGTCATCCAACCTGAGGAAAGGCACTTAGGAGTCAAATCAGCCTTCCTTGAGTGAAGCACACTATTTTAAGAGAGAGGGAAAACACACACACATACTCACATATGCACACTTATTCTCTCTCTCTCTCTCTCTCTCTCTCTCTCTCTCTATATATATATATATATATACACACACACACACACACACACACACACACATACATATATACACACATATACACATACATATAAAGTATATATATATACACATACACACATATACATATATTCACTACACACACATACTCACTACGTATATCTAGTCCTTCCTGACTCACTCTATATAAACACACATATATGTATGTATGTATGTATATACTCACTATAGACACACACACTCTAATCCCAGCCTGTGATTTCTATCTGTCTCCCTATTTAGGGAAAGTCTCGAATTGATTTTTTGAAGTTGTGTACATATACAAGGCACTGTTTGAATGATTGAATTATTTCTTTATTTTTCTACACTGTACAGGAGTAAAGGAGCACCATGCTGTCTCAAATAATCAACATGTATTTATTAAGTGCCTACTGTGTGCTAGACCCTGTAACAAGTTTTATTGACACAAAGAGTAAAGCAAAACAATACCTGCATATTAGGATCTTTTCTAGCCCTAGGCAATGATCTGCTACCCTGATTGCAGAAGTCAAAAATCCCAATACTTGGGGCGGCTAGGTGGCGCAGTGAATAGAGCACCGGCCCTGGAATCAGAAGGCCCTGAGTTCGGAGCCGGCCTCTGACACTTAATCCATAGGAACAAAAAAACCTAGCCATGTAACCTTGGGCAAGTTACTTAACCCCAATTGCCCTAAAGGGGCGGCTAGGTGGCGCAGTGAGTAAGAGCGCCGGCCTCGAGTTGGGATGACCCGAGATCAGATCCGGCCTCAGAAAATGAGCACCCACGCATAAATAATGACTAGCCGTGTAACCTTGAGCAAGTTACTTAACCCCAATTGCTTTAAAAAAAAAATCCCAATACTTGATTACAGAGTGTTACTCCTCCTCCCTCTAGTAGAATCCCTTCCATCAAGACTCAGCTGAAATACCACCTTCTTTAGTAGGTCTTCCAATCCCCCAACCCTGACCCCCAGCTACCAGTGCCTTCCCCTCTAAGGCTATGTTCTATCTATTCTGTAAGTGGCCAAAGTATTTGGGGAAGTAGGTTAACTGGATTGCCTGAGTGAATACTGAGTATTCCAGGGTAGGATGGAAGCGTTATTATGTACACTTGCAGTCTTGGTCATTAGAATTTAAGTTCCTTGAGAGCAAGGACTGCATTTGCTT
Source organism: Gymnobelideus leadbeateri (assembly GCA_011680675.1). Classification (NCBI taxonomy): domain Eukaryota; kingdom Metazoa; phylum Chordata; class Mammalia; order Diprotodontia; family Petauridae; genus Gymnobelideus; species Gymnobelideus leadbeateri. The sequence goes on from WOXC01011414.1 coordinate 895,567, forward strand.
TGTCTTCATATTTCCAACATTTAGCACAATACTTGTTTAGTGAGTATTAACCTGCTCTCTATACCTACAGAATAGTTCAGAGGCTAGAGACAAGCATAGAAGAGTTGAATTAAAACAGAAATTCAAGAGCCATCCCATTCTCTCAGGACCAGGCTTATTACATCTCCTGTCAGGACTCCAGGGCACTTTGACAGGTTTGTGTCTTTACTTTGCCATTGGTTTAAAACCCCACAGAATATATTATTCCACTGGGGAGAGGGGAGCACATAGATCAACACCCTAGTTCTGTTTAATCATTTAACACCAGATCACTTTTGTGAAAGTGAAACTTCCAAAATATAGGAAGAGCAAAAATACAAACATTTCCCCTAACACTGTGGGGCAATGACGCTTATACAAAATTTGGTCTCTGGGGGATAGTTTGGTGGGTGCAGTGGGGAATTCTCTTTCTGGAAGAAATTTGCCAGAAATAAATCTTGGCACCTTTGTTTGAATTCATGACCATCTGTACTTATGAGAACATAGGCTATGAGGTGAGTCAGATTTTCTCCCCATTTCCCTTTCTCCCTCCCTTGCCACTTCAACCAATTATAATGCTTAAAAATCCCCAAAGTGGGTCTGTAAGCATAGGTAACAGATAAAACTTGGCTTCCTTACCAATCACCATCCTGAAACTCCTGAAAGGTTGAGGGAGTATCCCTAACACATGTCAGAGGGAGAACTTTTCCTGGACAAAAGGGAAAAGCTGGGAAGCCATATCAGAAGTTACCACAACATTACCCAATATCCATGTGGACTTGTGAATCACAGCATCCCTCCCACCTTCAGCCTTCCTGAGACCACAATCAACTACAAAATATCTAATAAATTTTACTTGTATAACTAAGTCTTGTATGGGATTTTGTTCTTCTGCATGGTGTGGAAGCTAATTCACTATGAAATCACACATTTGGATAGGCCTTTGCCACCAAATGTAGGAATTGAAATGGGTAGGAAAAACTGACCAAATCTCAGTTTAAAAGTCCTAGAACTCATACACAGAGCCCTCATTCACATTGTTACAGTGAGTGACCCAAATCCACCCTTCCCACCCTGACATTCTCATGGGAGAATATTGTACAATATCATGAAAAAAAGAAAGAAGAGACCTGGGCCTTAGTCCAGTAGTGCTACTAATTAAATGTGGGGCAACTTACTGAGCTTCCCTGGCCCTCAGTTTCCTTGAATGTAAAAAGAGGAAAGCAGGATAAAAAAATCATCAAGGACCCTGCTAGTTTTAATAGTCCATGAATTTATGAAAAGTTGAAAAGCAACTTAATTCCTCAAAGAATTTCCTATTGAAAATCTGAAGTCACCTTCCAGGGTTTATGCTTGCAGAACTTATTCTGCTTATCCTGCTTATTCTGATAAGACTCTCCACCTTCTTTTTGCTGTATGATGTGATCACAGAAGAACTATATTGGAGTCAGTTAACCTGAATTTAAATCCTGACTGTGCAGCTGACTACTTGTGTGACCTTGGACAATTCCCTTTTCTCTCAGTTTCCTCATCTGTAAAATGTGACTAGGAATGCTCTAACATTCCTTCCAACATATGTAATATAATTTTGTTTTTCAGCTTCTGGTATAGAGTAAAAATTCATTTTTAATCTATTTCCAAAAAGCCCAATTTTAGAGTCCTTATGGTAATTTTCAGATTTTTAAACAATCAAGGCAACATTTTATGGATTAAATATGGAATGCTGAGAGCTAGAGAGGAGTTTGGAGAACAGCAAATCCAGGGGATCTAAGCCACTTTTACATGCCAGGGCACCCTTTAGAAGTCTGATGAAACCTAACAATAATGTGTGTAAATGCTGTGGGTTTTCTTTCATTTTCAAAGAGGACCAATGACATCTTGGGTAATGTCTTGACTCATATGTGAATTGGATTTAAGTGAGGCAGAGTTGAACAGTCATCAGTCTCACTCTATCAGAGTCATTGGATTCCAGTGGCAAGGCAAAAGTCAGGATGGCTGCCAATACCTGGGATGCAATGGATGACTGTGGCATCTTTGATGTCTGACCAAGCTCTAAGAGCTCCACAGTGCCTGCTTCAGCCACCTTCATGGCTGTTGGAACAAATTGTTCTCATCTGACTTTTTTAGTGGGGGGAGTCTTTACATGCTTGGAGTAGATATCCCCCAACTCATTGAAAGGTTCGAGACCCATCTATTACTCTCAACCTGGTTTAGCCCATCTGCCACATCAGTTTTATCTGGATGTGCTATGTATGCTACAGCTTCTTGGAGCCACAAGTTAAAGCTGAGTGCCAGGTGGGCACCAAAGGTAGATGATCAGCCATGAAAAGGGCTCAGCAAGAAGTGCTAGTCTTCCTTCAACACCCCATGTAATTGTATAAAACACTGGGCAAGTAGGTGGGACAGTCAATAAAGCATGGGACTTAGAGTTAGGAAAACCTAAGTTTGAACCTTGCCTCAAACATTTAAAAACTATGTGACCCTGGGCAATTCACTTAAACTCTCTAGGTATCTGTTTCCTCATCTGCAAAATGGGGGTAACAGCAACACCTCCCTTACAAGGCTGTTGTGAGGATGAAATGAACTAACATGTCAAGCATTCTGCATACCTCAAAACCCTACATAAATATTAGCCTCTAAAACAAAATTAATAGGATGGCAAAAGAAGCTAATTATTTTGAAATACAAGTTTCAAAATGTTAACAAAAACCAAATTTTAGCACTCAAGATTAACAACTCTTGATCTAATCAGATGTCCTTATTTTATAAAGTCAACAAAAAGTTATTAAGTGCTTATTATGTCAACAAATCTGTGCTAGGCATTAGGAACACCAGCACTAAATGGTTCCTGCCCTTGAGTCACTTAATTTTCACTTAAGGGATACAATATTTCTCTCTCTCTCTCTCTCTCTCTCTCTCTCTCTCTCTCTCTCTCTCTCTCTGTGTGTGTGTGTGTGTGTGTGTGTGTGTATACCTATGTAGAGACAAGGTAATTTGAAGACAAGAAAGAGCTCTTATGACTAGATCAAAAAAGGTATCATATAGGAGGTGCCATCTGAACTTAGACTTTAAGAAAAAGTGAAGGATCTTAGGAGATAAAGATGGAAGAGTATATTCCAGGCATTTGAAGGGATAGGCTATATAAATGAATGGGAGATTAAATGCTGAGATCTGGGAAACTGAGACTCAATAGGTAAAATAATTGATTTGACATGTTAGCATCAGGGAGTGGACACAAAGCCAAGTCTAACTCCCTTGCAATGATCTTTGCCCTGCATCATTCCACCTCTGGTTCATTCATATAATGCAAAATACTGAGTCAACATGGGGTGATTTTGAGAGAGCTGAATATTTAGCAATTACTTTGTACAGAAGTTCTAAAGATTATGGGTATAAAAAGACACTGAAGATCTGACTCCATCTCTCAGTTCACCATCTAGTTGGGGAGGCCAAATACACATAAAATATCACCTAAAAGCATTTCTAAAGCATCTCAGCATGTGGGGGTTGTTGTCCCTGTTGTGCCACCAGCTGACTGTAAAGCCCTTCACCTACCTAGATTGCATTCTTTGGTTTCTTCTTCTGTAAAAATGAAGGTGTTGGACTAGATCACCTTTTAAATGACAGATGAACTTCACTTTGCAAACAAGGTGACTTCCAAGTTCTATATATGTTGAATTTTGGAAAATGGAATCCCATTGAAATGGATCATTGATTTTGACCTGGAGAGGACCTGTATAGTCATGGATATTGTAATCTCAGTTTTCATTTAACAATCATGTCTTTACCCTACTCTCTCAAGAGCATGCATATTATGTCTCATTTCAGAGATTCCAGAGCCCCTTGAGAGGTTTTGAAGTGTATCTTATCTCTGACATTGGCCCAAGTCTCATGTTCCTTCCATTTAAAGGGTGGGGTACTGACTAGCACCATAGTTTCCCTTAATTAACACCAAGTAACTTTTACAAAGGAACATTTATTTCCTAGAAAGAGAAACAAATGAACATTGCTCTTAACAATTTGATGTAATAAACCTCCTACATTAGCTGGTCTCTGTTGGGGAGATGGGAGAAAAGCGGTTGGGTTGGAGATTACGTCCACAACTTAACTAAATTACATTACATTGTTTCCACCAAGTTCCTGTCCAAAAGCAGCATTACTATCAGATGATCCTTTCACTGAGGTGGGGTTTCAAAGTCATCAATTATCCACTGGTTGTAAAAACAGCATAGATTCAGATTTCTGTATTCATGGTTTGCTCTCCTACCTTGGAATCTCTCAAAGTTCAAGACTTAACTCTCTGCATGTAGAACAGAAAAGAGATGAAAAGTCAGGGAAGCCATGTTTCCTGTGCTACATAGTCCAGAGGGAAAAGCCCCATGGTCCTTGCGCTTAAAGTATGATCTCTCATTAGACACCATCATGCTACCAGACTGCAATTGAAGGCAAGAAAGCAAGAAGTGGCCCAGAGAAAAAGGAACTTTAGAAGATGCTAACAATTCTGACTGTGCAACCAATGGGAAAAGGATTCTCCCAACCATATTGTAGGACTGTAGGCCGTCCATAATCAATTCTACAAGGTCCACATGTGCTCCAGTCTCTAAGACATTTCTTTTACATGTCATCATCACATGAAGCAGAAGCAGCTCCCTAGTATGTTCTGAATAGAGATACTATCTTAGCAAGACGATGGGATCTTCTCCAAACCTCCAATCTATATGGAGAGAATAACTAAGTCCTAGAAATAGAAATAAAGTGAGTTCTCGAAGAAGCTAACCTAACCCTGTGTGATCACAACTTCACCATTTTAGATGTCCTATAGCCATCCCATTGTTGTTCTAGAATTTTGCCAGGAATTGGAATCAAGCTTACTGGCCAATAATTTATAGACTCAACTCCATTAGCTTTATTGAAAATTAGGTCAACACATGGTCTTGCCCAATCTTATGATATCCTTCTGCTTTCAATAATAATGATAGTGGTTGAGCAAACATTTACAACAGTGCTTTTATTGTCATGAGGTGTATTTCATCTAAACCTGGTGACTTGAATTCATGAAATACAGCTAAATGCTCTCTTATCCTTTCCAATATCACCACCTTTGTCCTGGACAGAGTAAAATAAGCCCTGAGCAGTTCTGCCTTCCTTTCTTTTTCTGTTATCATCATCCTATACATCTTGAGCAACAGTCTTATCTTGTCCTTGATCCTCCTCTTTTTTCCCTAACTTCTAAAATTATCTTCACTATCCATATTACTTTCCACCAGCCTTAGCTTACTCTGAATCTCAGGACTCAATGTTATGCTTGCAAAATTCTACCACTATTTTTTAAAATTAACTTACTGTTACCTGACTTTGCTTCCTTCTTCTCTAGATGTTTTAATGTAAGTTCATAAATAAAATGAGTACATTGTACATCCACATTGGTCTCTTCAAACAATTCCTCCTTTTCTTTCTCGTTAAAATTGTCTTCATGTCTTCAAAATTTAATTCTTAATTCACCCCTCTTGGGCTCATTTTCCCTGCAGATTTTAAATTCTTTGTGCCTCAAGAAAGACCTGCAATGCAGTATACACATTATGTTTCACAAATGAAGAAAATCATAGGCTCTCAGAAGGTGAATATTTTTGAGAGATTATATAGTTTAGCCCTGACATGAAGCAAGTTGCTTCTCAACAAGTGATTTGCCCAAGACAATATGACTAGCAAAATGGTAAAACTAAGATTTGCCTAAAAATTCTAATATTCTTCACATGGTATACTGATACCACACAGAAGTTACAATGATAAATAATTCAGCACAGCAATACTGACCTCCCAGATTACTTCACTTCTTCTCTTTTACTGTGATCATCATCCTATCCATCTTGAGCAAGAGCCTTATAGATATCTGGCTTTCTGACTCAGCCCCCAGTCTACTACAACTTTAAAACTGATTTTGTTTCACTTAACTCAGTTTTGTTTTTTCTTTAATGGGCCAGACTTTGTCCAACCAGCAATTCTACCTCTGCCTCAAATTCTGCCTTCTTCCCCCTCCCCCCAACTCATTCTTAGAGTATCCATCCTTTCAGCCAAGAATCATGATGTTAGCAACTGCAGGCCAGCTTTGCCTGCCCAACTAGACATTGGTGCCCTTTACTAACCACTGCCCATCATAGTGACTAAATCACCCTCCTCAGCTCTGAACTCCCTGAGAATCATATAATGCAAGCATAAGGGACTGAGAGATCATGCACTCCAGTTCCCTCATTTTACATAGGAGGAAACAGATCAAAGAGATGAAGTAGTCACAAAGATAGCAAAGTGTTGGAGATGGGACCAGAAATAACTTGACATGTTGATTCTAAGTCTGATCTCCCATCTCAATGTCCACCATCGATCATGGAAATAGAGACTAAAAGTGAGTACAAACAAGATTATTGGAATCCTTCCCTTTTCTTCTATATCCCCTCTTCCAATTTACATACATTCACATGCTTACATATAAGCATATGCGCTGAGAGAGAGAGAGAGAGAGAGAGAGAGAGAGAGAGAGAGAGAGAGAGAGAGAGGGAGAAAGGGAGAGGGAAGGAGAGAGATATAGAGGGAGAGAGAGTGGGAGAGAGGGAGAGAGGGAAAGGGAAAGAGGAAGAGGGAGAGAGGGAGAGGAAGAGAGGGAGAGATGGAGAGAGACAGAGAGAGACAGACAGACAGACAGACAGAGACAGAGACAGAGAGACAGAGAAAGAGATTGAAACTCCAAGTTTTTTAGCCAAACTCTGTAAAGGATACCCTCCCCCAGTCCATGAACCAAAGAAACACCCTCAGCTTGTGCCCTGGTGCCGCTTCTTTTTTTTTTTTATGCCTCCCACAGGAGTTTCACTAGTCCTTTTCATATTTCTCAGGGACCTAGTGACACAGCAAACCCAGGTCACAAAGAATTGAGAGCTTGAATAAGTACAAGATTGGAGCTGAGGGAAACATTCTCCTTTTTTATTGCAATTTCTCTTTGTTCCCATCCTGATTTCTTTTTAGTCACAGGCCCTTGACCCATAGTTAATTTTCTGGCGATCATCATTATTAGAGGAGCCAATTATTTAATTAGAGAATGTGGCAAACACACATCATCAGTCAAGAAGAAGGAGAAGATGCCATTACATAAGTTTTAATGGTCAAAAGGACAAACTTTTAGTAGGGGAAAAAATGTTTTCCATGCATCTCTCTAATTTAATTGTATTTATTTTCACATTTCTAAAAATATTCTCTCTGCAAACAGCCTCTGGGCATGAATTCAAAAAAATAAAATAAATTGGCCCAGCCCCACAGCAACACTCTCCCACTCTGTCACCTCATTTAGCAAAGTTGAAGGAACTGGATAGAACAGCCTTCTCTTATATACCACCACGAATAATGTCTTTTCTTTTCCCTTCCTTCGCAATTCAGCTTAGATTTCTCACAATCACTACCAGGCAGGATATTCAAAGGTAAATGGTGCATAATGGAAGGAACTGGGTTTGGAATCAAAGGACCTTGGTTCAAATTCTGCTTCTGTCACTATCTTGGGGTCATTTAAGCCCTCTGAGTTTCAAATTCTCCATATGTGAAATAAGTGAGTTTGTCAAAATTGCCTCTAAAATCTTTTCTAGCTCTAAACTCATAATCCTATGATCCCAAGTATATATTAATTCCCCAAAGTTCCTGATTTCTGCCCTCCTCCCAACCCCCTACATATTAGGTAATGCACATTTTAAAAAATCTTACTATAAAGTATACTGGGGAAATGCAAAGATAAATCAGACACCCAGATCTGACATCTTTCCCCCCCACCATGAGAGCCATTTCTAGCAGGTGATGAGTTGGGGCTAACCTCCAGCTTAAAACCTGAATTGGGGGGATGTGAACTGCTACTCTTTGTGATTGGTTCAGAGGCACTCACTCAAGGATTCAGTTTAAAAGGAGGAGGTAGCATCTATAGCCAGTGAATGCCATAATAGATCTGAGGTTCATTCACTTATAATCAGCACATTGACCTCCTTGAGTAAAGTAGACAGCACTGTTTTGAAAAATGTTTCAGTGTTTCTTGTTTCTATACCATTGTCACTTTCCAACACACACACACACACACACACACACACACACACACACACACACACACACACACACGCGCGCACACACACATGAAACCACCAATAGAACCTTCTCGTGTAACAAAGACAATTAGTCAAAAAATCTACTATAGCAGTGAGAGCATCTGAAAATGTAGGTACCATTCTTTAAAAAATAATTCTCCACCACACACAAAAATGTCTCATTTTTCTAAATTTTGAGTCCCAAATTCTCTCCCTCCATACTTCATCTGCCCCCCCCTTGAGAAAGCAAGTAATTTGATATATTTTATACTTGTGCAGTCATGCAAAACATTTCCATATTAGCCACCTTGCAAAAAAATGCAAAAAAGAAAAAAAAGTACAGATCAAAAACAAAACAAAATCCCAAACCCGACTACCATAGAAAGTTAAATGTTTGTGTGTGTGTGTGTTTCAATCTGCATTCAGACTCCATCAGTTTTTTCTTTTTCTTTTTTTCTTTTTCTGCTTTTTTGGAGGGGGGAATACAGAGCAATTGGGGTTAAGTGACATGCCCAAGGTCACACGGCTAGTAAGTGTTAAGTGACTGAGGCCGGATTTGAACTCAGGTCCTCCTGACTCCAGGGCCAGTGCTCTATTCACTGAACCACCTAACCGCACCTCCATCAGTTACTTCTCTGGAGATGGATAGAGTTTTTCATCATTAGTTCTTCAGAACTGTCTTGTATTGCTAAGAATAGCTAAGTCATTCACAGTTGATCATTATGCAGTATTAGTTACTATATACAATGTTCTCCTGGTTCTGCTCATTTCACTTTGCATCAGTTCATATCAATCTTCCTAGGTTTTTCTGGGATAATCATCATTTCTTATGGCACCATAATGTTTCATCACAATCATAGATAACAACTTGTTCAGCGTAAGCATTATTCTTGATAGTTGTTCCAAGTGGACACACTGTTAGCAAATTAAAAAGCTAGCTAGAATTGTAGTAAGGGGACTTTTCGAATCCCAACTCTTCCATTCATTACTTGTGTGCTCTCAGGCAAATGACTACACCTCTCTGGGCTACATTATTTAGAAGAAAAAAAAGAGGTTGGCATAGATGACCTCTGAGTACCCTTCCAGCTCTAAATCTCTTAACTCTCTATCAATAGAAGAGAAGGGTGTTTCATTACTAGTCTTCTAGAACCAAAAGTGGCTAGTGCATTTGACCTAAATTTTGGTGCCTTTTAATATTGTTTTCATTTACAGTGTCATGGTCACTTTTGGTTTTCCTGACTGACTAGCATTTATAAATGATTTTAAGATTTTCAAAGCATTTACAAATATTATTTTATCCTGACAACAGCCCTGTGAGGTAGGTGCTATTATTATCCCCTTCTCATAGTTGAGAAGGCTGAGACACAGACATCAAGTGATTTGCCCAGGGTCACACAGCTAGTAAGTATGTAAGGATTTCAACTTGGCTTTTCTGCCTCCAGGTCCATTACTCTATCCATTGGACTATCTAACTGTTTTCATACATCTTAAACTCTGTCTAGTTCTTAGCAGAATACCAGACATATAAAAAGGTGTTTGATCAATTTTTGTTGATTGATAACATGCAGTATTTTGAAGACATTCATCTTCCCTTCAAAACTGCTATTCCTCTTTATTGTGACCTGATTCCAGTCAGAATTTTTTGTCCCTTATCCAAGGCCCTTCCTGGGAATAGCCTTGCCTATATTCCCAACTGCAGATCCACAAACCAAGGAAACCTTCATCAATAAATTAGCCCTTTAGGCCAAATATGCCCCTTTTTAGCCACCTTTTAGTAACTCTCAAGTCCTCCTTTGCTATGCTAATCAAGAGGGCCCTAAATCCACTTCAAAGGAGCTACTAGTTTCCTATCTGAATTGCTCATTCTAGAATCAATTCAAAACTCTCCCTTTATTTACCTGTAAGTTTAGGAAGAGACTTGCTAAGGCTCTGTTCTTTTCTGAACTATTGTCTGTGTGATCAAAGAGAGTCATTCAGCCTCAAGATCAAAGAGAAGCTACTCCCAGCAGGCAGACAGGCCCTCCCAAACCTACAGGCTCACACAACCTGAATCATAATTTAAAATAATAATAATAATAATCCCACTAGCAAGGAATTTCTGATTGCCAACATCTAAGTGACCTTCACTATTAAGGAACCTAGAAGGCTTTTCCATATGATTCTAATGATTACCAAAGTAACCACTGTTTCATATATATGTCAATTTGGCTTGACTGTTGCAAACCTACTAATTGGAATCCACAATCCAGGTAGCAAACATTGTGGCCCAGACTGCCTGAGGAATGGGGTTGGAGCTGCAGGGATAGAGGCCTCAGAACTTCTCCTGAGGTTTGTAAACTCTCAGGTTCCTAGCTGCACCACTTACTCTGTTTACTGAAGGGGACAGCAGCAACTGTCAATTGAAGCATCACTTGGTGACACCTCACGTCTCAGTTTGTTAGTGAATTATGTCAGGCCTGTGACACAATGTGAATAACGAAGCCATTGTTTCCCAGGGTGACACAATTTATCACCCCCAGAGGTTTGATGAGACTTCCTCAGCAGGAGGCCCATTACTGGGAGGCAAGCAGAAGCCCCTGCAGAAATGCGACTCGTACCACTAACAACATGAAGGGGAAAGATGGAACAGATTTTGCTAATAGTTCTCCAAGGTGGAAAAGAGCAGGAGAATGGAGGAATGTGAAAAAAGAAAAAAAAATGTAATCACACCACCATTCCAGTCTCTGCATCTCTGAGCATAAAGCATTTGTTGAAAAGAAGTCTAATTTTGCCTTCTTGTTTGGTAGGAGAGGGGAGAGAATTTGGAGCTGGAAAAAAGAATTTTAAAAGTCTCTGTTAAAAAAAAATAAGGCTAACTTTAACTTTAATTTGGCTCATTTATTTAGGTATTAAGAGTGACTGAACAAAGTGATGAAAGCAGGTGACTCGGGAAAGGAGACAGGGGAGTAGAAGTCATACAAATTGGAGGAGGATCAGAGAATTTCAATATCACAGAAGCCAAGGGAAAAGAGTACAAGAGGAGGGAGGATAGTTAAGAGTGTTGAAAGCTACACAAAGGTCAAAGGAAGATGATAACTGAGAAAAAGACATTGGACTCAGTAGTTCAAAAATCACTGGTAACCTTTGATCCCACAATTTCACAGTGGCAGAGTAGAAGTCAAATGACAAGGGTGGAGAAAGGAGTGGGAGATAAATAAGAAGAGGCAAAGAACTCTTTACTCTTTCCAAGAGTTTACACCCCCCCCCCAAAAAAAAAGAGGAGGAAAAATAGGATTAATAGTTTGAGAGGAGGTCAAGGTTAAATGAAGATTTTGTTTTGTTTTGTTTTAGAAGGCTAAAAGATACTTGTAAATTTGTTGCAAAGGTGTAATCAAATAGGAAGAGATTGAAGATATTAGAGGAAATAATCAGGACAAATTCCTGAAAAGGAGAGTTGATGGGATCGAGAGAGAAAGAAAGAAAGAAAGAAAGAAAGAAAGAAAGAAAGAAAGAAAGAAAGAAAGAAAGAAAGAAAGAAAGAAAGAAATGATTTAGCATTGAAGATAGGAGAACAACCTCTTCCTCAAAGACTGAAAGATTTGAGGACTCAAGTAGGGGATCTTAAAGAGTTCAAAATAGATGATTCTTTCTCAGTAAAGTGGGAGACAGAATTACCTACTAAGGGAAGAATTACCTACTAAGGTGAAGCTGGTATTGACAGACTTGAACAAGCAGGTTTGTAACAGTAGCTATGAGAAGTGATAGAGAGTCAAAGAAAACACAATGGTTACCATGTTGCAGGAAGGTCCCAGATGACGTGAGATAAGAATTTTAGTGGATCTGGAGTTGGTCACTTTTATTTTGTTACTTTCTCTTCTAGTACTCAACAAGCCTGGAGGAGGAGCAAAGAAAAAAGGTGGTAGGATAATCCAGGTTAAGAAACTATGAAAGGGCAAGGTAGCAAGGGGTTTGAGGGCGAATGACAGTCTTCCATGTGGTAACCAAGTTTTGGGGAGAGAGTAAGGAAATCATCTAAAATATTGGGCTGGAGTTAAAATTGTTTGTACAGATTTAAGTACCCTTTTCAAAAAGATGAATTAGGTCACAGTTTGCCAACAGGGACTTTTAACCACTTGAGCATTTGAAGAAACTATCAAGTGAAAAAAATGTACATAAAGCACATTGAAAACCTCAAATCACTTTATAACTGTTAGCTAAAATCACCTTTAATAGGTTTCTATACTTTTCTTTGGCAATTTTTGATGTGCAAATATTGATGATGGCAATGATGAAGGAAAGAAAAGGAAAAAATGGCTGTGTATATATTTATTTATTATAAGTGATGTTCAACCCACCGTGAATAAAATTAATCATTTTATGTCCAATATTAATATGAACATAATTTCAACATTTAAAAGGTAAAATAATTCTTCATCACCTCTACTTCTATTTGTGAAATACATATATACAACATTAACCAAATGAAAATAAGATTGCAAAACACAAAATATACTGGCTATTCTGTTGGGCATTTGATTATTTTTTAGCTCATTCCCTTGTTATACATTGAACAATGTAGCCAACTCTTCCAATGGATGTTGGGAATTACATGTAAGAAAATAGAGTGAAAAAGCATATTGGAGTAAGATACAGAAGACCTGGATTTGAATCCTGACCCTAATTACTGGCTAGGTGATCTCAACAAATCACCTAAACCTTTTAAGCCTCATTTGCCACATCTGAAAAATGAGATTGATAATACCTTCCTGACCTAACTCACAGCATTGTTGAGCATGATGGGGATAGTTATTTGGACCTATTATTTTATTGGTACTGGGATTCCTGGGTGAGGAAACTCTCTTAATAATGTGGTCAGTGCCTTCTCTCTAACTGATAAAGATTTGCCTATAGCACTGACAGATTGTGACCTGCCCAGGATCATGGAGCCAGGAGATGTCAAAAGCAGGACTTGAATCCGTGACTTCCTGGCTTCTGGGCCAACCTTTTAAGCATTACTCCCCTGCCTCTTTTCTTTTTTTAGGGGGGAAGGCCAGGCAGTTGGGGTTAAGTAACTTGCCCAAGGTCACACAGCTAGCACCACTGCCTCTTCATAATGATTTAAAAGCATGTTGTAAACTGGAAAAACACATGCAAGTGTGACATTTTAAAGTTAGGCAATGGTGTACATTGGACTAAATAACTTGCTACAGTTTTCTTCTATACCCACTAATCTATAAACTACCCCCTTGCCATTTTTTTCTAAATTGGAAGAACATACTGTGAATGAAATAATTTCTCTTCCTCTATTTTTCTGGATAGTTTTTTTAGTCTTCTTATTCCATTCCCCAGAGCATCTTCTTGCTCTTCTGTAACCAATTTTTAGCCTATTTTGTGTACACTTCCTCCCAATTTCTCATGCCATTTTATTTAATAAACACATTCCATGCCTCAAAACATCTGTGATTTTATTATGTCTCGTTCAAGATCACACTGATAAAAGATGCAGAATGAGGATTTTAATTCAGAATTTCTGACTTCAAATCCAACCTTCAGTCCACACTACATTGCTATATACTGTTGCTTATACCCATTCTGGGTAGATGATAAAAGACAGAATGTATGACCACCCTGTGTCAAAGATGCTTTGGGGAAAACTTTCTGATTATTTCTAAATTTGATTTTGGGAAAGTGTTTATTTCTTCCCACCCATGTTCTCTTAGATTGAGAAAAACACAGTTTTATATGCTCATGATAAGAATGGGCACCATTAAGATAAATTCAACCACTTAGGACTAACCACCTTCCACAATATTATGTTAAAATTTTGTCTTACTTCCAGTGGAAAGAGATTGTTGGCCCTACAGATAAAAACATAACAGCAAGAGCAAGTCAACACTAGGGTACCAGCCCAAGGCAAGGTGCTACTTTGTCCTGACATGTGTCCACAAACACAAACTAATGGGCAGAACCAAGGGGTTGGGAGTGTGGTGGGTAAAGCTTGCTAATATTACTGGGATACTTATGAAAACAGAGCCAAGATAGTGGAGTAGAGATAGAACTCAGCCAAGCTTTCCCAACATTCTCCTCTACACAACTTTAAAATAATGCCTCAAATCAAATTCTGGAGAGGCAAAGTCAACAAAAGGTGAGAGTGAAACATTCTTCAAGCCCAAGACAACTTAAGATGTCAGAAAGAGGGGCAACTAGGTGGTGCAGTAAATAGAGCACCCGCCCTGGAGTCAGGAGGACCTGAGTTCAAATCCAGCCTCAAGCAATACTTACTAGCTATGTGACCTTGGGCAAGTCACTTAACCCCAATTTCCCTGCCTCTCCCCTCCAAAAAGACCAAAAGAAAAAAAAATGTCAAAAAGATATGGAACATGGGATTGGAGGCTGGCTTGCAGCCTATAAGGATGAAACTATTGTAGAGGGCCAATGTGAGCCAGTCCAGTAATGGGTAGAGTTTTTGTCAGGATTTCCCTAGACCCTGCTCTCCATGTGCACTAATTATGGCTCAGGATGTTGGCTCACCATCTTTCTGTGACTAGCAAGGAAACAGGGTATGTTTCTGTGACTAGCAAGGAAACACCTAGAAATGACCCCCCCCCCAAAAAAAATTGCATAGCTGCCAATAATTAAGTACAAGCTGGTTAATCATTTTTTTTCATGAGAAAACTAGATGCAACTGCCTTTGTTATAAAAACCCTTGCCCCAGGATAGATAAATGGACTACCCTGATATTTCCTGCCTGGCTTGTGTCATGATTTCATTTCCACATTCTCTTGTATAGGCCCATGCTCCTTTGCTGTGGGCATCAGGTTATGATGAAAGTTTAGGAGCTCTCAAGCCAAACCTGGTAAAGGAATATGGCAACTGGTCAGAAAGATTACAGAGGATCCCTGTGCTATCATTGGACACAAAACCACACACTGTTCAGTAAATCCACTGCCTATACCCGCTCAAGTACAGATTCAGCACTTTCAGTTGAGAGAAAGCTAATGCAGATCAGGAGAGCAGTGACTACACCTCTCCCCAGATTACCCAACCTTTAAAGCAGAAAAATTTCAAACTCACACAACTAGCTCTGAAAACAACATTGTGGAAAAGCCTGAATCTTGAGACATTACTCCTCCTTACTCTGATGCTGGGAACAGAACCCAATTTTAACATAAAGTTCCAGATCAAAAAATAAGGTGGAAAAATGATCAAGTAGCAACAACAACAAAAAGAACTTGACCATAAAAATCTACTATCATGACTACTATGAAGATCAAGACACAAACTCACAAGAAGACAGTGAAGGTAAAACAGCTACAAGAAAACCTCAAAGAAAAATGTGAATTGGATAAAAGCCCAACAAGAATTCCTGGAAGAGCTTTAAAAAAGAAAGATTTTCAAACTCATGTAAGAGTGGTATAGAGGGAAAATTAGGGAAAGAAATAAGATCAAAGGAAGAAAATTAAGAAAACACAAAGTAAGAGGTAAGAGACAAAAAAATACTGAAGAAAACACCTTAAAAATATAGAATTAATCAAAAGAAAAAAGAGGTACAAAAGTTCACTGAAAATAATTCTTAAAAATTAAAATTTGGTGAGTGGAAGTTAATGACTCCATGAGACACCAATAAACAACAAAGCTAAAAAATGAAAACCAAGAAAATGTAAAATAACTGATAGAAAAAACAACTGACCTGGAAAATAGATTGAGGGAGATAACTTAAGAATTATAACACTACCTGAAACCCATGACCAGAGAAAGCACTTAGACATTATCTCTCAAGAAATTATCAAGGAGGGGCAGCTAGGTGGCACAGTGAGTAGAGCACCGGCCCTGGAGTCAGAAGGACCTGTTTTCGGATCCGGCCTCAAACACTTAACACACACAAACAAAAACCTAGCCATGTGACCTTGGACAAGTTACTTAACCCCAACTGCCCTCCAAAAAGAAAAAAAAAGAAAAAAATTATCAAGGAGGGGCAGCTAGGTGGCACAGTGAATAGAGCACTGGCGCTGGAGTCAGGAGGACCTGAGTTCAATCCAGCCTCAGACACTTGACACCCTTACTAGCTGTGTGACCTTGGGCAAGTCACTTAACCCCAATTGCCCTCCAAAAAACAAACAAACAAACAAACAAAAAAAGAAATTATCAAGGAAAACTGCCCTGATATCCTAGAACATGTAGGTGAAATAGAAATCAAAAGAATTTACTAATTACTAATTGAAAGAGATCCCAAAATGAAAACTCCCAAGAATATTATAGCCAAATTCCAAAGTTCCTAGGTCAAGGAAAAAAATACTTCAAGCAAGCATAAAGGAAACATGTAGATACCATGGAACTATAGTCAGGATCACACAAAATTTAGCAGCTACCATGTTAAAGGGGTAGAAGGTTTGGATTATGATATTCTGGGAGGCAAAAGAGCTGGGATTAAAACAAAGAATAACCTATACAGCAAAGTGAAGTATAAACCTTAAAGAGGAAAAAATGGACATTTAAGAAAATAAGGGACTTTTAAGCATTCTTGATGAAAAGACTCAAGAGAAATGTAAAAAGGTAAATAGGAAAGAGAAATCATAAGGGACTCAATAAGATTAAACTGTTTACCTTTTTACATGGGAAGATAATATATGTAATTTTTAAGAACTTTATCAATATTAGGGCAATTATAAGGATTCTATATAGAAAGAGGGGGTGAGATGACTCAATTTCATTAGCATGATGTAAAAAAAAATGGATAGGAGAATGCCCTGGGAGAAAGGGGAGGGAGAGGAAGAATGGGGGAAATTATCTCACATAAAAGAGGCATATAAGGAAAAACTTTTACAGTGGAAGGGAAAGTGAGAGAGCAATGCTTGAAGTTCACTTACATCTAAATTGTTTCAAAGAGTGAAAATGTGGGTGTGGGGGTGTATACATACACCCACACATACACATTCAATTGGTAATGGAAATCTGTCTTATCCAACAGGGAAGCAGGAGAGTAGGAGGGGAAGTTGATAAGAGAAAGAGGTTGATAAAAGGGAGGATGGAGCAGATAAAAGAAGATAGCAGTCTGAAGTATAACATACTTTAGAGAATGAACAGGATAGAGAGAGGAAAGGATAAACAAAAAATGGGATGGAGGGAAATGCACAATTAGTAATCATAACTGTGAATGTAAATGGGATGAGCTCACCCATAAAACAGAACAAGATAGAAGAATGGATTAGAAACCAGAATCCAATAACATATTGCCTACAAGAAGAACATTTAAAACAGAGAGAGACACACACAGAGAGTTAAAATAAGGGACTGGAGCAGAATCTAGAATGTTTCAGCTATTATAAGTATTATTGTGCAATAATGATGAGCAGAATGGTTTCAGAAAAACCTGGGAAGACTACTATGAACTCATACAAAGTGAAGTGAGCATAACCAGGAGAACATTGTACACAATATCGTACACAATAACCTCAATATTGTAAGGATCATCAACCAGGAAAGACCTAGCTACTCTGATCAAGACAATTCCAAAGAACCAATAATTAAAAATGCTATCCACCTCCTGTGAGAAAACTAATGAATTCTGAATGCAGATTGAAGCATATTTTTTTACTTCTTTTATTTTTCTTAAGTTTTTTTTCCTATGCTTTCTTTAGCAACATAGTTAATATGGAAATATTTTGCATGACTTCACATGTGTAGTCAATATAAAATTGCTTGCCTTCTCAAGGAGTGGGGAGGGGCAGGTAGGAAAGAAAAAAATGAAACATTTTTAAAAATCAATGTTAAAAACTTTTAATTGAGAAATAGTTAATGAAATAAATAAAAATGTATTTTAAAAGAAAATATAACTGAAGTAAGAATGAGAATACTCTGACAATTCTTGGCAAGACAACTGGGCATCTTGAACTTAGGAAAGTAGCTTTCAAATAATGAAGATGAACTTAGTATGACTACCCTCTTGGACCTTTCTTCCTAATACCTGGGCTTCTAATCAACCCCCTGCTTCCCAGATAGTATTAGCTCTCTTTTTAGAATGGAAGTACACTTTATTTTAACACCTTTCTCATTAACTTATTTTATTTTATTTTATTTGCGTTTTGGAGGGCAATTGGGGTTAAGTGACTTGCCCAAAGTCACATGGCTAGCTTTTTGTGTCAGGTGTCTGAGGCTGGATTTAAACTCAGGTACTCCTGACTCCAGGGCCAGTGCTCTATTCACTGTGCCACCTAGCTGCCCCTCATTAACTTAGGATACGACATTCTATATTTATTTATGCTTGTGTCTTCTTCCTCCTAATGGAACATAAAACATCTCCCTCCCCTAGCACCTAGCAAGTATCTTCATACAGTAGGTCCTTAAAAATGTTTTTTGATTAACAAGAATCCCTAAATGGTGGAACCCCAGCCCCACAAGAGGCAGTGTGGTTAGAGAGCCAGCCTTCAAACCAGGAGGACCTAAGTTCAAGTCCTGAATCTGACACATTGGCTATGTGGTGCTAGATAAGCTTCTTTTAGTGCTTTGGGCAACTTTCTAAGACCATACACAAATGACAGAGAAGGCACTGACCTGCATTGGTAGAGAGATTTTCCTCATTAGGGAATTCACTATGCCAGTGAAATCCCAGGCCCAGTCTTACCCTACTGTAATGTTATTAAAATAGTCATTTTTATATGCTTCATAGGAAGGTTCTACCCCAATGAAAAGCATAATCATTATTAATTTAATTGGGAATTCTGAGTAAGAATAAAGAAGAAAAAATCTGCCCACCCTCTCCCAAAAGCCAAGTATATAAGCCAGGAAGGTTTGGACTTCAGGATTTAGGAATTTGGGCTCAACTGCAAAAATATGTTCTGAGCAAAGACATATTTAACTGATCATCAACTTCTTGAAAGAGGTCCTTCCTAAATCTTTTCTCTAAGACAGAAAATCTGATTTCTGGGCAAGGTATCAAGTTTTTCCTTCCCTGTATCTATTGAGAGACCTTAATTACCCAGGGCCAACAAGAGGGGAGCTAGCCCTTTTGGAATCAAAATGCTGTGTTTAAAGAAAAAAGGTGGTTTAAAGGATGTCTCTTCCTCCCCTCCCCCTTCCCCAGCCCCTTATTCTTATATAAAATTTTTAGAAATCCAGGATTTAGAAATCCTGGTTTGGAACAAAAGCCTCTTCCATCTTCAGCTTTCCTCTCCCTTCCTACCTACCCTCCTTCTAGCCCTTCACCTCCCACACCTTGATTCCATAGTCTCTACAAAGAGGATATCTCTGATTCAGAAGAAAACAACCTTGTCCCCCATCAAGAGCCTAGGAGACCTTAGTCCATGAGGGAGGAGTGAGTCATTCAGAACCCAAGTAAATATTTTTATAAAGTGTGAATGAGTATTTCAGCTGAGTGAACATTTAGTTTTCAAGAGGGAAAGGGAGGGTTAGGTTGGAAAAGCAGAAAAACAAAATATAAACTTATTTTTTCCCCTGAACATGTGAGATCTATTTTAACTATAAGTATAAGGTAATGGTTGGAAGAACCCCCTTTAATTATTTATTTGAACTGGATGCACACCAGTCATTGTTCATTATTCTTTGATTGCATTTGCAAAGAATTGTGGAAAACAAGAATGACTCAGATCTAACTTTTATGGCTTAAAAAACACATAATATGCCTCATAAACAGGAGTCACCTATTATATTATCATAAGATCTCACATCCACCCTCAGATACATACAAATTCAAGTTCCATTCTACTCTCAAATTCTCAAATATATTCTCAAATCTTATGAGATTGTCAAAACTATCAGTTTAATAAAAGGGCTGGTCCCGGTTTCTGCCTCTTACTCATTTTTTCCTTTCCTCCCCACCCTTGAATGGAATGTTCCTTCTATCAAGAATGCCTGGAGCTGCCCACTTTCTTGGCCAAATCATTTTATTCCCCTCTTCCATAAGCCTGCTTGAGTCTTGCTGAGTACCAAGAAAATTTCCTGACAAAGGCCCTGGCTCACTCTGGATCAGCCTCTCTTCTTTATCTTCTTCCTCTGCTTTGTCACTTGTCTCTCCATCTTTCTTTCAATGTTTCTGTCACCGGTGTTTGTTGACCTCAAAAGAGCAGAGGTTCAATTTTGCTTTTACTTAACTATATCATGAACTATTTTTTTTTTGGCAACTCTATCTTATGCTTCTTTGTATCCCTCATAGGCATTAATACAATGCTTTACATATAAGTGTATCTCAACAAATGTAAAGATTTAGAGAACCCATCTCAAGACAATTGTCATATCTGAGATAAAAGGTCTGAGTTAGCAAAACAAAACTTGAACTATTGTTTTTGGTTGGAGCAATACAAAAAGAACGTTAATAAACTAGCCATATCATGCTCAGGAGAAGGCAAGAAAATTGGTGAACCAACACCATGTAATATGGTGATTGGTTGAAGGAAGTAGTCTTTTCAACCTGGAAAAGAGAAGACTGGAGTGGGAAATATGATCAGTGTTTTCAAAAATCCAAAGGGTTTTCAAGAGGAAAAGAGATCAGACTTATGTTATGTGGTTCAGAGGACAGAAAAGAGACCATAAATAGAAGATACATGCAGAGAGATTTTTTTTTTTGCCTCATCACACAGAGTAACAAATTAATTTTATTGGATTTATCCAATCCTAGGAGAATCTTTCTTTTGGGATGGTGAGTTC
The DNA here is from genome assembly GCA_011680675.1 of Gymnobelideus leadbeateri. Classification (NCBI taxonomy): domain Eukaryota; kingdom Metazoa; phylum Chordata; class Mammalia; order Diprotodontia; family Petauridae; genus Gymnobelideus; species Gymnobelideus leadbeateri. Next base: position 916,332 of record WOXC01011414.1, read on the forward strand.
TCTATCACTATAGAAATTTCAAGCAGGGTTTGAATGGTCATTTTCAGGGATGCTATGGAATTTTATGGAATACTATGGGAGGCTTTCTGCTTTGGGAAGGTAGTGTATTAGATTGCTTCTATCATGAAATAGAAATTAAAGGGATATACATAGGCATAGAGGCAATAAAATTATCACTTTTTGAAAATGATATGACAATTTACTTAGAGAGTCAACTAAAACACTTATTGAAACAACTGACAACTTCAGCAAAGTTTCAGGATATAAAATAAATCCACATAAATCATCAGCCTTTCTACACATTTCAAACAAAGTCCAGCAAGAAGAGATATAAAGAGAAATTCAATTTAAAATAACTACAGAAAGTATAAAATATTTGGGAGTCTACCTGCTAGGAAATATATGAACACAACTACAAAATTTGCCTTACATAACTACAGATCTAAATAACTGGAGAAATAATATTTGTTTATGGGTAGGTTGAGCCAATATAATAAAAATGGCAAAATTATCTAAATTAATTCACAGATTCATACCGTACCAATCAATCTGTCAAAATATTACTTAATAGACCTAGAAAAATAACAAAATTCATCTGGAAGAAAAAAAGGTCAAACATTTCAAGGAAAATAATGGAAAAAACTGGGAAGTAATAGGGCCTAGCAGTACCAGATCTGAAACTATACTACAAAGTAGTAATCATCAAAGTAATTTTTTACTGGTTAAGATATAAAGAATCTGGTAAATGGAATACATTTGTTCCATAACATGTAGAAGCAAATAAGCATAATAGCCTGGTGTTCAATATAGCCAAAGATTCTAGTTATTGAGACAGGAACTCATTATTTAACAAAATCTGTTAAAACTGGAAAAGTAATCTAGCAAAAACTAGTTAACCAAAAAAAAAAAAAAACTAGTTAGAGACTAACATTTCACACTATATAGCAAGATAAGTTCCAGATGGGTGCATGACTTAGACACAAAATGTAATATACACAAATTAGAGAAGTTAGAAATTACCTACCAGATCTATGAATAGGGGAAGAGTTCATGACTAAATAAGAGATACAGCAGATCAGTGCATATTACATAAGAGATACTTAGTAAATTTTAGTTGACTGAATGACTTAACTGATCACAGGAGACAAAACAGACAATTCTGATTGCATAAAATTTAAAAGTTGTTTGGTTTTGATTTTTTTTTCATAAACAAAAGCTAAAACAGGAAGATAAACAGGTAAATGGGGGAATGGGGTTTATAGCAAGTTTTTCTGATAAAGCTCCCATCTATATGACATGGGGTGTGTGTGTGTGTGTGTGTGTGTGTGTGTGTGTGTGTGTGTGTGTGTGTGTGTGTGTGTGTATAATTGGTTCAAATTCATTTTTAAAAAAAGAATGATTCCTCAATTGATAAATTTTCAAAGGATGTGAAACAAGCATTTTTCAGAGGAAGAAACCCAAGCTATAAATAACCATATAAAGAAATGCTCCTAATCTACTCTATATCTATCAATTGATAAAAGTTGGCAAAATTGACAAAAAAGGAGAATGATAAATATTATAGAGGTTATGGGAAACTGTTAAATTAACGTAGTGTAAATACAGCTATGTACTAGTCCAGTCATTGTGGAAAGCAATTTAGAGGTATGCTCCAATAGAGATATTCCTATTAAATTGTCAAGAATACCCAGTTATAACCAAATAATACTCCTACTAGAGCTATACCTCAAAGAGGATAATGGAAGAAAAAACGGATGCATGTATACAAAATAGTTGTAACACCTTTTTTGTGGTTGCAAAGAATGGGAAATTGTTTTGTTAAGAATTAATTGGGAAATGGCTAAACAAATTATGTTATCTGAATGTGATGGAATATTCTACTATAAGAACTAATGAAGGGTATGACTACAGAGAACCCTGGGAAGACTTATATGAACAGATACAGAGTGAACAGAACCAGGAGAACAATTTATACAAAGACAACAATATGATAAGAACAATATTTAAAGTATTAGAACTCTGGACAATATAATGACTGATTCTGATTCTAGAAAACTTGTAATTAAACATGCTACCCATCTCTTAATAAAGAGGTAACGGATTCAAAGGGCATATTGAGATAGATTTTTTGTTTGTTTGTTCCAATGTAGAAATGTTTGGCTTAGGGATGGCTAGGTGGCACAGTGAGTAAGAGTGCTGGAGTCAGAGAAGACCTGGGATCAGTCCCGGACTCAGAAAATGAGCACCCACACATAAATAATGACTGGCTGTGTAACCTTGAGCAAGTTACTTAACCTCAATTGCTTTAAAAAAAAAAAAAAGAAAGAAAGAAATGTTTTGTTTGACCATACATGATGATAATGAGGTTTTTACTTTTCTTGCTTTCTCAGTAGGAGACAGGGCAGGTGGGAGAGTAAAGGCAAATTTTTCTTGGAAAAAAAATTTTAATTTTGAAAATAAATAAATATTCATGAAAATAAATAATAAGATCTTCATAGCAGTAATTAGAAAATATAAAAAGGCAATATGGAATTTCTATTGTAGAACCTTGAATATAGTTGAGAAAAGCTAACTTATCCCTGGAGTTGCTATGCTGTCCAATCCAAGGTTCTTTTTTCACAATAACAATCATTCCTTGGGGATGTTTTATTATTTTTTTTTCATGAATGTAGGTTTTCCCCAAGCCAGAAAAAAATGAAAGCATTATGAACATTCTTATTGTTTTTATAGGGATGGATAGGAAATTCTTTTTCAGTTGTGATTTTTAAAATGTTTCATTTATAGTTCATTATTATTTGGGTAAATGGTAATATTTTCTTTTGCTGTTATAGACATATCTGCTTTTCACTATAGAGACTTGAATGCATATGTGCTGAGGAATTTTTAAATAGGACCTTGTATAAAACGAGTCAAAAACAGGAGAGAACGGCACTCAATTGTTGAACCCCAAACAAAATGAAATGCAATATGATTTCTTTTTATTAAACTAAGAATGAAGTCTTGTGGGGGGGAAGCTAAAGAAAAACAAAAAACCAACTTGGTGAACTAATTCAAATCAAAAGTGAATATCTCTCTCTCACTTTCTTTCCTCTCCCCCCCTCCCCTCCCCCTCCATTCATCAGTTCTCAACTCGATTCCGATGACTCCCATATCTATCTAATCCAACCCCAACTTCTCCAGTGGACTTCATCCCTGTATCATTAATTGCCTTGCGGATGTCACAGAGCCATCTTAAGTTCAACATGTCTAAAACTGAACTTATATCTTTCCCCCCAAATCTCCTCCTGTTCCAAACTTCCCAGTGTCTATCAAAGGCACCACCATCTTGTTAGTGTCTCAGGTTATTAATCTCAGCATTATCCTCAATTCCTCACTCTTGTCTCATGCTACATATTCAGTCAATTGATAAATCTTGCCATTTCTACCTTCAAAATATTTCTCACATTCGACTCTTTCTCTACTCACATACCTACCACCTTAGTTCAGGCTCTCTGCACTACTCTCCTAGATTATTTCAACAGCCTCCTAATTGGGTTCCCTGCTTCAAGCCTCTCACCAATCTTATCCGTTTTACATACTGCTAACAAAGTAAGTTTTTCTTAAATCCAAATCTGACCACGTGTCTCCCCTACTCAACTCTCCAGTGGCTTCCTATTGCCTTTAAAATAATTGCTTTTAGGGTGGCTAGGTGGCTCAGTGAGTAAAGCACCGGCGCCGGAATCAGCAGGACCTGAGTTTGGATGTGGCCAAAGACACTTAACACACACACGAAAACTAGCTGTGTAACCTTGGGCCAGTTACTTAACCCCAATTGCCCTCAAAAAGGCAAAAAGAAAAAAAATAATTGCTTTTAAAGTCCTCATCAACTCATCCTCAATCTGTTTTTAGGTTCATTGGTTGACTTCCCCTTTCACATTCTACAATTCAGCCAAACCGACCTCTTGTTTTCTGCATTCAGAAAACTCTCACATCTCTCAGCCTTTGTATTGGCTGACTCACATTCCTGGTCTATACTTCCTCCTTACCTCCATTTCATGGTCTCTTTCTTCCTTTAGGATATAGCTCAGTTACTATCTCTTCTCCATGAAGCTTTTTCCTGATCCTCTCCCCTAATCGATAGTGTCTTTCCTCCCATAGTACCATTATTTAACTACTTTATATGTATATACTCCCTTTATTATTTATGTTGTGTGTATTTTACATGTATTTGTCTTCCCCATAAGAATGTAAGCTCATTGTGAATAGGGATCATTTTACACTTTGTACTATACGGTACCTGGAATATTAGTGTTGTTGTTCAGTTGTGTCTGACACTTCATGAACACACTGGGGTTTTCTTGGCAAAGATACTGGAGTGATTTGCCATTTCCTTCTCCATCTAATTTTACAGATGAGGAAGCTGAGACAAGCAGGGTTAAGTGACTTGCCCAGGCTCACATAGCTAGTAAGTGATTAAGTCAGATTTGAACTCAGGTCTTCCTTTATCTACTTCACTACCTAGCTCCTACCTGGCATACACTAGGTGCTTAATAAATCTTATTGACTGATCTCAATAAAGCATCTTTTGTTAGCCCTTCACAAATGTAACATGATTTGGTTTGGGCTTTTCTCCAGAATATTTACCTTTTATTCCATTGAGGAATAAAGACTTTATTACCTTTTTAGGAAATTTCAGGTAGTAAGAAAGAGTTATAAAAGATATTTTGGATAAGGGTGCCTGCATAGTGTAGCATGGGGGGAACCACCTCCACCTGGCTCTGGGAAGGCATCAATAACTAGTCCTGCCTCACTTGTGGCCAGGAAGGAAGAACTAAGGCAGAGGAGTGAGCCACCTCATTGGATAGTTACAGAAATCTACTCAACAAACAATTAGAAAACTCTCTTTCATCTGCCATTGGAAACTAAGGAGCTATCATCTCTTCTGGCTGGGCAATCAATTCATTATTATATTGCACAAGTCCCTCAGTCACCTGGCAGAAATAAGCTTCCACCCACCCCAAATCTAGTTTCCACATGGAGGACTAGAACAAGACAGCATGTATTTGCTCTTACTCCAAAGAGTGGCCCCATCCCATGCTCCAGTACACTTATCCATGTAAACAAGTTATGCGTATGTTACAAGGGCCTGGCCAGTGGAGCTATATCTTCTGAACATGCACAATATTCTCTGCCTGCTAGAAGAGACCCACACAGAAGAGGCTGGGAGCCTGCTTCTAGGAAAATATGATGACTCACAAAGGAAAGACCCTGCTCTTTGGCTACATGTTCAGGTACTTGGTAACTGGTCTCCTGCCCACAGTATAAGGAAGCAGACTTTTGATGGACTGAGATAGAACCGGGATACATTAAAAAAAAAAAACACTAATTCTTTCTCAATAGGCTGACTTGGGTGGGGGAAGAGAAGCAGGAGAGACAATCAGACATGCCATAAACCTCTAGAAGAGGACAGGCCTTGGACCTTTCCCACATGAGGTCAATCTGTGAACTATAGATGCAGGTCTCTGTTCTTTGCCTCAGTATATATTCTTTCTTGCCTTAGGGGAAGGATGATTGGAGATGATTACAACCTTGAGAGCTACAAAATGTCCTATCATCAAGCCCAGAAGTCTGAAAGCTGGAGTCCATACTGGGATTTGCAGATAGCCAATGGTGATGAACAAAGTTTTGATCTGTTTGACTGACACTGACTGAAGAGAGACAGGAGGGAACCATAGTGATTCATCCATTGGCTATAGCAAATACAGATGGAGGTGAATTTGGTGGTATGAATGCTGTGTATAAACTGAATTAAGTTTGAACCCACTTTCCCCAGAGACCTAAACTGATAGTATAGGGAGGTGATGAAGGGGAAACTCTTTGAAATTTCTTTTCTAGTTATAGCTTAAGGGTAAGTATCTCTTTGTTAAAGTAAATGGATGCTAATTCTTTAAATGAAATTGAGGCACTGGTATTTAACATTATTAAGCACCTACTAAGTGCCAAGTGAAGTGCTTGGGATACAAAAAGAGGTAGAATACAATCCCTACCCTTAGGAAGTTACAATCTAAAGGGGAAGAATACATTGTAATGGGAGCTCTGACTAATAGCTTTTAGAGAGAAAAAAAAAACCCTCTCAAGTCTCCAGAGGTATTCCTAGAGCCCCAAGGATGATTTGTAGCCTGACCTAAGGATCTGATTCATGAATGTGAGTGCAAGTTGGGAAGAGGGAGGATATAAAAGCAATGTATGCACATACATATTTGCTACAAATGTCCTATAATCAAAGGCTGAAAGGCTGCCTGCTAATCCCAGCATTACAGACCATCTTCAGGAATTTCAACCGCTGTCATGAATATGAGGTATTAAATTGCTTTTGCTGCACCCCAAGAGAAGAACCAGGAGGAAAGGGTAGAAATTACAGAGTCAGATCCAGAGTTGTTGTTTTTAGGAGAAACTACTTAGTAATTAAAAGATCCAAGACTAAAATGGATCATTTTAAAAGATTCCCTATCGGAGGAGTTCTTTAAGCAAAGCCTAGATGACCTCCTTTCAACTCTACTTTTGAGTTAATGCTTGCTTAGGTGCAATTTAGAATAATTCAGGAATTCTTAACCTGGGGTCTGTTTCCTTGTTTTGTTTTTGTTGTTGTTGTTTTGTTGTTCTTTTCTTTCATACTATTTTAATAATTGTATTTAAATACAATTGTTTTCCTTTGTAATCTTATGCACTTTTTGTATTTGAAAACCTTATTCTGGACTTCAGTGGACTACCAAAGGGGTCTGTCATTCACACACACACACACACACACACACACACACACACACACACAGAGCCAAGAACCCCATTGCTCTTATATAACAAGAGACCATAGAATCAGACAGAGTTGGAGGAGACTTGAGATGATTTAGTCCCATTCTCTCGTTTTACAAAAGAAGCTGAGGAGAGTTAAAGTGATTTGTCCAAGCTGATATACAGTCTACTTGGTGGCAAAGTTGGAGTAAGAACCAAGGTTTCTTGGCTCCCAGTCCAAATGTCTTTAAGAAGGACCAATCACATCCATTGACACAAATACTTTATTATAATTTTACTTTGAAATAAACAATTCCATCTGATCTCTATTTTCTTTGCCATAAGAATAAAAAAAATCATGTCAAGTGATATTGCTTGGTCTTTTGGAGGTATTCTTAAATTCTAGTACTTCTAGTGTTAAAGGGGTCTTGCTAAAATTTGGCTATGGAATGCAGAATTTAAGCTTATAACATTTCCTTTAATGCTAGGAAAAGGGTGTTACACAGAAAAGCGTCAGCAGTATGTCCTTGAAAATGCGGCAATATTTGTTAAATTTCAAAATGGACTCTGGACCCTTTCATGCATTTTCAACCGCATCTCCACATTCTCTTTCAGGGAATGTCAGATAAATTTTCCAGTGTTTGAGCAATCTGACTAGGACCTGAGGGAAAACTCTGAGCAGTTTGTGCGAGACTAATGAGTGTGGAAGTTTTGTTGCTGAGCATCGGGGAAAGCTTGCCTCATTTGTGTTCAAAGTACATGTGAGAAATGGTTTATTTTAATTGCTTGTGTGACTTAATGGTAATAATAACGCACATTGATTTAGTGTTTTAGGGTTCACCAACTACCTTCCTAGCAATATTCCCAGGAAGTAGCTAGTTTCCATATTATTATCCCCATTTTACAGATGAGGAAACTGGACCTCAGAGAAGTTAAGGAACTTTTCTTGAGAAAATAAATTGTTTGACTTTTGTCATTTTATCTTTATTTCCTAGAGCAGCTATTAGCTGCTCTATAAATGCTTATTGATTAAGCTTGGATGAATTAAGGATCATGGGTGGCATACAAACCTATATCTTCTTACTCCTGGTCCAATCTTCTTTCCTCTATACCACGCCAACATTCCATTCTCAGAACTTTTGTCCAGTAGCATAAACCCAGGGACATGCCAGACATAAATTTTATTTGTGTGTGCCTAAAGGTCCTTTTCAGACTTTGGCTGACTATATCTACATAAAAAAGGTCAGGAATATGTCAAATCAGATATCTGGGGAACCTGCCCTACAGGGGGAGGAAGGTTCCATCAATAGAGTTAGGATGGGTAAGGACCTCAGTGAGCATCTAATCTAACACTCATTTTTTGCTAATGAAGAAGCTGAAACTCATGAGGAGAGCCAGGATTTTAACCCAGGTACCCTGAATCCAAATTCAGGCTTTTTCTACTGTAGTTAGTCATAAAAAGTTGTTTTGTTGATTGGAATGATTTCACAATTGGAAATAATCATCTAGGTTCTCCTTTTTTCTCTATCAAAATATAGATCTCCTACTATAGTCTGCAGACAATTTTAATTCCCTTTTTGACAGGGCCAGTAAACTGATAGGTGAGGGATATATAGCAAATATAGTTTACCTAAGCTTTAGTAATGTGTTTGATAAAATATTTATTGTTATCTTCATATGGAAGTGATGGAGACACATGGGATAGAAGAGAATATCATTAAATGGACTCTGAACTGGCTAAATAGACTCAAACAGGAGTAATTAATGGTTCAATATCCCATAATACCTGGAGGTAAATGTCCTAAGTGATTTGGACCTATGCTATTCATCAGTTGTATCCAATGATATGTTGTTGGACAGTTGTTTTCATTCATGTCTGATTCTTTGTAACCCCATTTGGGTTTTCTTGGCAAAGATAGTGGAGTGATTTGCCGTTTCTTTCTCCAGATCATTTTATAGATGAGGAAACTGAGGCCAAATTGGTTAAGTGACTCACCCAGGATCACACAGTTAATAAGTGTTTGAGCTAAGATGTGAACTGAGGAAGATAAGTCTTCCTAGCTCTAGGCTAGCACTCTCTCCATCTAGCTTCTTTATCCATTATTTAAGTAAAGGCATAGAAAAACTTACCCAATTTGGTTGTTCTCCTGCCATCTTCAGGCCATGTTCTTGCAGCCACCACCTACAAACCAAGTGGCTGGGGAGGGGGTAATGCCCAGTCTCAGGTTCAGTGAAGCATTAGCATACATGTTTCTTGAGGACTGGACCCATACCAGTCCAACAGTTTGCAGAGTGGCCATTTTAGCTGAAATGTGGATATACTACTCATGAAGGGCTCAAGATCAGTAAGGATAGAAACAAAGTGAGAGAAAGTTCCTAGTCTCCTACCAATGGAAGAACATCATCTTAACAAACAAAACAATTTGGTGTGGGGAATGTCTAGCAAGATAATAATCATAATAAAAGCATTTATGTAGAGCCTACTCTGTGTCAAGCACTGCTAAACACTTTACAAATATTATTTCATTTGATTCTCACAACTCTGGGAGTTAGCTTCTATTATTACCCCCCATCTTATAGTTGAGGAAACTGAAGTGGAAGGGGTTAAGAGATTTGCCCAAGGTCACATAGCCAGTAAGTGTTGAGGCTAGATTTGACCTCAGGTCTTCTTGACTTCAGACCTAACACTCTATGCTCTGTGCCACCTTGCTATCATATTTATTCCAGCTGAGGGATGGGCTGTTCCTAAATTTGATACCTTCCTCATACTTCCTGCTAGGAGCTGCCTGAAGGAGCCACAGAAAACATCTGGCACATTGGAAGAGTGGATAAGGTGTACGATGCCAGCTAGGAATCTCCCTAATCACAAAATCTCAGAGTTGGCATTCCAGAGACTATCAAAATTCAGAGTTCCCTCTACCAGACCCCAAGTGGTCATCCATCCTTATAAGAGTTCTATTCTAATGAGGTCTTTCCTAATTCCCTTCTCAAATACTAATGCTTTCTCAGCCCTATCATTCTGCACTTATTTTGTCTATATCTATAAATGTATATATTGTCTTCCATGGCTAGGTTGTAGGTCCCTTGAGGTCAAGGATTCCTTCCTATTTTGTCAGTCAATCACTACATCAGCAAGCCTCATATTAAGAGTTTGCTAAATGCCAGTCACCATATTAAGTACTGGGGATAAACAAAAGTAAAGTACATAGTCCCTGTCCACAAGGAACTTACATTCCAACTAAGGAGAAAGCATGCAAAACTATGTATGTATAAAGTATATGCAATGTGAATGGAAGGCAATCAGAGAGATGGGATTAAGAAGATAAGACCAATAAAGGCATTTTGTAGAATCTGGGATTTGCCAGGGAAGCCAAGAGGCAGACAATTCCAGGCACGGGGACAGCCAGTGAAAAGGCATAGAAATGGTAGATGGAATATTATGGGTGAAAACAGAAAAAAAGACCACTGTCACTGAATGGTAGATTACATGAGGGGAAGTAAGAAAGATTTCCCTAAAAAGCAGAAAAAGAATAAGTTGTAAAGGGCTTTAAAAGAAATAGGATTTTACTTTTGATCATGGATATAATAGGAAACCACTGAAGGTTATTGTGGGAGGTGGGCATAATTGAACCTGTACTTTAGAAAGATAACTTTGACAGCTGAATGGAGCATTGGATGCAGTAAGGAGATCCTTGAGGCAGAGAGACCAACCAGAATGCTATCACAATTGTCAAAGTGTCAAGGGTTGAGAGTCTGTACCAGGGTAGTGGCCATGCGAATGGAGAGAAAGGAACATATCACAGAGATATTGTGAACACAGAAATGAGGAGACTGGCAATAGATAGGATATGTTAAGTGAGTGCGAGAGGAATTGAGGATGACCCTGAAGTTACAAATCTGGGTGACTGGGAGTATGGAGAGGGCTTGAGAGGAAAGGTGAGTTCTGTTTTGGATGTGTTGAATTTGAGATGTCTGCAGAACTTCCGGTTTCAGGTGTCCAGGGGGCACTTGGCTAGACAACACTGAATCTCAGGAGAGAGGTTAGGGCTAAATTTGTTGATCTACATAAAGATGATAATTAAACCTGCTGAAGCTGATAAGATCACCAAGAGAGATAGTATAGAAGAAGAAGAGAGTCAAGGACAGAGCTTTTTTCTTTATGTCCCCTTTGCTGTTGTTCAGTTGTTTCAGTTATTTCTGACTCTTCATGACCCCATTTGGGATGCTCTTAGCAAAAATACTGGAATGGTTTGCCATTTCCTTCTCCAGCCCATTTTACAGATCAGAAAGCTGAAATAGGGGTGGCTAGGTGGCACAGTGAGTAAAGCGTCGGCCCTGGAGTCAGAAGGACCTGAGTTTGGATCCGGCCTCAGACACTTAATGCACACACAAACAAAAACCTAGTTGTGTGACCTTGGGCAAGTTACTTAACCCCAATTGCCCTCCAAAAAGCAAAAAAAAAAAAAAAAGCTGAAATAAACAGGGTTAAATGACTTGACTAGGGTCACGCAGCTATCAAGTGTTTGAGGCCAAATTTGAACTCAGAATGATGAGTCTTCCTGACTCCAGGCTCAGTACTATCTGCTGCTATATCTATGTAATTCTAGTGCCTGACACATAGTAGATGTTTGCTTGATAAATATTTGTTGATTGATTTACTGCCTCCAGATGCAGTACATTTCATTTGGGCATCCTGCTAGTTGTTAGGAAGTTTTCTCTTACATTATGCTTAAACCTGCCTCCCAGTGACTCCCTTCTACACCCCAACTCCCCATTGCTTCTAATTCTGCCCTTTGAGTGTTTGCAAGGGGACTTATGGTCAGCAAACCTAGATGCTGTGTCACATAGTAATCTTTCCCGATTCTTTGGGTAATATATAATGAACCAGAGGGATAAGAAATTCTCCAAAGTTAATGGGGGGGGGGGGCGGGCAGAGGCTTTCTTGTGAAAGTCTCTGACATATGGACTTGGTTTGTTTTGCTTGGAATGGGATGAAATGGAATTTATGTAATTGTGGGTAGAAAGGCCTGGAGTCTGTAAAATTCTGTAGAAACAGCAGAGGGCATTAGAGGGTTTCTCCTGAGGTTGGTCCAGCTGAAATAGTTGTCCAGGAAATGACCAGTTGAGATCTGCCTTGAAGAGGCAGGAGGGAGAAAGAGGAAGAGGGAGAGGGAAGAGTAGAAAGAGGGAGAAGGGGAGGGGAAGAAGGGGAGAGGGGGAGAGAGAAAGAGATGGACAGAAAGAGATGGTCAGAGACTGACACAGAGAGAAAGATAGGGAGAGATGGAGAAAGAGAGCCCAAAGGTCAGGACAATGAGGAGAGTAAGTAAGAGGAAAAGACCAGAAAAATATAAGAGGGGAAGTCTTGAGATGTGAACAGGGGTTCTGGATCACACACACACACACATACACACACACACACACACACACACACACACACACACACACACACACACACACACACAATGTTCCAGAGAGCAAAGAAACAAATCTAAGACTGCATGAGTTCTGCATATGGGGGAGTTTATAATGGTGTAAAACCTATGGGATTTTTAGGAAGGAGGCAGAAATTAGTCCTGACTCTGCCACTCCTGGCTGTATGTAATCTTGGACAGGTTACTTCCCTATCCTGGTCCCTGGTCTCTTCATCTGTAAGATGATGAGGTTGGAATAAATAATGGTCAAGGCTTCTTCCAGTCCTAGATCCTATGAAGTCTTTTAGGACCAGCTCCCATTGTCCTCTAAACCTTTAAATATACACTTTTAAATTAGCACCTAAACCCAGTTGGGATCTGACACAATAAATATTTGTGGTTGGTGGGGTGGCTGTTTTTTCTCCAGTTTTTAGACATGTCTTAGCATTAGGAAGCTTTATTTATATTGTACTACAAAGCTGCTTCCTTGCCAATTCCACCCCCTGTCATCAGAGGACAAGTAGAACAAGTTTAATCCATCTTCCACAAGACCATCCTTCAGATACTCGAACCCAGTTTTCATGATCCCCTCTCCACTCAAATCTTCTCTTCTCCATGCAAAAAATTCCTAATTCCTTGGAACACACTTTACATAACATGATCTCAAGGCTTTACATTATCCTGGTCACCTGACTCTGGATGCTCTCCAGCCTATTAATGTTTAACTAAAATGTGGCGCCCAGAGAGAAGCACATCAGTGGCAGCCTGACCAGGATAGATCATAATGGGATCATCACCACCATCACCACTGCCCCAACCCTACCCCCACCTATAATACAAGAGATTACAAAGGAAACTAAATTGAAACATGGTGATTAAATATTAAAAACAAGTTCATAAATCTCAGGTTAAGAACTCTTGCATTGCCATCTATCTACATTGTATTTGTCTCATTAGTTATTTACATGTTGTCTCAACCATTAGAATATGAGAAATAGGGAATATTCTCACAAGCAGGACTGTGTTTTTGCCTTTATTTGTATCTCTACTAATTAGCAGAGTGCCAGGAACATAGTAAGCACCTAAAAATACTAAGTGACTGACAAATGAATGAATGATTGGGTACCCACCATGCACCCACCATTGGCAGAATAGATACTGCATCATCATCGTAGCTTACTATGTCCCAGGCCCTGCAGCAAGGTGCTTGACTTTGAGTTTACAGTTTAGGGTCATCATTTGGACTCCGAACATTTAAATGGAAGTTTCCTAATGACCCCCCCCCCTTTTGGAAGGGAGTTCAAACTTAAGTCTAGAACTAGGCTTCTGATTTCCTTATGCATAAAAAGAGGGAACTGGAGTAGCTACTTTTTAAGTTCTCTTCTAAATCTAAATCTTTGATCATATGATCCTATATATGTGAGGGGTGAACAATCTTTTGTTGTTGAAGTTACTGGAAACAATTGAAGGGGATACAAGTCTTCTGAGAATAGCAAAAGAACAGTAACTAATGTAATTCAACAAATATTTATGAATTGTTTACTCTGTACTGAGCATTCTGAATCACATTCTAGCATTGCTGCTTGAAATAAGCCATGTTAAAACAATTTTCTGTTCTTAATAAGTACAGGGACCTCTTTGGGTGTTATATTTCCCTAGGGTGAAATAACATTAGAAAACCACAAATGGTGCAGACAGGTAAGAAGACACAAGAGAGGGTAGGGAGAATTTCTCCAAACACTAAGTTCTCTAGATTTTGTCACATCCCACCTAGTTGTCCAGGCATGAAATCATGAGTCATCTTCCCTGTTACTAGTGAAATAGCAGAAAAGTACCATGGAGAATCAGAAAACCTGGGCACTAGTCCCAGCTCTGTTACCAAAGAATTGTGCAGACACAATGTAGCAGGCAGGTCACTTCCAGTCTACAATCTCAGTCATCTGTAAAATGGTTGGTTTAGAATTCCAGGCCTTGTAGCTCTTATATTTTCTGAGTCTTTAAGTTCAATAGCTGCCCACACTTACTTACATAGCATTTTATGTTTATGAAGTGATTTCCTCACAAGAATCTTATATAAAAGAATTGTTATCCCCATTTCACAGACTTTGCTTCCTGAGTTGGCATACAATGGACACAAGTTAACTTATCTAAATCATTTAAATAAGTTGTTGAAAATAATAGTGGGAAACACAGCAAAAATGGCCTCAACATTGGCCATGAAAATTTAATCCAGCAGTTTGACTAATGTAAAGGAATTGCCACAACAAAGAGGCCAAAGGAGTCTAAAAAGTACCTTAGTCAGCAAACAGATGAATTACTTGCCAAATGGAGAGAAACTACAGCCAAAAGCAATACCAGGTTAGAATATAAGCTCATTTGTAGTTTTATGAAGATGATGAATGATTAAGAGTAGTACCTTCTCATAAAGTAGAAAGAAGCAATGAGTGGTTTAAAAAATAAAAGTTTAGAGAAGTCTTGGCAAGAGAACCAACTAGGGAAAGTTATACCAAAGGCAATTAAGTATGAAAATAAAAAAAGGACTGAAAGCAGAAGAAAAATGGGAAAGGTTTACCAAAAATTATTATAACAAACTTTTCTTCACCCAAGGCAGCAGAACTAGCACACTTCAACCCTAATGTCAGTCCCAGATGTGCATAGAGAGGAAATAGAAATCATAAAGAGAACAAAGGAAGAACAGCCAGGTTAAAACAAGTTTATATAGAAGAGATCCATGCTGTAGTTGATATAATTTTGAGAGTGTAGAGAGACTAACTTAGAAAGTATCAGAAATACAAAAGACACCAAAGTTGGGTGGAGGACGGGAGAGAGCTAAGAATTTGTTCATTTCAAAAAAAAAAAAGAAAGAAAAAAGCAACTAAAAAAACATCATTAACTATGTATCTGTTTTCTCATCTATATATCTTTATGAGAATCAATTGTAGATTAATCAAGGGCATTCTAAGTAAGACTATTAGAAGGAAACAAGAAGTCTTTCACAGGTGATATTCAGTGATGTGTCATGTCTTTATCATTTCATAATGAAGAGAAAGATATAGAGAATATAAAACCCTACTGTGCTTATTGTTGGAGGATTGTTAAAAAAAAAGAATGTTTTTGGTTTTGTTTTTTTTTTACAATAAGGTGTCTTCTAGCCATAAGTCAAAATCATTCAAGAATCCTTAGAAAATACAACAGAAAAACTGTTCAGTAAACTTCTGATTATAAACATTAGGTGAAGTATAACACCAGGAGATGTATCCTTGACAAAGATACTTGTGACTATAATGGATGACATCCAGGAAAGAATCCAACCTGAAGAGGAATTACTATTAACATTTCTAGATGCTTCTGCTTGTGGATGGCAGTATGCCAATTGCATGAAATCCAAGAACATTGCAAAGACTCACTCAAAGAAGTTTGGTCCACCTATATACATAGGAAAGGCCAAGTACCATGTATGTAGCAATACTATGTGTATGTATATCCATGGTCTTCTTCGAGAATGCAGGACAAACAACAACCTATAAGTAGCATGAGCTGCCCCACTGGGACCCAACTTTAGCCAGTTCCAGCTGAACAATGCATTTCCTTCTTTCTTCCTTTCCTTTATTTCTTCCTTACCTTTCTTTTCTTTTTTTCCTCTTCCTCTATCCATATAGGGTATCATACCCTTGCCTGGAGGTGCTCTGCCCAAAGGAATGTAAATTTGGATTGCTAAAACCTTGTAAGATATCTTGGGGATTGTAGGCTAGATTTCTTTCTCAAGGATCATTCATTAAACCCAAATCACTCTAATTTTCATTGATTGGCCAAAAATAGGTCCCACCCCAAGCCCACAAGGTCATTGTTTGGACCCTGAGTGCTCAGACCTAAATAGCAACTGTCTCTGTTCTGGCTAGAAACTTTAATAGTCTTCCACTCTCAGAGAGCTTTTTTTTGGACTAGGTAGAAGATGTCATTTTTTGCACCATTTCTGCATACCCTTATCACTGAATGGGCATTGCTTCAGTCAAACTGAGACCTGGGAAAGACCTTAGCTTAAAAAGACCTTGGTCTCCCAGTACATCCAGAGTCATCTCCAGTTGTCCTGATTTATATCTTGCCACTGGACCCAGAGGGTCTGAAGGAGAAAGTGAGGCTGGTGACTTTTCAAAGCCCCTTCCCCCGCCCCAAACTTAAATCCAATTCACCTACAAGTCATGACATCACCTTCCTTATGTCTCGGTCCTCTTGGAGAATGAAGGACAAACAACAACATACACACACACACACACACACACACACACACACACACATATATCAACAGACAATACAGATGAGCAATGAAACAGAGTTGGGACCAGATCTGAAAAAGAAGAAAAGAGTGGACTGGATTCCCTTTATGAATTGAAAAGCTTCCCAATGTAAGCAGAGACCCAATTTTTCAATTCTAACATTCTACCAGTTTTATTATGTGGCAGTAAAGCATGGGACTACAACTTCCTTCAAAAAGCTACAAATTAGCATCATACAGAGTAGAACGGAGAGGTAAGGTACATTATGGGTGAACATATAAATAATGAGGAACTCCCAAGAAGAGTAGGTAGAAAAGACATTAGCAAGGGACTGTATGATAGGAAGAGAAGATAGGCTGGTTATGTGGCAAAAATGAAAGATGGTAAGTGCAAAGTCAAGATATTCTACTTGTATTCTTACAGAGTAAAAAGAAAGTAAAAGAGGCTGCTAGATAATTATGCCATGACATGGACAATATGTTGTTCAAAATGGGTAGGAAATGATGTGTTTCTATTTACATCATCAAGGTGGGGGGAAGCAACCAAACTGATGAGATCAAAGAGCCATCTGAGTATTTCACAATGCAGGGAAATGGGACTTAAAGAAGTGAAATAATTTTTTTTTAAATACCCAACTCATAAAACTTCAGAACGGGCCCTTGAACCCAGATCTTCTGACCCCCAAACTCTCCCACTGCATCATACTTATTATATTGTAGATTATACAAATCTACCCTTTCTCCCACTACTTTGTAGAGTGGCAGGAGTACAGAAAGAATTGATTTAAAACCAATTGCTAAGAAGAGGCAACCTCAGCATTTCCCCCATTGCGATTCAACCAACAGTAGCTAGTTTCCATCACACTAAAGATTGTACTTGTTGCTGTGTGACATAAAAGAATGATATTTGATCAACTCTTAAAGGTAAGTCAGCCATCTCATCCTCAAGGTTGTAAGATTCAATTCACATTCACATATGCAAAATGAATGGTCTATAACATAGATTGTGCCCTCATTTCACTTTTCTCAATGTTTGATGTGGATCACTACACAACTTAATAGACCATGATATCAACCATGAAGACAGTTGAATGACTGGATACTCAGAGATCCAGATTCACCTGGAACTTAATATCCTCAAGTTCTTTCATATCAGCAAAAATAGATTGACAAGGGAAAGAGGGCCAAAATTCAAGACAATCATCTTATTGAAGAATATATGACAACTTCCACCTCGGGCTACCTGCCCAATCTCCCAACCTGGATGTGGAGAACCTCCAGTGAAGAAAGAAACAATCTTTCCTCAGACCTCAGACCATCCAACTGCTGCTATTCTTAAGGAAAGAAGATGAGCAAAGTTGGTGAGGGATGGGACTTTTTTTCTCCCACCATGAAAGTTCAACTTCAATCTACTGCTACTTCCTTTCCTATCTAAATTCATCCTCTAGAGGGAAGAGAAATTGTGGAGAAGAAATAATGAACCTTTACTTACTCCTCCATCTCGACTCAGCCACACATAATCACATTCATATCCTTGATCTTACAATCACCCACAAATGTATGACCTCATAAACAAGAATTCTGAAATCCCCTTATCTGACTATAATTTATTAGCTTTTCACTTTTCCTTAAAAGACTCAACTCCTCATCTGTGCAGTGGCTTCTGATCCCTTGTTTCTCTCCCAGAGGATCTTCTCTGCACTAGCTACTTTTTCCTCTTTAATCTTGACCCCTTGGAAAAGACATTCAACTTTCTACTCTTCTTCTCTTAGCTTTGATTCAACACCCCCCTTCCCATTTGTTGCTTTTGATCCTACATACTCACCTTTGAATGAAGGTGGGAAAAATCAGGCAACTGCTCTTCGTAAGTCTGCTACAAATTTGTTACACAAGCTCAAATGGACTCTCACTGCTTCTAGGCAATCCTGTTATACTTGCCTTATCAATCCATTATCCTATTCTCCAAAACAGTTTTTCCTAAACTTTTTTGTCCCTCCTCAAGTTTCCCATGGTTCTCCCTCTCCCTCATCCTCTCATCTGAAAATTTGGCCTCATATTTTACAGAAAAAAACAATTTAGACCATAAGCC
The DNA here is from genome assembly GCA_011680675.1 of Gymnobelideus leadbeateri. Classification (NCBI taxonomy): domain Eukaryota; kingdom Metazoa; phylum Chordata; class Mammalia; order Diprotodontia; family Petauridae; genus Gymnobelideus; species Gymnobelideus leadbeateri. The sequence goes on from WOXC01011414.1 coordinate 934,876, forward strand.
TCTTCTCAAATCTCTCATATAGCTTCTGTTACTATCTCCTTGTTCACACTCCTGTCTCATGTGATGAGATGGCCTTACTCCTTACCCCTCTAACCTGCTCAAGCAATCTCATTCCTTTCTACTTCCTCCAAGATTGCCTATTCTGTCATGCTCACTTCAGTATTTATTTTCATTCTCTCCCTCTCTACTAGTTCATTCTCTTTTGCCTAGAAACATGCCAATGTCTCCTCCATCCTAGGCGGGATGATGGAGACAAAAAAAAAGGGAAGGGGGAGGGAAGGGAGCAGGGAAGGGGGCAGGGGAGTGGGAGGGGAAGGAGGAAAGGAAGAAACGATGGGGGAGGAAAGGGGGATGGAAGGGGAGAGGGAAGGAGGGAGAAAAGAATCATTGAAGAATCTTTTTTTTTTTTTAGTGGAGAGAAAATAGCAAAAGGAAGACCAGACAAGGACAGCTTTGACAGATACAAACTTGTCTCATTATATAGACTTGCAGTCTCATATACAGTCCTCTTTTTCTGTTCTACTATGTAAAGGCAAATGCCGATTTTATTTGGTTTTTCTTAAATTCAAAATAAGAAAAAAATTTAATAAATCCAGGTCCTCTGTCTCTCCATCCATTGTTCTTTGTGGCACAGTTTCCTCCAGCACTAGGCTAGTCAGGCCAGATGTTATTGGCCCAGTGATACTAGGCCAGAGCTCTCCATTGCATTGGGAATATCATTTATGAAAATACTGAAACCCTTCTTCAAGCCCATTTCTATTTTTAGCCTAGCAATCCCTGGTATAACACATCCAAAATGTTTGTTCACTTGATATTGATTTTGTATTTGTGGCACAGTGAAATGAGCACTGAATTTCCCCCCTTATCTTGGAATTATGGGAACTAAATTCAATCATCATCTCAGGCACTTACCATATGACCAGGGGCAAATCATTTAAACTCTAGGCCTCATTGTCCTCTTTGTAAAATGATGAGGTTAGTCTAGAATCTGATCTCCAAGGTTCCTTCTATCTGTAAATCTATAATACATATAAACTTTTTTTTTTAAATCAGGGCTGAGTCTGTCAGTTGCAAAATGGGGTTTTTCAGAGGCTTTAGCTTTGCACTTAAGTTCTCTATTGGGTGAAAATTTAACTTGATTTCCCTCTGTGTTAACTGCACCTGATCTAGGCACACAGATGAGGATTTTTTTTTAGTTATTGATATCTTTCATTTTACACTACCTTATTTTCTGGTTGTATTTCTCTACCAACCTAGCAAAACATCCTTTGTAATGAAGAATTTTTTAAATGAAAAAAAGACAAAAAGGAAAGGAGTTCAAAATATACCAAACTTGGCCTTGAAGAAGTTAGGGGAAACTTCATACTCATAGTACTCCATTTCTGCAAAAAAGAGAGACAGGCAAGTTTTTCATCTCTTCTTCAGGGTCGAGTTTGGCATATTTTTATTACACAGCATTCAGGGTCATAGATTTAATTTTTTATATCCTCTTTTATATTATTTCCAACAATAACCTATCCCCTCCCCACAAACCATCTCTTATAATAAATAATACAATTTGACAGAGGAAAAGACAAAGATAATCAACAAATTTTTAAAATCTGACATTAAATGTAGTGTTCAACTCAAAGAGATCTCCACTTCTGCAAAAAAAGGAAGTCTCTCCCACCCTCCTTTGTATGTCCTCTTGAAGAGGTAAGGGTGATAAGGAGGGGGAGAGGGTAAGTGGTTCTGCCAGGGATGCACCCTGGCATCCAGTCTGGAATTCACCAGGCTCAAGTAAACTTTGAAGTCAAAATTGTAAAGTTTATTGTTACGCTGTATAAGGACAGCAGGCTAGATTCTTATGGAACCTGCAAACTTCCAGGGGTCACAGGGGCATAGTTTTAAGGTGTCAATTATGCTAACTAGGTAAGTAAGGGTGGGATCAGGGAGGAGTTAAGGAGAGGCCAGTGCTCAAAGGACCATACACTTTTAATATCAACTGCGCAGGTGTATTGCCCATGATTCACTGGGAAATAGCTCAAGGCGGGGCTAGCTGGAGGTGTGGTTTTAGGCCTGACAGGTCACTAAAGAGTACCCAGTCTGTCACCCACCAAGGTCATCAGAGACAGTGGCTATTTAATTGACTAAGGAGTTACCCTATAGATAAGGTATTGAAGAATTTATGGTGGGGTTGGCCACTCTAACTAAGAGAGATAACATTTACATAACTTATTGTTTCAAGCAGAGATAAACAGGTCATGAGTTGTTGCTGGGCAGAGTGCTGGAAGGTGGAAGTCGAAGAGTCAATGCTCTGAGGCTGGGGGGGTAGAAATGTGATCTTACAGACTGGTTTTACAAATTGCTTTTGCAGACATAGATCCCAAAGCACCCCACTTACAAACTGATGTTACAGATTGATACCACAGACATATATACATCACAAGGACCCCATCACTCTTAAGCTTTACAAAGCACCTTCCCCACAACAACCCTGTGAGGCAAGTAGAATAGGTATCCTAGCATCTAGAGTCAGAAGAGACCTTAGATACAATCTTATAAAACCTCAATAATTTAAAAGTTAAAAAACAAAAACAAAACTGAGGTTTAATATGACTTGTCCAGAATCACAGAAATGGTAAGTATCTGGCGGAGCCAAGATGGCAGAGTAGAAACAGCACATCCAAGGCACTCTCCCCACAGATTACCTCCGAACTATGTAAAAGGGGACTCTGAACAACTTCTGGAGCCCCAGCACCCACAGAACAACACAGAGAAGCTAACCTCCTGCTGAGGACAGCCCAGCAGTCCTGCAGGAAGGACCAGCGCAGTGCTCTGGGAGCCGGCAGCACAGTGCCCAGCATGTGGAGAGCTGAGCCCAGGTATGCCTGAGCCGTGGTTTTAGCCCCAGGGCGGCTGGGCCAGCAGCTGGCTGGAGGGACCCCACAACACCAGCTGCCGTGGCGATTCCAGAAGTATCAACACAGACATGCCTAGGACAAAGTGAGAGGTTAGTGCCCTATGGACTTTGGGACCAGTATTTGGGGAACACATTGGCTTCCTCCCCTGGGGGCTAGAAGCCACTGAGGAGACACGCCATTTTGCAGTTTTCAGTGGCTGCTCCAGCTCCTGGCCTGCGAACTGTAGGAGGATCCAGTGATCAGTCTTGGGGGTAATCACTCTTGCTTTAACCTCCCTGGATCTGGATTGTGGTCTGGGGGGGAGGTCGTGGGGTGGATATCCAGCTTTCCAGAAATGGAAGTTGTCCCCCCACATGTTTGGGATGAAAGCTCCCGTTTGGTGGCAGAGTCCTACTGTGGCAAGAAGCCCAAAAGTCAAGTAATTAAGTGGCAACATGTCAAGGCAAAGGAAACAAAATAAACAGAAAAATGCAACATTAGACTCCTGTTTTGGGGGCAAAGAGGATTGAAGCATAGAACAGGAGGACTGTGAGGTCAGAAGTCCTGCTCCAAAAGCCCCAAAGGAAAATATGAGTGGGTTGCAGGCCATAGAGGACCTTAAGAAGGACTTTAAAAATCAAATAAGAGAAGTGGAGGAAAAATTGGGAAGACAAATGAGAGGGATGCAGGAAAAGTATGAAATGAGGGTCAACAGCCTGACTGAGGAAAACAACACCTTAAAAAATAGACTAACTCAAATGGCAAAGGAGGCCCAAAAGGGCAATGAGGAGAAGAATGCCTTAAAAAGTCGAATTTGCCAGATGGAAAAAGAATCTCAAAAGTTCACTGAGGAGATTCATTCCTTCAGAGTTAGACTGGAGCAAATGGAAGCTAGTGACTTTATGAGAAATCAAGATGCTGTTAAACAGATCCAAACAAATGAAAGAATAGAAGGCAATGTGAAATATCTCATGGGAAAAACCACTGACCTGGAAAATAGATCCAGGAGAGATAATTTAAAAATTATTGGACTACCTGAAAGCCATGATCAAAGAAAGAACCTAGAAATCACCCTTCAAGAAATTCTCAAGGAAAATTGCCCTGATGTTTTAGACCCAGAGGGCAAAATAGAGGTTGAAAGAATCCACAGATCACCTCCTGAAAAAGATCCCAAAAAGAAAACTCCCAGGAATATTATAGCCAGGTTCCAGAATCCACAGATCAAGGAGAAAATACTACAAGCAGCCAGGAAGAAACAATTTCAATATTGTGGAAACACAATCAGAATAGCCCAGGACCTGGCAGCTTCTACACTGAGGGATCGAAGGGCATGGAATATGATATTGCAGAGGGCAAAAGAGCTGGGAATGAACCCAAGGGTCACCTACCCAGCAAAACTGAGTATTTTGTTTCAGGGGAAAATATGGTCATTCAGTGGAATAGAGGACTTTCAAGCATTCTTGAGGAAAAAACCAGAGTTGAATAGAAAATTTGACATCCAGACACAAGAAGCAAGAGATGCCTGAGAAGGTAATCAGGGAAAAGAAATCAAAAGGAACTTATCAAAGTTGAACTATTTACATTCCTATATGGAAAAGCAATAACTGTGACTGATGAAATCTTTCTCAGTATGAAAATAATGGAAGAAGGGTATATGGTCATATGAATACATATGTGAATGTGTGTATATATGTTTACAGTTATACATGGAGAGAGGGCATAAGTTGAATTTGTTGGGAAGGGATGATACTTAAGGGGTGAGATTATGAGGTGAGAGAGGAAAGTGGCAAGAGGAGATGGGGAGAGACAGGTAGGGTAAACTATCTCATGTAGAAGAAGCAAGGGGAAGTGGCTGCAGGGGAGGGGAAGAATAGAAAGGCAAAAAGGCAAAACCACATTCTCTTTGAATTTGGTTCAGGGAGAAAATGACATACATACTAAATGGGATATCTCAACCTGCAGCAGAATAGGGGGAACGGGGATGAGAGGAGGGATGATGAATGGGAGGGCATTCTTGGGGGGAGGGGAGGTTGGAAGTACCCACTATAGAAGAGGGACAGGTTCAAGTAGGGAATGGACCAGGTCGGGGGTGGGATGGGTGGGAGGGAATTATAAGCAGCCTTGTCCAATATATCTACTATGGTAATATTTTGCATAGCTATACATGTACAACATATACTGAATTACTTATCTTCCCAGAGGGAATGAGTGACAAGGGAGGAAGGGAATGGATCTGAAATTAGAGGTCTTAAAATTAAATGTTTCAAATATATATAAATTTTAAAAATGGTAAGTATCAGAGTACAGACTTGAACTCAGGTCCCTTAACGCTAGGCATAGCCTACTTTCCACTACCCCATGCTCATCTTAGGGGACATAAATGAAAAATAAAAGAACGGGTTTGACTGGGAGTAGAGGAAGGTGTGAGAAGAGGTCTGAGGGGAATAAAAGAAGAGACATCAAAGGGAAAGTTGTTTTGATTTTAACTAGAGATATTTGGGAGAGATAGCTGCATTGCCAACCTCAGGTAATTTTGCAGCATCAAAGGAGCAGGAAGAAAGAGCACAGAATGAAGGATTTATTCTTCTTCACTGGAAAAGAGCTAGAAGAAATCCTCACATTACAGAGTAAGAAAACTGTCTTGGATGGGTAGCTAGGTGGTGGAGTGGATAGAGCATAGGCTCTGAAGTCAGGAACCCCCGAAGTCAAATGTGACCCCATACACTAACGGTGACCTTAGGCAAGTCCCTTAACCATATATTAAAAAAAATGGTATCTTGGAGAAGCCACAGAGAACAAAATAAAGAATATAGGACTTGGAGTCAGTAGACAATTGGTTTCAAATTTCACTTTTTATATTTACCAGTTTGATGAATGTGAACAAGCCACCTAAGTGTTTTAGATCTGTTTCCTTCAGTGTTAAAGGATAGGACTAGCACCTACCTACCTCAAAGGGCTGTTCTGAGGCTCCAATAAGTTTATATGTAAGTGCTTTGTATGCCTTAGAGAGTTACATAAATGTCAGCCCTAGTTATGTGAGATTAAAATAAGGCAGAGAGAAATATGATTCGAGGAAAGCTAGAAAAGATGATTTCTTTTATCTTGTTTTAAAATAAGTCAGATCTGGGAAGGGAATCATTCTTCTCCATTTTTAAGGAAAAGAAACCACAGAGGAAGGATTGAAGTGGAGACTAAAGGAAAGGAGAGGGGAGAATTCAGGTGGCAATCAAGAAGCTTTGTCTTCAAATCATCTGTGGCTAGAAACAAGACTTTATTCAGTCAAGTAGACTTGAGCAATTGGGACAATTTGTTAAGATTGAGGTTGAACAAGCAATGATCAGTGATGAATGGCTGCAACAAGTCCTTTTTAGAAGTATGTGTGCACTTAGATGGAGCTATTAGATGGAACTAGCAGACTTAAATAAAAGGATGAGGAAAATAGAGAATAAGAGCAGTCAAGCATGCAAAGGGCTATAATAGTCTAAGGGCATGGAGGGAAGTAGTGTATTCTACAAGGTGTAAGTGAGAAGGAAGTATATTAGAGGCATAGGTGTCCAGTGAAAAGGCACAGACATGGGAGATGGAGTATTATGTATGAGGAACTGCAAGGACACTGTGATTTAGCTATCTAATCTGGGAAAGAAAGTAATATATAATGAAGCTTTAAAGGAAGCTAGAGACCAGGTTGAGAAAGGCTTTAAAAGACAAATAGGAGAGTTTATATTTTATCCTAGAATCAATAGGGATACACTGGACTTTGCTGAGTTGATATGCTCAGACTACATTTAAGGAAATACACTTTAGTGGCTATGCATAGGATGAATTGGAGTGAAGAGAGACTTGAGACACGGAGATCATTATAATGCCATTGTAATAGTACAAACAAAAGCTAACAAGGACTTGTACTAAGGTAGTAGCTGGGTGAGTTGTAGGAAGAGGAAGATGCAAGAAATGTTATGGAATTAGAAACAGCAAGATTTGGTATATGAATGGATACTGAGAGAGCGATGACGCTTGCAATAGCTATCAGACTATTTCTTTGCTCAGTGTGTGTTGGCAAGCTGCATGCTCTTAAGTAGGTGGGCTCTACTCTATAATGGGCTCCTAAATAGTAACGTATAGGAGCATGATGACACATGATCTTCCTAATTCATGCAGGCCAGCAACATTTGGCCTGACTTCATACTGATTGGGTATAATGGAAGACAATACTTGTTTTGGAGTCAGAGGACCTGTGTTCATGATCTGGTTCCACCACTTATTATCTACATGACTTTAGGTAAATGTTTCACTCTGACCTCAGTTTCCTCATCTGAAAAATGAAGTGTTTGGACTAGATGACTTGTGATCCCTTATAGCTCTAAATCTATGACACTATGAACCCTCTCCCCTAAGGGACACAAGTTAGCCTAGCACATGAGGCAAAGTATGCACTGGAATTACCATAGATGAACCAAGGACACACTCTCAGATCACATATTAAGGAATTGTTAAGGGCTAACATACTGAGTTAAAAAGGATACCTTGGTTCAAGTCTTAATTATGCCTATGATCACATAAATATAAATTTATATTTGTAAATTTTTCAAAAGAACTTGGGAAGTAGATAGCAAAAGTATTATTCTGCAATTTACAGATAAGAACACTGAGGCTTATAAAGTCAGGTGACTTGTCCATGAACTCACAGTTAATCATGTAAGTAGCAAGGTTGGAATCCATATCCAGGTCTTCTACTCCAAATATAATGTTCTTTCCATTGTGCCAATTTGTATTTTCTGAGCAATCATCTCTGACCTCTGGGTCTCAGCTTCCTCTTCTATAAAATTAGAAACGATCTCTAAGATTATTATAATGATTTCTAATATCCCTTCCAGTTCTGACTAGCTTTGAATCCATTGCAAACTCTTAATTGCTTTTAAAAGAACAACAATCCTACCATTAAATTGCCATTTTGTGGATTTTTCTTCTCCTTAGTAGAATGTAAGCTCCTTGAGGGGGAGGGACTGTCTTATTTTTTTACTTCACATCCCCATTGATTCCAATCAAAGAGTATTTAGTAAGCATGTAGTATTGTCAGATTCTTTAGATGCAAAGGACAACAATAGAAGTGCCCTTGCACTCAAGGATCTTACATACCATCAGGGCAGATGCTCACGCTTGAGTGTGCACACACAAACGTTCATATATGCATATGTAATATACATTGTATATACATGTATATACATTTGTATGTACGTATACAATGTACATGTACACAATAATTTATTAGGGGCAAGGTAGAAACTAGTACAAGGGGAGATCAGAAGAGGTATTAGGTAAAAGGTGGCTCTTGAAGTAAGCTTTGAAGGAAACAGGAACCTGAGGTGCCAGGGGATTGCAGCCATAGAAGATTTCAGCCATAGAAGACAGAGTGAAAACAGAGCTGAGAGATGCAGTGTTATTGGATAAAATACTTCAAGAAAGCTGGTTTTGATGGACAGGAGAGCATAAAGGACAGTAATATACAGCAAGGCTGGAAAAGTAGATTGGAGCCAGGTTATAAGGGATTTCAAGCACTAAGCAGAGGAATCTATATTTCACCCTTTAGGAGACTAAAGAATATTCATACAGGTTAGGAGGAGAACCAAGAGATCAGTATCAGAAAAACCCAGAGTAGAAAGCATTTCCAGAGTGGGGGTGGGGTGGGGGAGGGTGTGAAATGGGAGGGGTTAAAGAATGCTTCATGGTGTCAAACACAGCAGAAAGGTTAAGAGGGATGAGGACTAAGAAAAGACCAGCAGATTGGCATTTAGATCATTGTTAATCTTAGAATGGTAGTTTCAGTTAATGGATGAGAACTGAGTAAGAAGCAAGGAAGCAGATGGACCAAGATAGAAAACTTTTTCCTAGGAATCTGTCTGTAGAAAGGAGAAGACTTTTAAAATCATAGCTTAAAGTATAGTATAATATACTATATAGCATATAGTACACTATAGCATATTATACTGTAATAGAGTCAAGCAGTTTTATTTATTTAGTATAAGGGACATCTGGGTGTGTTTGCAGGTAACAAGAAAGTAATAAAAGTATAGGGAGATATTAATATTTAGACAGAGAAGAGATGATAATTTAAATAGAAAAGGGAACCTGCTGAAGATGATAGAAATGGATGGAATTAAGAGATGTTGACCTCATTGGGAAGAACCAGACTTGAGTAACAGAGGAGAAAATAAGGGATGACATCAAGGGGTTTTGACATGGAGGGAAGGGACTAAGAAGGATTCCCTGGCTTTGTACATAGCAGTTGTGTAATAAATGGTTGTTTAATTGAATTTTAATGATGGAGGCAGGGAGGGAGAGACAGAGGAAGAGAGGAAAGGAAGGAGGGAGGGAGGGAAGGAAGAAGTAAGGTTTTTTTTTTAAAGTATCATTGTTTTTATCAAGAGATTACTAATGGGTTTTATTAAAATAAAAAGGCTAATAAACATAAGCAAATACACATTTCCTCTCCCATGGCTTAGAAACCCCTAAGGTTGATATGCCAAGAGTGACTTTCTTGAAAGCTAGAATTTGTAAGACTTAAATCAGATGTGGCTTTAAAACCTCCTATTAAATTTCATATGAGTTATTCAGAAAATAAACCATACACAGCTGCTCAACAGAAGGCACTATTTTATCAAGAAGCTTCTGGTGGCAGCCCAGATCACTAGAGCAAAGCTGGAAGAGCTTGAAATTTATATGACTATATTAGATACCAACATATCTATAAAGATCAAAACACATTTTCCATGACTAGGATGGGGCTAAATGCATAGCATATGCTTTGGGCACCCAGGAGTTAATATATCTGAAAGATGTGAAGAAAAATATTGGAAAAGACTTTTTTAATACCAGCTCCTAAAAGACACTGAATAATTCCTAGGATGAGATATGATAGATGGACTTGCAGGAAGATTTATATGACTAACTGTGAGCTGAAGGGCAATATTCAATGGTTTGCTAGTCATAGTCTACTTAAAAAAGAATTGAAATTATTTTAAAAGAAAAAATCAAATAAATAAATTAAAAGCTATTGATTTCCCTTACTAATTTATAACAGTGCTATATATTTTATCAAAGTTTCTTAACAAAGGGGGAACACAAAGAAAGTACAAGAGAATTCAGACTATTAAAGGAATGGATTGATTTTTTTGGCACCCCACAGAGGAAATAGAAACCAACTCTGGACAGTATGTGGCTTAGGTCCAAATCCCAAATCCTACATGAGCTTGTCATTTCCTCTATTGGCTGTTAATTTATTATTTACTGGCTGGCACTATTCTTTCCCCAAAGCTTTGAGAATATGTGCCCTTACTGTACTCTTTCATACAACAGTAATGAGCAGAAGGGGGAAGAGGAGGAGGAGGAAGGTAGTAAAGCAATAGGTATATAGCAATTTAAGGATTACAAAACACCTTCAATACATTATCTCATTTGATTGCTAGATATGAAGAAACTGATACTTGTTTCATTATAGTCTCCCTGGTGATTGTATCTGACCTGTCTGAGGACATATACCATGTATACTCTCATTTCCCATCTTCCATACCTCAAAACTCCTCTCGATCTTTATTTATCCTTTCCTCTGGTCTCATAGGATGATGTAGTCTTTCTTATCCTGCCTTAGCACATCCTTTCACTTATGTCCTTGATCTCAGCCCCTCTAACCTTTTTCAAAAGCACATCCAATTGATTATTCTCTCCCTCTCATTAAACCTCGATCTCCCTTCGTGACTGTCTCCTTCCCCTTAGCCTTTAAAAATTCTCAGGCCTTCTCTCTCCCTAAAAGAAAGAAAGGGGAGAGGGAGAGAAAAGGGAGAGGGAGATGTCCTTGTGTTGAATCTATACTCTTTGTATTCCTGCCTCACGAAATTGCTGTATATGCACAAAGTGCAGATTGGTCTCACTTCCAGAGGAAAAGGGAAATGTCTTGCCACTCACCAAGTTAAGAGGGATATTTCAAAGGGAGGGAAAATTTGAAAATGACAAAGAAAATCATAACCCATATAAGAAGTTTAGAGGGTAGAAGAATGTTCTAGGGTATCAAGCAAATCAACAGGCATTATTAAGGACCTACTTTGTGTCAAGTATTGAACTAGGCACTGAGAATACAGGGATAAAAGAAAAAGATTCCTGGCCCTCAGATAGCTTATACTGCAATGGAGGAGAAAAAATCTGCATTTATATAGATTTATTAGAAAACAGATACAACCAAGATACGAGGTAACCAAATTAGGGAAGGTGCTGTGAGCAGCCTGAAGTGAGAAAAGTCTTCCTGTAGATTATAGAGCTTGAGCCAAGTAGTAAAGGAAGCCCTGTTTCAAAGATAGAAGTGAGAAAGAAAGAAAGTATTTCAGGCATTGAGGTCACCCAATGCAAAGGCATTAAGGTGAGAGATGTAATGTGTTGCATAGATTACAAGAGATCCTTAAAAGAGACTGCAATGCACTATAGGATTGAGGGAAGGGAGAGAAGTATGGTTGAGAAAGAAAAAAAGCTCATCATCATCTGTGATAAGATGAAGCTCTCTTCCTGGGAATCAGGGAAGTCACTAAGGTGGTGATATGACAGGAAGAAAGAAGTCAACTGTAGTCACTTTGGTGACATCTCCTTACTAGCCTTGTTTCATCATTCAGAAGTGGTATGCTGCTGTAATGGACAGAACACTGCATTCGTGGAGCTCATGCTCTGACAAATGCTAGAATGCCTGACGTTGGCAACTTTATGCAAAGCCTTAGTTTTCTCAGCCTATTAGGATAATAGTTGTCATGTCAAGAAGAAAGCGATTTGGAAACCTTAAAGTATTATACAGAGTGTTTCGAAAGTCTTAGTGTGGGTTTAAACTAGTAAAGCTTAAAACTATTTTACCGCCAACACTATTAAAAGCTATTTCACTGGTAAAGCTTAAAACGACAGTAGTTATCTCTTAGTTTGTGTTTACACACACACACACACACAATATCAAAGTAGGAAGCAATGTGTCAAAAGTAGGGAGCAGGCTTTTGTTGAAAGAGATCTATATGGAGGCAGCTAGGTGGTGCAGGGGATGAGTATAAGCCCTGGAGTCAGGAGGACCCCAGTTCAAATCTGACCTCAGATACTTTACACTAGCTGTGTGACCTTGGGAAAGACATTTAACCTTGACTGCCTCATCAAAAGAGAAAAAGAGATAACCCTAGGACCTAAGAAAACTGGAATCTAGAGACAGTTCTTACACTAGCTGTATGACCTTGGACAAATCATTCCTCTTCAAGCTTCCATTTTTTCATCTGCAAAATGGAGAGGGTAATCCCACCACAGAGTTACCATGGTAATTAAAAATGCAAGATATATGTAAAATTTAACCCACTATGCAGGTGCAAAGAATCATAATTTCGTTGATTTTGTATTGTTAATGTATAAAAGAAGAGGAAATAAACAAGTGTAGAGGACTTCTGATCAACCCAAAGGATCCAGTTAGCTGGCTTCTAGGACACAGCATAGACCATCTTTTCAATCTGCCATTAAGAGTGTTTCAATTTTAAAAAAAAGGAATTAATTGAATCCCACAAAACTCAAGTGCTGTGTGGAAAACATAAGTCTTACTCACTAATTTATTTATGCAGATTATATGTTTTTGCATCTGCTCACATGGCAATGGCAGATTCTAGCATTTATTAAGTATGCCAGTGTCTTCATGTTGTTACAATACCTGTAACTTACTAGATGAGTATAATTATTCTATTTTTACAAACTCTAATATGATTTCAATTGATGTCAGTAAGTTTTGATTGAATTTACTGCTGATTAGAGCCAATCGTCTCTTTGAACAACAAGAAATTACGTTTCATTCAGTTCATTAGCAAGGCTGGTGTTCAGTTTATGAGCCATATCACCAATGGTAATTATCAAAGATAACTGATTTCTAATATGGACATATTAATTACATAGATTGAGGGAAATTAAAATATTTTTACCCTAGCATTTAAAAAAATAAACAGCCTACAGTCCCTAGATGAAAAAATTTTTCCCATCTAAATGATATTTATTTTATCAATGGAGCTAGTCCAGATGATTGTGAATTTATTATTTTTGCAGAATAAGGAGAGATTCTGATCTAGTCTTGTTCTTCTAAAAAATAGAATGGCATAATGATTTAGAGCCAAAAGACCTGAGTTCAAATTCCAAGTCTGCCTCTTACTAGTCTAAGTTTTCACTATTATTGCCAAATGACCTTGAGCAAGTAATTTCACATCAGTTTCATACATCACCAAAAGACATTGGCCATGGACAATGAGTTTGCCCTGAACTAGATAAGAGGAAAGAGGACTGGATTATTTGGAGGAAATTGACCCTAGTTTCTCCCTGAAATAAAAGCCCATCTTTTTGAAAACAATTTTCTTTCAGTAATGCTTTCTGGCTATGTTATAGAAACTAATTCAAGTTAAGGTTCCCCAAAAGGTTCCCCAAAATAAAAAGTACATTGTGGGCATGAGTAGGCTGCAAACCAAAACTGCACAAAAGAAGTGGTAAAGGATACCATCATTCAGAGTTGTAATAAAAAATGAATGATGGGCTGATTATGTGTCGAGAGTGAAGCATGAGCTATGTATAGTCTATCATCGGCATCCATGAAATGTCAGGAAAGCCTTAAGTAGATCTCCCCTATGAAGAATCTGTGGAAGGATATAGGCAAAAGCACCTATTACACTGCTCTGTACATAGTAAGTGCTTGATAAGTGTTTAATGAATTGTATAATTGGATTCTGACAACAAACCTAAGAAGAGCTCATGATGAAAGGAAGAGTCTCCAGGAATTTGCTGTTGGATTGCTCTAGATTTCCAAAGCCCTTGGTTCCTCCCATTCTCTTTAACCCTACACCAGTTAAGGTTCTGATAACATTCTCCCTGGTTTCAAGAAGCTTAAACTTTAATGGGGGAAATAAGACAAATGCTAATAACTATAACATGAACCAGAAAATCATAAGTGTATGAGAGGGCCGACAAAAGAGTACTATTGGTATTGAAAGTTATGACAAGAGGTCAGGAATAAGTTGTAGTATACAGGGTTAGACCTCATTAATGAGATCACTGGTTCATTAAAAGCTTTGAAGAAAATGAAGGGGCTAGGCTCTAAGGATCCTTCCAGCTCCAAATCTCATGAAATGCACATATAGCCCTGAAGAGAACTTGAGACAAAAGATTGTTTAGTCACTTAACTTGCATCCAACTCTAAGACCCCATTTGGGGTTTTCTTGGCAAAAGACTAGTAGTTTGCCATTTCTTTCTCCAGCTCATTTTACAGAGGAGGAAACTGAGGCAAACAGGGTTAAGTAAGTCATCTAGGGTTACACAGCTAGTAAGTGTCTGAGGCCAGATTTGAACTCACAAATACTGGTCTTCCTGACTCCAGATTTGGCACTCTATCCACTGTACCACCTGGCTGCCCCATGAAACTGTGCAGAATTTTCCCAAAGATGTGAAACTCATTCTGGTACATTTTGGAAGGTAGGTATAGAAGAAAATTATGTGAAGAAAATTATGTGAAGTCTTATTCCTGCTATAACACCTGGATATCTTAATTGGTGACTGCCTCAGGTAACCCATTATTTCTTTTTCTTGCTTTTTTTTGCCTTTTTTTTTTTGGAGGGCAATTGGGGTTAAGTAACTTGCCCAAGGTCACACGGCTAGGTTTTTTTTCTGTTTGTGTGTGTGTGTGTGTGTGTGTGTGTGTGTGTGTGTTAAGTGTCTGAGGCTGGATCCGAACTCAGGTCCTTCTGACTCCAGGGCTGAGGCTCTACTCACTGCGCCACCTAGCCGCCCCACCCATTATTTCAATCACACTGCACTCCCTATTTCTGAGCATTCTCTTCAACAGTGAGGGAAGGTGTATTGATCAATGAGGGGATGGATATGTAGGAATGAATGTAAGTCTGCTTTCCATATTGACTAACATATCACTTTCTTTACCAGTTCTGAGTCTTGTTACTAAGATCTTGTGAATTAAATTATATTTAATAATAAAATTATAACTATGCAATTTGATCTAGGAGAAAGAACATTAGGCCTAAAATCTAAGAACCAGTTTTGAGCTCCAATTCTACTGTGCGTCTGAGGGTCAAGTCCTCCCGATAAGCCTCAGATTTCTTATCTGTAAAGTAAGGAGAAGATTAGCTATACTCCTTCCCTGATAGAGTTGCTGTAAAAATCCAATTAGATCATTCAACAAATAAATATTTATTAAGGAACTACCATATGTAGAGCAGTATGCTAAGCATTAGTAGAGAAAGTAAGATGACTAAGACTTGGAACTGTCACAAATAATATTTTCATTAAGAATAAGCAGCATAAGGGGAGGGTGAATGGTAGAGAAGATCTAGGATGTAACCCTGGGAAATAGAAGAAGTGCGCCATGGGGTACTGCTGGATTTTTACCCTGCTAAAAGTGTGATTTTTTTTGTACTTACTCATTAGGAAGAATATTTTGTCAGCTACATAGAAGATAGATTCAGGGTGAGAAGACTAGATAACAAGGAGAACAAGTATGAGGCTATTGTAGTCTAAGTGAGTGATGATAAGGGCTTATACTAGGGCAGTGTTTGAGTGGAGAAAAAAGGGACAGATGCAGGAAATATTGTGGAGGGAGAACTAGAAAGTGATTGTATATTGGGATTGGGAGGACATAAGCATGAGAAGATTTAAGGATGACTTAGATTAGGAACCTAGTTGAAGAAGGACAATATTCCCCTTAAAAAGAACAGGGAAATTTAGAAAATGGCTACATTGATGGGGAATATGAGTTGTTGTTTATCTTTACATACTGAATTTGAAATGCTAATAATTAAAGTTTAGATGTCTGGGGGTAGGTAACAAGACTGGACTGGAGTTTTGGAGAGAGACTAAAGCTAGATGTATTGATTACCAGGGGGTGGGGAACATGTGGCTTCAAGGTCACATATGGCCCTCTAGGTCTTCAAGTGGGGCCCTTTGACTGAATCCAAACTTCATAGAACAAATCATCTTAAAAGGATTTGTTCTGTAAAACTTGGACATGGTCAAAAGGCTGCACCCAAGGACTTAGAAGGCCACAGTTTCCCCACCCCTGGATTAGGTGATCATCTGTTTTAAGATGATCATTTAATCCAGTGGAGCAAAGGGACAGAAGGTAAAGAAATGAGAGAACATCAAAGACAGAGTCTTGGGGAACACCTATGATTAGGAGATGGAAGATTAGTAATGTTCCAGGAAGAGTGTGAGAAGCATTGGTCAGAGAAGTAGAAAGAATCAGGAAAGAGCAATACCATGGGACTAAAGGAGGTAGGAAATTTCAATTAAGAAGAGAGAGATCAACAGTGTCAAGAATTGTAGAGTGATCAAGGAGGATGAGGATCACAAAAATAGTTAGTAGCTAAGAAAAAATAACTTTTGAGAAATCAATTTCAGTAGAAGGTGTGTTCAGAAGCCAAATTGCCAGGGGGTGACAGATGATTTTATGGATGGCATGAAAGCTTATGTAAAGTTTGAAGAGTTTGGCAGTGAAATAGAAGATAGATATAGAATGACATCTGAAGGCAATAATAATGGGAAGGAGAAGGTCTGCAATTTTTGTTTGTTTTAGGATGAAGAGACCCTAAGTATATTTGAAGGGAATTTGAAAGGATCCATTAGAGAAAAGACTAAAGGATATAGAAGATACTAAGGAATGAGATCAAAGTCATAAACAGAGCGGTTAGTTTTGTCAAGGAGAATGGTGGCATCTTTTTCAAAGACTGAAGCAAAGAAAGAAAGGATGGGTAATGAAAGAAAGGTTTTTCAGTGTAGAATAAGGGAGAGGAGGAAGCTCATGATGAATAGACTTGATTTTCTTACTCAGAGAGTAGCCAAGTTTCTCTCCTGAGGTAGATGTAACTAGAGGGCAAGTAGGGGAGCAAAGAGGGAAAATTCGCAATGTGATAGCATCAGTCAAGGAAGAATTGGAGGATTACCTTAAAACAAAAAGGACTCATTTGGTATTAGATAAAATGAATTCTTAGTGGACCCATATGACTTGGTTTAGTAACTTCTCTCTCCAGCAATAAGCACTCAACAAAAGATATTGAGAAGGTGGATAGCTGGGATGACAAAAATGGAGAAGAGAAGGTTTGGGAAGAAAAAAATGGATGAAAACAAACAAAAGTCAAAGTAAAGAGAAGGTCTAAGGAGGTCATGTCAGCTAGCCTTAAGCTTCCCAACAATTTATGTTGAAAGGTCATCTGCTCTTAAATTATAAGAGTGAAGTAGAATGTGTAGACTAGAGAAAGAGGGAAAAAGTATGGAAGTTGCTATGAAGAATGGGATAAGAGAATCTGGTGTAGGATGTGGTGCTTATCACCTAATTCCCCTGACCCTGTTTCTTTATCTATGAAGAGATTAGACTAGATAAGCTCTAACACCCCTTCTAGTTAAAAAAAAAATCAATGATTTTATATTACTGAATCAATAAGACTTGGACGAAAGATTACTAAGGAACATTTGGGGCCCAGATAAAATTATCAACATAAATTTATAATGGATGAAATGGATTACTCTACTTCATTATGCCACAGTCTTACAATGGTAATGGAGAAATCTGATGATGGAGATTATCCAAGATTTAGAATGATCATAGTAGAAATTGCAGAAAATCAGGGGAATGAGGAGTCTAGTGGCATGGCTAAGAGATTAATGAAATCATTGAACACAGTTCCAAGAAAGGACAGTAAGGCAAGCAAAGTCAGTATAAGGATGGTGGTCTGAAAAAAAAAGGAAGGAAGAGGTTCTACAGATCAGAAGTTATGACAGGGGTAAAGTAGATTCATTAGGAGAGAGAGATTGGGGTATGGAGATAGACAGACAAATTCCTGACTTCAATATGTTAGACGTCTAAGGTATGTTCATGCTGTTGAGTAGCCAAAGTGGCATAGAAAGTGCTTAATGGAGATGAGCAGCTGAAGAATTGTAAGTCCAAAGTATTATAAAATATTGAATTTAAAAGCACATTGTAACCCAGAAAGCCTTTAAGAACATAAATATGAGTTACACCTGGTAGCCCTATCCCCAAACATTAAAAAAGATGGCCCCCTCTAAAATGCATAGCTTACTGGGTGGGGGTTTTTTATATAAAATAAAGACACAGCAATGTCTATTAGAGTGTCTTTATGTGAATACGTTAAGAATAAAATATCCAGTCTCCATACTTTAGGGAAGAAAAAAGACGAGAGAAGTTACCCTGAAAACGGTCACAGAGATCTAAAAACTAAAAGATGAGACATAAGAGAAAAGATGGAGAGTCAAACTTTTATATAGTGTAGCAAAAATAAGACTCAGGGGATGTAATTTTAATGTATAAACAGCTCCAAGGTAACAATATAAATTAATCAAGGGAATTATTCATAGTTTTAGAAGATGTTAGGCTAAGGAGCAATGGCCTGAAGCTACAGAGGGAAAATTTGGGTTAGATACAGTATGATGGGAATGTTCTAAGCAGAGAAAGTAATTAGGAAATGAAATAGACTCCCCAGGGATGTGATTGAGGCAACTTCACTGCCGGTAATCAAGGAGAAATTAGATGTGATGTTAGGAAGGATAAGGAAGAAAGTAATCGTGAAGTATACAAAGAATAGGATTGGGTGACCTAAGCTGTTATTTTATTCCTACTTAAGTATCAGTCAATCACAAGTATTTAGAGAATTATAGAATTTGAGAGTGGGAAAAGATCTATAAAGATCATCTCATCCAGAGACTCTTAACCTTTTTGCTTGTTATAGACCCCTTGGGCAGTCTGGTTAAGGCCTAAGGACCACTTTTCAGAATAATGTTTTTAAATACATAAAAGAAAAAACATGTCATTACACAGGAAACCAATTACGCTGAAATGTAGCTATGAATTTTTTTAAACTGAGTTCATAGACCCAAGGTTAAAAAGCCCTGGTCTCATCCAACTCTTTCATTTTACAGGTAAATAAATTCAGAGACTCAAAGAGGTAAAGAGACTTGCCCAAAGTCACATGGAATTAATAGAGAATCAAGACCCACACCAGATTTTCTGATAAGTCCAGCTCTTTTTCTACCATATCGTGTTGGTAAATTCTATGCCAATCCAGTTCTTGGCACTGATGAATATAGAAGGATAACTCAGCACCTCAAGTCTCAAAATGATCATAACTCAATGAGGACAAAATCCATTTCTTATTTCATTGTTTGGAAACAAGCTCTCCTGAGAAATACACTCTTTCAGGCTTAGCAGAAACCTCATAGGTAGGGGATGGCTAGGTGGTGCAGTGAATAGAGCACTGGCCCTGGAGTCAGGAGTGCCTGAGTTCAAATCTGGCCTCAGACACTTAACACAAAAACTAGCCATGTGACCTTGGGCAAGTCACTTAACTCCAATTGCCCTCCAAAAAAAAAAAGGTGAAAAAAAAGAAACCTCATAGGTTGAAAGTTCAAGAATTTTGGAATCAAGTTCTAGCTGTCCAGTGGAAGTGATCTGCATAAGAACATGCTCTAATCAGGAAAAAAAAAAAACACCATCACCAGAAGAATTCTTCAGTGAAAGACTAAAGATAGCTCATGTCTAAAAATGGCTTATCTTCTTTGTGTATAGATCTGCTTGTATCACTCCCCAGCTCAAAACAGTTTAATGATTCTCTATTTTCTAGTAAGTAAAGGTTCAACTCCATTGTATGTCATTTGAGGCCCTCCACACTCTGGCCCCATTCTATATTTCCAGTCTCATGTTGAACTGAATCCCTCCATCTACTTGATGCTTGAACTGTTTATAAATCAGAAGCCAAAATGTCACCCTTAGCAGTCATTTCAACAAGGTTAGCTCCTTTTTTGTGCACATGCTACAACATAGGATTTGAAACATAATCTAGCATGGCTCACAAAATTCAAGATGGAAAGAAAAAAAAAGACTCCCATAGACTCAAACACATATCTTAGAAAAGGCTATCTACCCATTCTCCAAGTGGGAGAAGCCATCTTTAGCATTAAATGGAGACTGGAAAAATAACAGTTTATATAACTATGATAAAAGTGTGGAACAATTTTTTAAAATGCAGATATTCTAGAGTCAGAGGGCCTGGCTTCAAGCATCACCTCTGAGACCTACTACATGTATGACTGGGGGCAATTTATTTAGCCTCACTGGGTCTCAGTTTCCAAACTAGATGGTGTCTCAGGTCCTTTCCAGATCACAATTGATGGATGCTTTGATCTAAATCTATTCTCTTTCTTTACCTGATCTCAGAAAAAAAGATCTTTTTCTTCTGAAGTTAGAACTCAATTGGCACAGTGAATAGAGCACTGGGCCTGGACTTAGGAAGTCCTGAGTTTGATTTCAGCTTTAGAAACACATAACTGTGTGACCATGATCAGTCATTTAAATCTTCTCAGCTTCAGTTTTCTGATATATAAAATGGGCATAAAAATAGCAACCTCCTGGGGTTGTTGTGAGGATAGAATGAGTTATCACACATAAAAGACTTTACAAATATTAAAGTGACATATATATCCACATGCTAATTATAATAATGGTTCTTTTTATTAAAATCATTCATTGCACTGTATCAGAAAAAATATACTATAATAGTTGATACATACAGTGTCTTATTTAATCTTCAAGCAGCTAGATGGAATAGTGATAGAGCATTAGGCCTGAAGTTAGGAAAACCTAAACTCAAATTTGACACTTACTAGTCATGTGACCTTGAGTAAGTCACTTAACTTCTGTTTACCTGAATCTCCTCATCTGTGAAATTGAAATTGTCACCTGTCTCCAAGGGATGTTTCTAGGAATGAGTGAAGTAATATTTTTCATGTGCTTAGCATTACACCCAGCATATGATAGGTTCTACGTACATGTTAACTGTTATTATTATATGAACAATCATCTTATGTAAGTAATATAAATAATATGCACATTTTATAGATAAATAATCTGAGATTTAGAAAGGCTAAGTGACTTGTCCAAAGTCACACAGATAAGTGGTAACACCAACTAGAACCCAACCCACTTGACCTTCCAGTTTGGGGCTCACTCTACTTGAAAAAGCCAAACATTTCTCTGAATTTTCTGGTTGATATTTGATTGCTACTTTAATGGTTAATTCAAAAATACAAAAGTTATATCTCAAAATATTCCCATTCAAATCCTTTAGGTCCTCTCTAAGATGGAAGGCATGCCATACATTTAGCACAGGCTTTCCTTTGACTAATTCATCAATTTTTGTCATAGGAGAGATCACAGCCTAAGCCAGTGTTGAGGATGAGGGCTTAGATGCATTCTTACATTTTAGGCTTCCATTTTTCCTGTTTGACAGAGAAGCTTAGTTGGGTATTTGTTATGTACATGGGTGAGTGGAGGATATGTGGGGAGGTAGGAAATTTAAGCACTGCCAAAAGTTTCAGTCATTTTAAAATGCCCTTTTTATTACAGGTGGGCAAAGATTATGAGCCCATTGGAAAAGAAGTAAAACTACTTAAAACATGAAACACTAAATTCACTAATTGTGTGATGGCCAGTTAAGGGCTGGTTAGTTAATAGTATCTTTCTTCTCCTATTTTCCCTATTTCTCCTTTTCCTAGGAACCCAGAGGAATTTTCAGACTCCATCTCATTAGTCTTTAGAAGGTTCCCAGCAGGTTAGAAGCATGGTAATTATTCCTCTTGTGTATCTGGGTAAACGCCTTGTTGACTTGAACTGAAACAACTTACCAAGGTTATACACTAAGTCAATGATAGAATTGAAATGATTCCTCTCACCTCCATACAAGTCAGTTTAAGTGTCTGGGACCCCATTTCCTCATTTACAAAATGCAAAGGTTGGACAACCTGATCTCAAAGATATTTTTGAATTCTAAAATATTAAGATCCTGACTCCCAGTTACTTTCTATGATTTCCATCATGTGATTGCTCTTTTCACATATGCTGCCATAGAATATTTAGATCTAGTTTTTTTTTCCATGAATGTACATCCCAAATACATTTTGCAGTCCCTTTGAAGAGTCTAGCAAAGATCATCCTGTCCTCTCTTTCTGTTGCATCTCTTATGGTGCCAAACCGGATCATACACTTAAAAATGCTGGTAAAATGAATACATTTACTCCAAAATCAAATATATGTGATTGTGAGCACTCTTCATTGTTTCAGATTACCTACACCATTGCTTCTCCACAATAAGGCATATATAATCAAGAATTGATTATTATTCAACAGCAACACGACAATACAAATGTCACCAGAATGACAGAAGGTGCCAATTATCCAAAAGTAATTTCTCTTAGAATTATGTTAAGAGATTCCAGAACTTTGTGCAATGGGATCATTCTATGGTTTAAATCTATTTTTATTGGTACAATTATGTCAATAATGTCATAAATTCATTCCCATTAGGCATAATGAGTTCATCCGACTCTACTCATAATGTAGAACATCTGTCGATGTGACCTTTCAACTGTGCTCTTTTTGAATGATGTCATACAACTGGTTGATTTGTGCCTCCTGCTATACACCAGGGGCCCAAGGTCAGCCAAGACCCAGGAGGGTGTAGAGAGCAGCAGTCATCAGCCTTCTTGGAATGGTGAAAACTAACTCCATTTATTTGATTTAATTATGCCCTCTTAAGTCCCTGTTCTTAATATTGCCTGGTTGCATATATTCCCTTTTTCTTTAGGCAAAGTAAATGTCACTTGTCTTTAGAGAACCTAGGGAAAGCTTCATGATCTCCTTCCCCCAAAATTATTGTTAAAACTAGGGTTTCTATAAGAGTAATGCCTTCTTTACAGTAGCTTTCACTTATTTTTAAAGATTAAGTGTGCCGTAATTACACTCATAGACACAAGACTCACTAACCTGATAACAATATTCATCATCTTTAGCCACTTCCCATAACTCAGCCATCTCAGAACAGCAACCCAACAAGCTTTTATCAAGAAAAATCAAACACACTCTAGAGCAGGGGCTTCTTAATCTGAGGTCTATGTGTTGTTCTTTTTAGTATTTTGAAATTATATTTCAGTATAATTGGTTTCCTGCATAATCCTAGGTATTTTAAAATATTATTCTGAGCAGGGTTCCATAGGTTTTACCAGACTATCAAAGAGATCCATCAGAGAGAAAGAGAAAGAAAGAAAAAGAGAAAGAAAGAGAAAGAGAGAAAGAGAAAGAAACTGAGGGAGGGAGAGGGAGAGGGAGAGGGAGAGGGAGGGAGAGGGAGGGAGAGAGAGGGAGAGAGAGAGAGAGAGAGAGAGAGAGAGAGAGAGAGAGAGAGAGAGAGAAATAGAAGAGACTTTAGAATCCTTGGATTAAAGAAATGTCCACCATGTTAATTTGCTCTACTAGGAACAGAGAAGATAAGGCCCTTTTCCCTTAAGGATAAAAGATAATAATGACAGTAGTCGTGGTAGTAGAATTAGTAGGTGTAGTGGTAGTAGGTATAGTAGTAGTGAGAGAGGAGGAAGAAGTGGAGCAGTAGTTATTATTATATAGTACTTTAAGGTCAATAAAGCATTTTATATATGTTATTTCATTTCACTTGATTCTTATAATCACCTTGTGAAGTAGATGATACAAAAGAGGAAACTACTGCTGAGAAAGGTTAAATAACTAGTTCAGTATCACTCAGCTAATAAATGTCTGAGGCAGAATTTGAACTGACCCTAAGTCTAATATTCTGATCTCTCCTCTTACCTACCTGCCAAGCTAGTTAAAAGAATGCTGGACCCGAAGTTAGGAGATGTAAAACAAATCCCACCTATGATACCTACTAGCTTTGTGACCATGGGCAAGTCGTTTAACATCTCTAAACTTCAGTTTTCTCATCTGTAAAATGGGAATAATAAAATGTGTTGTATCTGATTCACAGGGTAAGGAAAGAACTTTGTAGGCTTTGGCAGGTCAGTTTGCAACAGTGGAACACATGATGAAGAGAAGTCAAGAGAGACAGACTTATATCTTGCTTCTAACACTTACTAGCTATGTGGCCACAAGCAAGACATATTAAATTTTGGAGCCTCAGTTTCCTCATCTACAAAATGGGAGTGATTATAACCATAGTGTTTACTTTATAGGGTGTTTGGGTGAAATGAGATAATTCATGTAAAATGATTTTCAAATCTCAAAAAATATTTTATAAATATAAACATTGCATGATTATCACATAAATATGAATTTTGCCAGTTTTAATCTTTTGTATTATGTATGTGCCTTCTGACTCTGTAAGGTTTTTACCAATGAAATACAGGCTCTACCAGGTTGAAAGGACTTTTTGAGTATGGTTCTGATGAAAGATTGCATCTGCTTTCTTAGGACCAGCCTTGCTAAGTGTGAAGAGCTCATCATCAACAGCCGGATTACTAGACGATGAATTCTTTGGCCATGACAACCCATGAAATGGATAAAAATTACCTTAGTTCTCAGCCCTGTCCAGGCTCATTCTACTCCCATAGTGATTGTGGTAGAGTTTTGGGAATGGAGGTAGAGTTTTCTCTGAGTTATACAATTTTAGAATTCTCTAGAAACTTTTAACTTATTCTACATGTGTAATTTTTGTACCATGAACAGCAAGTGGGTTAGAGTAATAGGGGAACAAAATTACATCCATATTGAGATGTTTGTGTTAATGGAAATAGAAGACATAGGAAATCTGAAGATAAAAGGAGGGTAGATTCATATGTCTCTCTCAGAGGGAAAAATTAAGGAATTGGTAAAGTGGTGGCTTAGGGAAACAAGACATAGCATTCTATGAGCAACTTGTTCATCTGTCTTACAGTGCTCATGATGAACTACAGCATTTTGAACACCATGAAAACAGTTGCAATTTATTCATGTTGGTTGCAGAGGATGAAGAAGAGAAATTCTATGAAGTCCTCCAAAATGAACCAAATATACCGTGATCTCAGTGATTTCACTCATGTGAAACTGGGCACAAGAAATTATGGTTAAAAGAAAAAGTTGGAAAATATGGCTTATGATTAAGGAATGAAAAAGGTCAAAGGCTTATAGATTATTCAGAAGATTCATACCGATATTGTGCATACTTTCTTCAAAAGAACATTGCAAAGCATTGGACATAATCACAAAATTACCCTCCCCCCAAATTGAAATTGATTACATCTTAATAGACAAGAAATTATTAATTATAAAAATAGGAGTAATTTCAAAATCTACTCTGTGTAGGCAGATCATCTATTGGTTAGAGTAAAAGTTAATATTAACATTAAATTTTTTAAAAGGATAGTCACTATAAGAAATAAGCATTGATTAGCTTCAATCCAACTAATGTAAACAAGATGTTGATTCTAAAAAATGGGATCTGGATTAAAGACATCAATTCTAAATATTACCACTTTTACAAATGTGTAACCAATACAAAATAATCACTGCAGCAAGCCAGCCAGTACTTGATCTCCTTGTTAAGTAGAGAGATAGGGCAAGTAACAATAAGTTACATCAAGTTAGAGTACAAGTTCATTAGCAAGCATTGGGGAAGAGAATCAAAGACCCCCAAGAATATTTTCTTCCTAATCAGAGAAAAAAAGTAGAGAAAATGCATCTTAATAAACCATAGCATGAGACCAAAACAAACCCAGATCTACCCCTAGAGTATAAATGAAACTAGAAGGACAAATAGATATGAAACAGATGTTGGCATTTCTAAAAACCTGTTTTCACAAATGGTTACCACCTAATTAAGGCTCTAATACTGTACTTCAGGTCCTGTTTTTCTATATGAGGAAATGGAACTCAAAAATAAAGTTAGGAAATGCAACCATCCCAACAAAATAAATACTGAAAGAATCCATTCTGAAGATGACAATATTTAAAAGCACTTAAAAACTAATCTGTAAGCTTCCTCAAAGGGTGGGATAATCAAAGGAAAGGAAAATAGCATAGAATGTATTAATATCCCAAAAATGTTACCAAGAAGATTTTGTTTACTACTGACCCAAACACCTATTTCATAACTATAAAATTTATAAAAATGATTTCTACATCTATCAAGAGGAAATGAGAAAAAGGAACCAGCAGTTGGTGATTCACTTGGCAATTCTTTATGGGACTACTTCACAATCATGTCTGATTGAGAGATAGAAAGAATATGATTCTACTGTTTTTATGATTTATTGATCATGAAAGAAAGCATTTGGTTCAGTAGAGCAAAAGACAAATTTAAAGTCTCTTGGCCAAAAAGTTCTCTCATACATGAAAAATCATATGAGATTCCTTGATTTAAAAAAAATTAGTAATTGTTTTGTTCAATATTCCTCTTTGAATATTATGTGAGACATTTATTTTATGTACTTAAAAATTATTGTGAAAAGGAATATATAGGTTTTCCCAGAATTCCAAAGGGGGTCTATGAAAAAAAGCTTAAATAACTATTATCAAGAGTTCAGGTTAAGGGGTTATCAAATCTCATGTAACTGAACGAGTAGCCACTATGTAATAAGTAAGCTGTATTATTATCCTGGCACCCACAGCCCGCAATATCTAGTTTCTCTCCCTGTGAACTCTCTCTGCCTCCAGAAGCAAGAATTCTTAAGCTTTTTGTGTGTCATGGGCCCCTTTGGCAATCTGATGAAATCTATGTACCCCCTATCAGAATAATGTTTTTAAATGCATAAAGTAAAAAACATAAGATTACAAAAGAAACCAATAGTATAAAAATATAGTTCTCCAATTATTTTTTAACAAGTTTGTGGATCCTAGATTAAGAACCCCTGCTCTACAGAACCAGGAGAACATTGTACACAGTAACAGTCACAGTCTGCAATGACTGAATTTGATAGACTTAGCCCTTCTCAGCACACAAGGACCTAAAAAAATTCCAAAGGCTTAAGAGACTCTGAGAACCTTCTTTGATTTGAAAATATACTCTGCCTTCTAATAGGCTGAATGTGGTCACACGGAGCCTGTGGCAGGAGGTTTGGTTTTCAGGAATGCCTACACCTTGATGCTGTGTGATTGGGCAGTGGGTCAAGAGGGTGGTTACATTCTCTGACCCAGGAGAAGGCTATATAATCTCTGATGTGAGGCTTTGCTTTGGGGCTAACTTTGATAAGTGTGTGATTTAACCAGATGAGACTCTGGGCAGCCATTGAGAGCCCCCTGGCTTTGAAAACCTAGATTTTGATCCTTCCCTCTCTGGTAACTGTGATTTGGTATGGATGTAATGGTTGGACAGTTTGGAAGCCTGTCTGCTTGATTTGTTTGTTTCTCTGTCTTGTAAGTTCTGTCTGTATACTTTTAAGTTTGGGGTGTTGACCTTTTTCCCCTGAATTAAGTAAAGGATATGTTTGATTGATTAAAGTAAGCTTGTTAACCCCTTTTTAGTTGCTTTCCTTTAGAAAAGCAGATCTAAGAACCTGTGTTGGCAGCCACCCTTGGGATGTTGGGGTGCTTGCTGCTACAAGTGGCAGGGGCATGAGGGGTAAGTTCCATAGATGACAGTAGACCTGCTGCATCTTGACTCTCAATTGTACCTTGAGGTAAAGTGGTAGAGTGTCAAAACAAGAAACAGACCTGCATGCATCCATCTGCTCTGCATAGACATCTTTCTAAGCTAAACCCATATTAGAATGCTGATGTCTTACTATGAGGGGTCAATAACAAGCACTGCCATAAGATATTAGACACTGGAAAAAAGAGTCTCCCTTAGGAAGCCTCCAGGATGCCAGAAAGTATGGGCAGAGATGTAGGCATTGTAGAGAAATTTCTGCTCAGAAAAGGAAACAATGCAGTCACACCTTTCCCAGTTCTGACTTACAATATGAGAATAATCCAGACCATGTAAAAGCTCCAGAGATGGGCAACCTGCTTAAATTTTCCAGGTGCAGCAATAGCCCTTCCTTAGCTCTTAAAGTTCCTAAGTATCCATGGGTAATGCTGACCCCTCACCTCTACACACATACAACCATCTGCTCCAACAATGCATTGTACCCCATCTGCACAGACATCACTCCCTCCTACACACTCGAACCCCCATCCCCAGCCAATCTCAGTTCCACCAGGAACCTCAGTCAAGGTGTTGACTGTTCCTCTGATACAAGGCTAAAAGCTGGTGCCCAAGACAACTGCTTCTTATTGGCCTTGACTCCTGTGCTGAGGCCCAGGAGGGTGTTCATTAGAAACTTGCCAAAGGTTGGATCATGACCAAAATTTGGCTCTGGCCACCATAAAGCGGTGACCTTCAGGTGGCTGGGTCCCTTTCAGGACATGCTAGACCAGACCAGCCTTTCCTAGGACAGACTCCCCAGAGGCAGCAGTTAAAAGGCAGCATTTAGTCTCTGCCAACATAACTAAGCTTCTACGGAAGGATCCCAGCTGTTTGCCTGCTCCAGTGAAGAGTCTTGGCTACCAGCTCTGTCTGTACTCTATCCCAGTCTCGAAACTTGGCTCAGCTGTCTGAATGTCAACACCCAGGTCTCCTCAACAAGGATCTGTTCAGCCCAGTTCTAAGGAGCCATCTGCAGCCCCTGCACAACAGCCATAAGCATCCTGAAGTGTTCCTGAATAAGCAACTGTGACAGGAGAGAGAAGAAGACAGATTTCACAATTTTGTGTAAAGTTGACTCAGGTCAAAAGTACATGTGGCTGCTACTCTCCCTGAGATCTAAAACACAATCCTAGCTTAAAGCCCAACTTCAAGCTGCTAGGCAACCATGACATTCCTTCCACTCTGACCATTTCAAAACAAACTCTCTATGCTTATAATCAATTAATTCTTTTGCTGATTCACCTAAAAAGTACTTATTAAGCCCCATACTGCAAGAAGCATCTAATTTGCAGTATCTATACAATATATATGATAAACCACATGCTGTCCTAGACAGTGAGGGAAGTATTTAGATAATGTGATGTGTCTATGGTTTCACAGGTGTGAGGGTTCCATCCCCATGGCAGCTCAGGATACTTTCTATTCCTCATCTTCCTTTGTGTTTCTTGTTCATGCCTTCTCATAAATCCTCTACAGAGGTGCCATGCAGTGTACTAGAGGCTTTCCTTTGGGTCATTCAATATCTCAAGAGCACCTATAGAGATGCATACTGGCCACCCATGACCTGGCAAGGGCATTATGGTCTCTCCAAATAATTAAATAACTATATTTTGCTCTTGTTAGGTGACTAGTCAACCTCCTTTTCTGGTCATTGATGTCCTCAGTGTGTTTGGTAGTGGTTGGTATATCACTTTGTACATGGAAATCATCATCCGCAATATTTCAGTCTACTTCTATCCTGCAATATCACCTATAACAGCAATTGCACAGTGGATTAGAGCATTCATTGTGGCTAGAGAGAGGTAAAAATATGGTTTATGGCCTCAGATACCTTCACACTTACTAGCTGTGTGACTCTGGGCAAGTCACTTAACCCCAATTTCCCTGCCTATTCCCCTCCAAAAAATTTTTTTTCTCCCACTTCTCTTATCTGCTTCTTAAGGTCCTCTATGGCCTGTAGCCAGCTTGTATTTTCATTTGGGGCTTTTGGTACAGGAGTTCTGACCTCACAGTCCTCTTCCTGTTCCATGCTTTGATCCTCTTTGCCCCCAAAACAGAAGTCTAAAGTTGCATTTTTCTGTTTATTTTGTTTCCTTTACCTAGGCATATTGCCACTTAATTACTTGATTTTGGGACTTGTTGCCACAGTAGGACTCTGCCACCAGACAGGAGAGCTTCCATCCCAAATGTGGGCTCTTCACAAGTTCTGGAGGTTGGGTGGCCTCTGTAAAGCCTCCACCCACTCTGGCAAATTGGATACCCACCCCAGACCTACCCCCAAGACCACAATCCAGATCCAAACAGGTTAAAGCAAGAGCAATTAACCCCCAGACTGATTGCTGGATCTCTTTACAGTTCACAGACCAGGAGCTGGAGCTGCCACTGATGCTGCAAAAATGGCCTCTGTGCCCCGTTTCCTCAGCAGCTTTTCGCCCCCAGGGGAGGAAGCCGACTCGTTCTCCAAATATTGGTCCCAAAGTCCATAGGGCACTAACCTTTCACTTTCTCCTAGGCATATCTGTGCTGATAATTCTGGAATCGCCACAGCTGCTGGTGTTCTTGGGTCCCTCCTGCTGTCTGCTAGCCCGGCCGCCCTGGGGCTAAAATCCTGGCTCACGTGGGCCTGGGCTCAGATCCCAGAGCGCTACGCTGTCGGTTCCCAGTGCACTATGCTGCCTGCTCTCAGAGCACTGCACTGGCTGCTCCCTGCAGGGCTGCTGGGCTGTCCTCAGCAGGAGGTTAGCTTCTCTGTGTCATTCTGTGGGTGCTGGGGCTCCAGAAGTTGTTCAGATTCCCCTTTTACATTGTTTGGAAGTGGTGTGGGGCAGAGCACCTTGGAAGTGCTGTTTCTACTCTGCCATCTTGTCCCTGCCCCCTTCCCCTCCAAAAAAAAAAGAAAAAGATGGTTTAGCCAGGCTAGAGAAGAAGCAGCAAGGTCTGAATCAGGAACCATGAGAGTAAGCATAAGCCAAAGTCTGGGTCAGTTAGCAATCCTATATCTTCAGAATACAAACAAAACAAAAACAACATCAGCCAAAACTAAGGAGATGAGACAGATTGGGAAGCTCCTAGTCACATAGGAGCCTAATCTCAGGTTCATCCTTGACTCTTTATTCTCCCTCATTCCCCATATATAATTTGTTTCCAAGTCCCACCAATTCTACCTCTATCTCACACATAACGAATGTATTAAAGGTTAGAAATGGCAATATTTGGTAACTAATTAGATATAGGGAATGAATGAACATGAGAAGTCTAGAGTAACATTGATTTTGGAAGCCAAGGAGATATGGAGGGTGGTAATGCCCACAATAACAGCGAATTTCATCAGAAGTGGGACTTTGAGGAAAAGATAATTAATCCTTTTTAGAGCATGTTAACTTTGAGGTGCCCACAGATATGGAGATATCCAAAAAACAGTTGGTGATGCAAGACTGTAGCTCAGAAGAGAAACTAGGGCTAGATATATAAAATAGATCTTGAAATCATCTGTACAGAAATAATAAATGAGCCCACAGGACCTAATGAGATCTCCAAGTTAGTAATTGAGTAAAAAAAAAGAAGTGGGTTCAGTACAGAGCCAAAGTGAACAAGCAATGGGAATAATGATTAGTAGGCATGACATGGTTAAAGATGCAGCAAAGGAGATGCCAAAAAAATGATGAGGTAAGAAAACAACCAGGAGAGAGCAATGTCTTAAAAATCCAGAGAGGAGAGAGTATCTAGGAGGAGAGTATACAGGACAATAGTGTCAAATGCTAAAGAGAGGTCAAGAAATGAGAGGTGTGAAAAAAATGTTAGATTTATCAATTAAGGTATAACTCAGAAGTTCAGAGAAAGCAGTTTCAATCAAAAGATGAGGGCAGAAGCCAGCGTGTGAAGAGCTTAGAAGAGAATGAGGAGAGAATAAGGGGAGATATGGAACAAAGATAGCTTTTTCTTTTCTTTTTAAAGCAATTGGGGTTAAGTAACTTGCTCAAGGTTACACGGCTAGTCATTATTTATGTGTGGGTGCTCATTTTCTGAGGCCAGTTTCGATCCTGGGTCATCCCAACTCCGAGGCCAGCGCTCTTACTCACTGCGCCACCTAGCCGCCCCAAAAGATAGCTTTTTCAAGGAGTTCAGTCAAGAAGGGAAGGACAGCAACTGACAGATGACAGGATCAAAGAAGGTTTGGGTTCACTTTTAAGAAAAGGGAAGACATGGGCATGTTTGGAAGAATTAAAGAAGGAATCAAAATATAGGAACAGAAAATGAGAGAAAGTAGGCATAATAGTAGGGGCAATCTATTGGAAAGGTCTTGAGGAAATGGTATTAAGTATACAACTAGAGGGTCTATATTCGGAAAAGAGAAAGGTCACCTCTTTTTCTGATATTGCCATGAAAGAGGTGATGTTGGAAAATGTCATCAGAGGAATGCAGGATGAGAATGAGATAAGATGGGGAACTGATCAGTAAATGGCTTCCATTTTTTCTGTGTAGAATGAGTGAGACCACCAACTAAAAGGGTATGGTGGAGAGTACCATGAAAAGCTTGAGAAGAGTTGAGAAAGTTCGAAGTCACCATTGTGGAAGATGGAGTAGTAAATCTTTTAAGGAAGAATAGAAAGCTTCCCTTATTCCAGTGAGTGCCCAGTTGAGGTTAGACAACATTTGTAGTAGACCTAGTCCATATACTTTCCTGATTTTTTCCTAGCTCTGCTCAACAGTATGTAAATAGGAGCTAAGGATATGGATGGTGAAAATAATCCAAGGTTGAATTTTGGCCAGGAATGATCATCGACAGCAAAAAGGAGCAAGGGGCTCAAAAGTAGAGGATGGTGTAGGGTTAAATTGATTTGCTAAAGGGTTGAGAAAGGGAAGAAAGTCAAGTATAGCCTATACAGAGGCAATAGCATAGGAAAGAGGTGGAAACATTGAGAAATTAGAGATGATGAACATGGTTTGGAGTCATAATGTATAGGGAAAGTTGGGTTGATAAAAAAAATATATATATATATATGATCAGATAGTTATTTTGAAGTTAGTTGACATAGAAATAAAAAGCTAAAGGGTGACGTAAGTTCAAGAGTATGACCATCTTTGTGTATAGCTGAGATGGAGTGGAATTACTCTATAGCATTGGGAGCTGATGAGACTGAGTGCCTTGCAAATTAGGGTATTTGAAGAAGAAAAATGTCTTTTGGGTCAATACATAATGGCCACCAGGATCTGTAATAGGAAAGAAACTTAGCCTAAACTTCAAAAGAGGTGGGGTTGCTGAGTACTGAGGGTAGAGGAAAAATCTGGAAGTGGTAATGGTGACCAATGAGTATTCTGACTCCTCCACCGTGATCAATGAGTTAAGGGGTATGAGAAAGTGTATCCCATACCAGAAAGGTAAGTAGTGCCATCAGAAGGGAGCCACGTTAGTACCAGAAGAAGACAGGAGTAAGAAAACAAACTGGTTCAAGATGAAATGAAGTTTTTCAATTTTGGGGCAGGCATTCCAAATAGCGCAAATACCTCTTAAGTTTATAAATAATTTGTACATTGCTGTTTTCATGTTTCTTCCCCACTAGACTGTGAGCTTCTTGAAAGTAGGGACTATTTTTTTTTGGAGGGGGGAAGGCAGGGCAATTGGGGTTAAGTGACTTGCCCAAGGTCACACAGCTAGTTAAGGGTCAAGTGTCTGAGGCTGGATTTGAACTCAGGTCCTACTGACTCCAGGGCCAGTGCTCTATTCACTAGGCCATCTAGCTGTCCTAATAGGGACTATTTTTGCATTTTTTTTCCTTTCCATCTCCAGCACTTAGAGTGGCTGGCACGTAGTAGATGCTTAATAAATGTTTATTGGCTGGCTGACTGCCTGAAACAGCGGGGAAAAGGCCAGCC
Organism: Gymnobelideus leadbeateri; assembly: GCA_011680675.1. Lineage (NCBI taxonomy): Eukaryota > Metazoa > Chordata > Mammalia > Diprotodontia > Petauridae > Gymnobelideus > Gymnobelideus leadbeateri. The sequence continues at coordinate 968,147 of WOXC01011414.1, forward strand.
GATAAGGAGTGAGACATTTCAGAGGAAGGAAGGGTTGATGTGGAAGGGAATAATGGGGAGTACAGTTGGGGATGGAGAACAGGTTACACACATCATCATCTAGATATTCAGAGTCACTGGGAGTTAAAAGAGTATGGGGTGTGTTACATGTTGAGGAGCAATTCCAGACAGTATCAGTAGTTAGAGAAAGGTCTGCTAGGAAGGTGTGAGAAATAGACGATCCTTGGTTTGACATTAAAGGCTCTCTAGCATCTGGCTTCAATCAGTCTTTCCAGCCATATTTCACATTACTCCCCATCATATTCTCTACATTCCAGACGAACTGGCCTGCTAGCTAGTCCCTAAACTTGACGTGTTCTCTCTCTTGCCTCTTTGTGTTCACACAATCTAATTAGCTTTGCTTAGAATGCTTGCCTTCCTCACCTACACCTGCCAGAACTCTCATGTTCCTTCAAGACTCAACTCAGGCACTACCTCTTTAATGAAGCTTTCCCTGATTTATCCAGTTGCTAATGATGTCCAGGGCTGAGTACTGTGTTGCTTTACCTTTGTAGCACTAGTGCCTTGAACATAGCGTTGAATTGATATGGATTGATATTTGAGTTCCTCATAGCTTTGTTATTTCCAAGATGTGTTTTATAATTTCAGCCACTGGCTGGTGGTAAAGAGATGGACTAACAATATACATGACTGTGAAAATGTAAATAAAAAGAGCGATAAAAGAAAGGTGAACTGCTTAATTTAAAAAATCAAGGTATTGGATGCTGAAATTCATGGTCCTCCTCTTAGCAGAAAAGAGGGGGACAACAATGGTAGAATACCGTATATATTGTCAGATGTGGTCGCTGTATCAAATATCTCATTTAATTTTTATCATGAAAGAGAGGACAACCTGGGGTTGGAAGAAGTTTTTTTTCTTCCAGAAAATAATGGTGACATAAAAGTAAATGGCATATCAAACATTAAATAAATATTAAATAACACGTTTAAAATAAAACCATTAAATTATTAAAGTGACAATATAAAAATGACCCAATTTAGCAGCAGCAGTTGTTTGAGTAACTGAAAGCATACAATTTCTCAAATGTGATGGAGCCTGATTCCTCTTGTTATTTAATTCTGGTCCCCACTCATTTGTCCATTTGTAGCACCCATATACAATATACACCAATATACAAATGTTCCGAAAGTCTTAGCGCAGTTTTTAGCCTTAATAGTTCAGAGCCTTTAACGCTCTCATGGGAGAAACAAGTATATATGTGAATATAGACATGAGACTTCATCATTTGTATTGGCCTATCTCCTATCCCTGGAATACGCTTCCTTCTTATGATCTGTAGCTGGTATAACCCTCTTTAAGATGTGGCAGGCATCATCTTCCACATGAAGACTTTACTGATCCCCACAATTGCTAAAGACCTCCTTTATAAAACTCTATCTTTGGTACCAAATAGCTGCACCATATGAATTCATCAGTCACATTTGGCTGCTTGTGATGCCACATCTTCCTGCCCTTCCTATCTTACTTACCTGGAGTAGGGAGGATAAGGAACTGAGCCTTCCTAGCCTGTGTCACTATATTTATCAGGTCCAGTCAATATTCCTTACTTTCTTTTCTTAAAGGCCATTGTCACTTCTTAATATAGAAATACACTAGGTACTGAAGTGTTGGAGTCAAAATATGGGTGGAAATTTTTAAAAGATGGAGACAAATGAAATCCCTGCCCCTAAGAGTTTACAGTTTAGTAGGAGAGAGAGAGGCAACACATACACACACAGGAATAGGATACATGACAAGTATTGTGCACACAAGGTGTCATGTAAGGTCCCATGAAGGAAAGATCACTTCCAAATGTAGGGCACAGGGAAGGTTTCATGGAGGAGAAAGAATCTGAGCAGGACTTTTAAAAATGGATAGGAAAAGGGTCAAAAGGAAGGGAAACATTCTAGGCCAAGAGAATAATATGAACAAATGCACAGAAGCTATGTATGGAGGGAGAGGAGAAAGTAGTCTTATTTTGCTGAAGTGGCTCTAGCATTAAAGTAATTCTGGAAAGGTCCCAGATTGTGGGGACTGTTGAGTGTCAGGTTAAAATTTGAATGTTATGAGGGGTAGCTAGGTGGCATAGTGAATAGAGCATCGGCCCTGGAGTCAAGAGGACCTGAGTTCAAATCTGACCTCAGATACTTAACATAAAACTAGCTGAGTGACCTTGGGCAAGTCATTTAACCCTAATTACCCTACCTTCCCTCCTCCAAAAAGCAAAAGAAGAAGGAAGAAGAAGAAGGAGAAGAAGGAGAAGAAGGAGAAGAAGGAGAAGAAGGAGAAGAAGGAGAAGAAGAAGAAACTTCTGCAGGTAGTAGGGAGCCTTTGAATGATTTTGAGTAGAGTAACACTAAGAAAACTATAAACAATAAAAAATGACTATGAACACTAACAAACTGTGAAGTATATTTACATATATTAATCCAGAAGAGTGAAGGGGTGGGGACAGAGTGGGGGGGGGGGTTAAAGATGAGAGAAAGAGGGGAAGCAAAATAGCTAGTTAGGTGGTTACTGTAATAGTCTGGGTGAGTTAAGAATAGAGAGTTGGGAATAATTCAGATATTTCAGAAATAGGTTCTATAGCAGTCTATGAATGGAACTTAGGGAAAGGGAAGAGCTGAATGTAACACTAGTGTGTCCAATGTAATGAACAGTGATGAACACCAGCACTTGTTAGCTGTGTAATGAGAGGTAAGACACTTCATCTCATAATTCTATTTTCTACTTGGGGCCAAAAATACTTACAACTATTTTCCTCCCAGGGTTGCTTTGAGGGGAAAAGTGCTTTGTAAACATTGAAGTGCTACAAAGCTATAAACTGTTATGAACACTTAAATGATCCACAGAACCCTAATCCTGGGCAAAGTCCTTAATCATAGAGAATGGGCTAGAACATAACTCAGTTCAAACCCATCTGTCACTGACCAAGCAATTCAAAGCATATAATTTACCAGTAATTGGGGGAGGGGTGTCAATAATATTATGCAAATAGAATTTAAATTCCCTGGAGGAACTTCTTAAATTTTTTGCTTTGGGGGGGGGGGAGTTGTACACAGTGGGTGCTTAATAAATGCCTATTGCATTGAATCAAGCAAAGTCTCCAAGTCCTATAGAGATCTATTTTATCTGAGGCAGTATGATGTAGTATAAAGTATACTGGGTCTGAGTCATAGGATCATAGATACAAGAACGGTAAGTGTTTTGACCAAAGGCACAAAAGTATTAAATTTTGGAAAAAATGAACCCAGATCCTGACTCTAATGCTCTTCTCACAGTACTGTGCTGCCTACTGTCTACATAGCTAACTGTACGGTCACCTAACCTATCAATTCGTGTCTCCATGTAACTCAATAAGAGAACAAGACACACAGGAGTTAGCTATCTGCTTCAATTGAGAGTTTTCACATCAAGGGTTCCCCATACTGATGAAATCACAAATCCACATTTCCAAAAAGTGATTCAAGAATGGAGATTAATTACAGTTTTAAATTATGCAAATGTTAAACAAATGAATGAATAAAACTTGATCAAAAATGTTTTCACAGATCAATTAATTGTCATGTTCCATAGGTATATGATATGGTCCTAACTATGAGGATGTAGGTTTCACTGCTTCGTTATATGTATATGACTCAGATGAAAATCCAAAAGTTTAGTAGAAAAAGCATTAAATTCTGTGTCTGAATATTTGTAGTTTCACTGCTTATCACCTCTTTCTCTCTGAGATATGTCCCTTAGCCTATTTATAAATGGTACCAATAATACGAGCTCTTGGAAGTAATTTATATCACTTGTGTGACACTCATAACACCTTTCTCTACACTATAGTTGTCATCTTTCTGCTCCTAAGTAGATTATAAATTCCTTAGGGGGGGTGGCTGTGATTTATACAACACTGCATCCCTTTCCCCATCCCATGTGGCCCCCAGCAACTAGCACAGTGCCATGACTGTAGTAGACAGTGAGCGAAATTGATGGAAGCTTGGCTCCCAATTTCCTCATCACAACAGGCTATATTAGACAACTTCCTGCAGAGGGTTGTTGTGAAGAAAGTGCATAGCATATCTTAAAACATTTCACAAAAAGAATTATCGTCATCATCCTCACAATTAAGATAGTTAGACATAGTTTCCTAATTTTACTACTCATTATTTCCCATTTTTCCTAGAATTCAAATGCATATAGCATGGTAGAATAGCCAAATAAAAAGGGGGAAAAAGATTATTTGTGCAAGAAAAACTTCAACTCTTTATGCTAAATAATACAAGTAATATAAACAGCACTCTCATACCACCCCTAAAAACCCTTCTCCTAACCTGTAGCCTGTGGATTCAGTCCCTTTCCACTCTCTGTTTCTTCAGCACAAGAAAGGTAGCCAAGTAGTTCATTTTATCCCAATTAACCTCTTAGTCTCCTCAACATGGCAAGAAGAGAATTCTACAGGAGGTAATAGGGAACTTTGCAGATGCTCTTGGAAGGCGGGGAGTCTGTTGGACTTCTCAGCATGTCCTTAATGGCAGATGTTACAGTCCTTATATTCAACTCAGTGGTGTCTAATGTGGGGTTAACAGCTCTTTGGAGGCCATGGCATGACCCCCAAGAGGTTGGAGCACAATTCCAACAGGCTTGTGACAACTCAGTCACAGAGTGGGAAGATGGGTTGCATTTCATGATAACCAATCCTGGGTTTTCTCCAACACAATTACACCCTTCTCTTCAACCATGTTAGTTTAATCTGCCCCCTGTTTTCTGCAAACCTCATCCAACTGCTGGCCTCCCTTGACTGTTTTAAGGGGCAATTATAACCTAACCCTAATCTGGGCACTCAAAGCAACTGAGCAGGCAAAATACATTCCAAAGCAGTCCCACATGGACCTTGCTCCTCCTCTCCTCCTGATTACTAGTTGTTTAAGATGTTGCACATGTGTCACCTATAAAACCTTTCTCATCTTGTAAACTTGGAAACATAATTTTCTAACCTGTTAAAAAGGTCTTCCAAATGAAAAGTCTTCGTGGATGTTGAACCCATTTCTTATAAAATATAAAAATGAAAACTTCCAATTAGTTTGTGTGAACAAGTGATTGACATCAGGAAAGATGGAAAATCCCTAACTGAATTGCAGCAAAAACCCTTGCATAATTGGTGGATGGAATTGACAAATTAATAAAATGATTTAGTGAAAGCAGTTGGCAATGCATTTCTTCCATTTTGATCAATAACTTTGGGAGGTATCTTTTGTAGCTATGACACCAAGTATCAAAATAAGCTGAAACCAGACCTTCATAACACTATGTCACAAAGTGTTAAATCAAGATTTTAAAAAATATATATTTTCAAGTACATTGTGTCACTAAAATGTTATTTTATTTATCATTTTAATGTTATTATTAATGTTAGTGCAAACAGAAAATGTCAATAAAGTATTATTTTGTCTTTATCTCATCCTAAAATTTATATAGTTTTGTAAATTCTATAAAGTGAATAATTATTAGTTCAGTAATATATTATTTATATATATTTATATGTGTATCATTTATTTAATTTATAAATTAATAAATATGATTTTGGGGGGAGTATTTGCTTCAAAAAAATTTACTGATAGGTGCATGTGATTGAAAAGTTTAGAATTCACCATCCTAGGTGACTAGAAATTGTATTACAGGTGACTCTGAAGGGATAAACTTCAGAAGCTAGAAGCAGTAACAGTGCCCAGAAGAAACCAAGACCCATAACACAATGCATAGCAGACCACCATGTCCAGAAATGTCCAGGACACCACCAGACACTCAGCGACCGAAGAAGGAACTAGGACAACAGCAGGGACCAGAAAACCATGTGCTCAGTGGCTGCATTAAACAGGATGGAGCAAGCCCAAAGACAGGTACGTGAGGATATCATTAGAGAACCCGTGTGGTCCCGTGTCTCAGTGAACAGCTGCTCTTCCACCTGGGGGGCCCAGGTTACAACTGTTTCTTGTAAGTGTGCCCTTCTTACCTAACTCCTAGTTGTGCCTAACCCAACAGAGACACTGTTTATTGTTTAAGTATTTGTAGAAGAGTGAGCTCAAAGCCTTTGGGCGGGGGGAGCAAGAAAAAGTGTTAATATACTTTTTAATTAATGGCCTTTGCTTTGAATTAATCTTGTCTTTTGAGTGACGATAAAAAAAAAAGTAAACACACAAGTGGGGAATTAGGAGCTGTTGTTTTGAGTGAATGTGGAACCTGGGTTATTCTAAGAGCCACAGGTGTGAGAGGAAGTTGCCCCCGAGGTATTACACTCTCAATTCCTTTCCCTTCTCTACACCAATTTCTTAATTTGTTTTCTTTTGCTCTTGTCTCAAGTTGTTGAAATGTGTCCTGGGGCTGTTAGGCCTAAATCTACTTAGAGCATGAGCAAATAATTAAAGCTGCGCCTAAAAGTGGGGGGGGAGGGGCCAAGAAGAGGCTGGGGGAGGGAGAAAGGGGGAGGGGAAGAGGGACAGAAAACGTACAGGTAAGTCACTTTTCTCTGGGTCTGAGACTCCTCAGCCATAAAAAGAAGGGACTGAACCACATTATAACCAACGTCTCCTGCCATTCTACATTTATAATCCTATGAATGTAAAACATTTCTCTATTTACCTATATCATTAAGAAATTATGAGAATTAAAAAAAAAAATCCGTCACAGATTGCAGGAACCACACATGCCTCTGGAAAAAAAAAAGGTGTGTTTCAGATGCTAGGAGGAGTAATTAGTTCCCTGTCTCTGGAGGTGCTTAAAGAGAAACTCATTGAGCATTTGTCACAAATGCATTTGCTATAGGTAGGAGATTGGAGGGTTCAGGTGCTGGGACACAGAGGGTGTCACAGGAGTTTTAGTGCACCTTTAAGTTTTAATAGTCTTAAAAACTGAACTAAGATTTTCGCAACACACTGTGTCTGATGGTTGTGCTTCTTCCCCACTGGATACATTGGCTTATATCTTTAGAACTTCTGAATTCCAGAGAGCATCGCTAAGTGGATCCCAATGCAGTGGGGTTCCCAGATGAGAAAGTTGACTGCCTAGATGTGGTCACAAACCTGACCAGCATGGGGACAGTCTTAATCTCCTAAACTTTCTTTTTTTTTTTTAAACAAATACTTTATTAACTTCTGTTTTACATCATTCATTTCCGCCAGATTTTGAGTTACAATCATTTCCCCCCATTATTCCCCTACCCAACCTCCCAGAATAGCAGTCCCACAAGATATCGCTTCCTCCAATCTGCTCTCTCCCATACCTTCTCCCATACCCCCATCGACTTTTCCATTAGAGGAAGGTGAATCTTTGTGTCCCAATGCCTGCACATCTTATCTCCCAATTATAGGCAAAAGAGTATTAATAATAGTATTTATATATATATTTGAAACATTTAATGTTACGACCTTGAATTTCAGATCCATTTCCTTCCTCCCTTGTCACCCATTCCTTCTTGGGATATAAGTAATTCAGTATATGTTGTACATGTCTAGCTATGCAAAACATTATCATAGTAGATATATTGTACAAGGCTGCTTATAATTCCCTCCCACTCATCCCACCCCCCACCCGGTCCATTCCCTACATGATCCTGTCCCTCTTCTATAGTGGGTACTTCCAACCTCCCCTCACCCCAAGGATGCCCTCCCATCCATCATCCCTCCTCTCATCCCCCTCCCCCCTATCCTGCTGCAGGTTGAGATATCCCATTTAGTATGTATGTCATTTTCTCCCTGAACCAAATTCAATGTGAATGTGGTTTTGCCTTTTTAGCCTTCCTTATTCTCCCCCTCCTTTGCAACCACTTCCCCTTGCTTCTTCTACATGGGATAGTTTACCCTACCCTGTCTCTCCCCATCTCCTCTTGCCACTTTCCTCTCTCACCTCATAATTTCATCCCTTGAGTATTCTCCCTTCCCAACAAATTCAACCTATGCCCTCTATCCATATATAACTGTAACCATATACACACACATTCACATATGTATTCATATGACCACACCCCCTTCTTCCATTATTTTCATAGTGAGAAAGATATCATCAGTCACAGTTATTGCTTTTCCATATAGGAATGTAAATAGTTCAACTTTGATAAGTTCCTTTTGATTTCTTTTCCCTGATTATCTTCTCAGGCATCTCTTCCTTCTTGTGTCTGGATGTCAAATTTTCTATTCAATTCTGGTTTTTTCCTCAAGAATGCTTGAAAGTCCTCTATTCCACTGAATGACCATATTTTCCCCTGAAACAAAATACTCAGTTTTGCTGGGTAGGTGACCCTTGGGTTCATTCCCAGTTCTTTTGCCCTCTGGAATATCATATTCCATGCCCTTCAATCCCTCAGTGTAGAAGCTGCCAGGTCCTGGGCTATTCTGATTGTGTTTCCACAATATTGAAATTGTTTCTTCCTGGCTGCTAGTAGTATTTTCTCCTTGATCTGGGGATTCTGGAACCTGGCTATAATATTTCTGGGAGTTTTCTTTTTGGGATCTTTTTCAGGAGGTGATCTGTGGATTCTTTCAACCTCTATTTTGCCCTCTGGATCTAAAACATCAGGGCAGTTTTCCTTGAGAATTTCTTGAAGGGTGATTTCTAGGTTCTTTCTTTGATCATGGCTTTCAGGTAGTCCAATAATTTTTAAATTGTCTCTCCTGGATCTATTTTCCAGGTCAGTGGTTTTTCCCATGAGATATTTCACATTGCCTTCTAATCTTTCGTTTGTTTGGATCTGCTTAACAGCATCTTGATTTCTCATAAAGTCACTAGCTTCCATTGCTCCAGTCTAACTCTGAAGGAATGAATCTCCTCAGTGAACTTTTGAGATTCTTTTTCCATCTGGCAAATTCGACTTTTTAAGGCATTCTTCTCCTCAATGCCCTTTTGGGCCTCCTTTGCCATTTGAGCTAGTCTATTTTTTAAGGTGTTGTTTTCCTCAGTCAGGCTGTTGACCCTCATTTCATACTTTTCCTGCATCCTTCTCATTTCTCTTTCTAATTTTTCCTCCACTTCTCTTATTTGATTTTTAAAGTCCTTCTTAAGGTCCTCTATGGCCTGCAACCCGCTCATGTTTTCCCCTGGGGCTTTTGGAGCAGGACTTCTGACCTCACAGTCCTTTTCCCGCTCTATGCCCCCAAAATAGGAGTCTAGGGTTGCATTTTTCTGTTTCCTTTGCCTTGGCATGTTGCCACTTAATTGCTTGACTTTTGGGCTTGTTGCCACACTATGGCTTTAAGGCCAGCTAGAGGAATTTTCGTCCCGAACGTGTGGGGGGCAACTTCCGTTTCTGGCAAGCTGTAAACCCACCCACAACTTCCACCCTAGATCACAATCCAGATCCAGGGAGGTTAAAGCAAGAGCGATTGCCCCCCAAGACTGATCGCTGGATCTCCCCACGATTTGTAGGCTGGGAGCCGGAAATGCCTCTGAAAACTACAAAATGGCGTGTCTCCTCAGCGGCTTCTAGCCCCCAGGGGAGGGAGCTGACGCATTCCCCAAATACAGGTCCCAAAGTCCATAGGACACTAACCTCTTACTTTGTCCTAGGCAAGTCTATGTTGATAATTCTGGCATCTCCACAGTTCCTGGTGTTCTGGGGTTCCTCCAGCCGGCTGCTGGCCCTGCCGCCCTGGGGCTAAAACCTCGGCTCACGTGGACCTGGGCTCGGCTCGGCTCCTGCGCTCTGCGCGCTGCCGGCTCCCAGACCACTGCGCTGGTCCTTCCTGCAGGGTGCTGGGCTGTCCTCAGCGGGAGGTTAGCTTCTCTGTGTCGTTCTGTGGGTGCTGGGGCTCCAGAAGTTGTTCACAGTCCTTTTTTACATAGTTTGTGGAGAATCTGGGGGCAGAGAGGCTTGGAAGAGCTGTTTCTACTCCGCCATCTTGGCTCCGCCCCTCTCCTAAACTTTCAATCTTGTCTAAAGGGAATCTTGTGATTTGATTTCCCTCTGCTAGTCTTTAGTTTTCATGATGTCTGGAGCACTGCCAAAGCCTTGACGGCATGTGTGAGTGCAGAGCCAGGGCGGGGAGTTGAGGGAAAGGTGTGGATGCACTGAGTAGCTAGTGAGGGGGAGTTCTTTCTCACTGTCATCTTAGATGGAAAGGGTCAGCTCACCCACTCTATTCTCCACCAGCTGTTTTATTCCCTTGGAAGAGGATAACCAGTTAGCACTTCCCACTTATGGCTGACACTTGGAACCTGGCTACCCAATTCTAGCTATAAGAACCAAGATAGACATGGTGGAGGGGAAAGGGGGCACAAAGAAGAGAAAGTAGTTAATAATGAACTTGAGTAATCAGTTTTGAAAAACTTCAAGAAAGACCCTTGAGATTTTATTGCCTGTGAGATTAAATATAAACTCCAAGGTTTGACATTTAAAGCTCTTCAAAACCTGGCCCCTTCCTATTCTTCCAGTCTTGTTACATTATAGTCATTATAATCCACTCACATTATAGTCCAGCCATATAGGTCTACTTGCTGACCCTAACCAAAACCAAACAAAAAATAACAACAAACCAGGAACCAAAGGGAACATAAGTCTTATCTCCCATCTCCAAGCTCTCTGTCTCCCATACTTGCCTGGAAGACTCTCCCTACTCACTTTAGTCTTTCAGATTCACTTCCTTCAAGACAACCACCAAACCACATTCATCAAGAAACCTTTTCCAGTCCTTCCCAGTTGCTAATGCCTTCTACTCTGTACATTTTGCCTCCTCCATTAGAATGTAAGCTCTTTAAGGGCAAGGACTACTTTGACCAATCCTTTTTTAGCCCCAATGTCCCCAAGACACTTAGTACAGTGCTTTTAATCTCTCAGGTTTATAATCTCAGGATTTATCCTTAACTCCTCACTTTCCTTCACCTGCATATTCAGTCTCCAAATCTTACCGTTTCTGCCTTCACATCTTTACTTTGTACCCTTTATTATCAACTAATTTAGCTACAAATTTAGCTTAGGATCTTACAACCTCTTGCCCAGATGATTGCTGCAGCCTACTAATTGAGACACTAGCCTCAAATCTCTCCCTTCAGTATCTTCTATGCATGGTGGGGAAAAAAGTAGTTTTCTTTAAGCACAAATGTCTTACATCATGACTACCCTGCTCAACCAATTCCAGGGACTTCCTACTGCTTTTAGAATAAAATACAAACACTTTTGTTTAGTTTTTAAAGCCCTGCACAACCTGACCCCACCTACCTTTCCACCTTCTTCGAACATTATTCCCCTCCTGGACTCTGTAATTCAGACAAATCAAGACTTTGTTCTTTATCTGTAGGGCTCCATCATTTGTACTGACCCATCTCCTACCCCTTGCAAATGCTTCCTCCTTATCTGTAGCTCATATAGTCTTCTTTAAGATGTGGCTATAGCATCATCTTCTGCATGAGGACTTTACTGATCCCCCACAACTACTAAAGACCTCCTTCCCAAACTACCTTGTATTTAATGATAGATACAAGTCTTAATTAAATTTGTGTTTATTCTGTGCATATTGTATTTATTGTCACCTCCATTAGAATATAAGCTCAGTGCAGGTAGGTGTATTTGTATCCCCAGTGCCTGTCATAGTGCCTGACACATAGTAAAACTTAAAAAATGCTTCTTACCTTCCCCTCTGAATAAAACTAGGGAATTCCCTCCATTATAATAAATAGTACAACAAAATAAATGAACATGTAAATAATCTTTGAAAATGCATAGCCTAGTCTCCACCCAGTCCATCAACTCTCTGCCAAGAGACAGAGGCACATTTCTTGCTCAGTCTTTCGAAGTCAGTAGTAGCTGTTGCTTTGATCAGTGCTCTTAGGTCTTTAAAATTTGTTCTCTTGAGCCAGCTGGAGGGACCCCAGAACACCAGCTGCTGTGACGATTCCAGAATTATCAACTCAGATATGCCTAGGACAAAGTGAGAGGTTAGTGCCCTATGGACTTTGGGACCAGTATTTGGGGAACTCATCGGCTTCCTCCCCTGGGGGCTAGAAGCTGCTGAGGAGACACCCCATTTTGTAGTTATCAGTGGCAGCTCCAGCTCCTGGCCTGTGAACTGTAGGGAGATCCAGCGATCAGTCTTGGGGGTTAATCTCTCTTGCTTTAACCTCCCTGGATCTGGATTGTGATCTGGGGGGGAGGTCTGGGGTGGGTATCCAGCTTGCCAGAAAGCTGTGAAGACCCCAATGTTCAGGTCGAAAGCTCCCTGTCTGGTGGCAGAGTCCTACTGTGGCAACAAGCCCAAGAGTCAAGTAATTAAGTGGCAACATGTCAAGGCAAAGGAAACAAAATAAACAGAAAAATGCAACATTAGACTCCTGTTTTGGGGGCAAAGAGGATTGAAGCATAGAACAGGAGGACTGTGAGGTCAGAAGTCCTGCTCCAAAAGCCCCAGGGGAAAACATGAGTGGGTTACAGGCCATAGAGGACCTTAAGAAGGACTTTAAAAATCAAATAAGAGAAGTGGAGGAAAAATTGGGAAGAGAAATGAGAAGGATGCAGGAAAAGTATGAAATGAGGGTCAACAGCCTGACTGAGAAAACAACACCTTAAAAAATAGACTAACTCAAATGGCAAAGGAGGCCCAAAAGGGCAATGAGGAGAAGAATGCCTTAAAAAGTCGAATTTGCCAGATGGAAAAAGAATCTCAAAAGTTCACTGAGGAGATTCATTCCTTCAGAGTTAGACTGGAGCAAATGAAAGCTAATGACTTTATGAGAAATCAAGATGCTGTTAAGCAGATCCAAACAAATGAAAGATTAGAAGGCAGTGTGAAATATCTCATGGGAAAAACCACTGACCTGGAAAATAGATCCAGGAGACACAATTTAAAAATTATTGGACTACCTGAAGGCCATGACCAAAGAAAGAACCTAGAAATCATCCTTCAAGAAATTCTCAAGGAAAATTGCCCTGATGTTTTAGATCCAGAGGGCAAAATAGAGGTTGAAAGAACCCATCAATCACCTCCTGAAAAAGATCCCAAAAAGAAAACTCCCAGAAATATTATAGCCAGGTTCCAGAATCCCCAGATCAAGGAGAAAATACTACAAGCAGCCAGGAAGAAACAATTTCTATATTGTGGAAACACAATCATAATAGCACAGGACCTGGCAGCTTCTACACTGAGGGATCGAAGGGCATGGAATATGATATTCCAGAGGGCAAAAAAGCTGGGACTGAACCCAAGGGTCATCTGCCCAGCAAAACTGAGTATTTTGTTTCAGGGGAAAATATGGTCATTCAGTGGAATAGAGGACTTTCAAGCATTCTTGAGGAAAAAACCAGAGTTGAATAGAAAATTTGACATCCAGACACAAGAAGCAAGAGATGCCTGAGAAGGTAATCAGGGAAAAGAAATCAAAAGGAACTTATCAAAGTTGACCTATTTACATTCCTACATGGAAAAACAATAACTGTGACTGATGAAACCTTTCTCAGTATGAAAATAATGGAAGAAGGGTATATGGTCATATGAATACATATGTGAATGTGTGTATATATGTTTACAGTTATACATGGAGAGAGGGCATAGGTTGAATTTGTTGGGAAGGGATGATACTTAAGGGGTGAGATTATGAGGTGAGAGAGGAAAGTGGCAAGAGGAGATGGGGAGAGACAGGTAGGGTAAACTATCTCATGTAGAAGAAGCAAGGGGAAGTGGCTGCAGGGGAGGGGAAGAATAGAAAGGCAAAAAGGCAAAACCACATTCTCTTTGAATTTGGTTCAGGGAGAGAATGACATACATACTAAATGGGATATCTCAACCTGCAGCAGAATAGGGGGAACGGGGATGAGAGGAGGGATGATGAATGGGAGGGCATTCTTGGGGGGAGGGGAGGTTGGAAGTACCCACTATAGAAGAGGGACAGGTTCAAGTAGGGAATGGACCAGGTGGGGGTGGGATGGGTGGGAGGGAATTATAAGCAGCCTTGTCCAATATATCTACTATGGTAATATTTTGCATAGCTATACATGTACAACACATACTGAATTACTTATCTTCCCAGAGGGAATGGGTGGCAAGGGAGGAAGGGAATGGATCTGAAATTCGAGGTCTTAAAATTCAATGTTTCAAATATATATAAATACTATTATCAATAAAAAATTTGTTCTCTTTCACATTATTACGATAATCTTTGCATAAAATGTTTTCCTGGTTCTGTTCACTTCATTCTCTTTCAGTTCATATAACTCTTCCTATACTGTCCAAATCCATCATATACATCATTTCTTATGGCGCATTAATATTCCATTATATTTTTCTCATTATCTCCCATGATTCAATTATCATTTCTATGCTGATGATTCTTAGATCTACACATCTAGCCTAACCTCTCCTAACCTCCAAATTCACATCTTCAACTTGCATATTAGACATCTCAAACTGAATGTCCTGTAGTCATCTTAAATTAAAATCATCTCCCCTAACCCCTACTCCTTTCCAAACTTATTACTATCAAGGGGAACACCATCCTTACTGTCACCCAGGCTTTCAACCTAGATGTCATCCTTGACTTTTCACTCTCTCACCCCTTATATCCAAATCTGTTGCCAAAGCCTGTCGATTTTACCTTATAATTCTTTTCAAATGGTCCCCATTCTGTGCTCTGACACTTCACCTAATGCAATAGCCTACTGCTTGCTCTTCCTGCTTTATCTCTCCAAACTCTAGTAATTTTCCACTCAGCTGTCAAATTAATCTTCCTAAAGCACAGATCTGAACATGTCTCACACACACACACACACACACACACACACACACACACACCCCCCCACACACCATCCAATAAACTCTATATCACCTCCAGAACCAAATATAAAATCCTCTGCTTCACTTTCAAAGACCTTTACAACCTGTCCTCTTCCAACCTTTCCTGTCTTCTCATACCTTATGTCCTGCCACCCATGCATTCTTTGATCCAATGACACTGACCTCCTTGGCTGTTCCTCAAACAAGTCACCCGATCTCCCCACTCCAGACATTGTCACCAGCTTCTCCCCATACCTAGAATACTCTCCTTCCTCTTCTCTGCCTCCTTGCTTCCTTCAAGTTCCAATTTAAACTCCATCTTTTACAAGAGATCTCTTTTGATCCCCTTAAATTCTAGGGCCATTCCTTTATTAAATTCAGTTTATCCTATATATCTTGTTGGTACATAGTTGTTTTCATGTGTCTCCTCCATTAGACTGTGAGGTTCTTGAGAACAGAGAATGTCTTTTGACTTTCTTTGTAGTACTTAGCACCATGCCTGGCACATAGTAAATGCTTAATAAACTCTTGTTGACTGACACAATTTGTTTAGTCATTCTTCAATTTATGGGCATTTATTTTGTTTCCAGTTTTCTGCTACAGGAAAAAATGGATTTATAAATATGCTCATATGTATTGGTCCTTTCTTTCTATCCTTGACCTCCTTGGGGTATATATCCTATACAGGAAACTACTACTGGATTAAAACGTATATGCAGTTTAGTGACAAATTGAATAATTTTGAAATGGTTCCAAATTCTTTTCCAGAATAGTTAAACTAATTAACAGCTCCACCAACGTAAATTAGTGTACTCATCTTGTCATAAATCTCCTACATTCTCTCTTTTCCCTTTTTGTCATCTTTGATATTCCAATTTTAATTTTCATTTATCTTATTATTAGTGATTTGGAATATTTTTCATAGCATTGTTGGTAATCTTCTTTCATTCATTTGAGAACAGCCTATTCTTCATTCATATTCTTTGACCACTTTCCTACTGGGGAATGTATCTTGTTACTTGTTATTCATAACAATTCCCTACATATCTTAGATATCAAAACTTTTCCATAGAAGTTTGCTATGTAGATTCCTGCCTCCCCCCCCCCCCCGCCCCATTTTGTTCTGATGTAAAGTAGATAGAAGTGGTCCTGGAATATATCATTTTCCTGTTGTTTTTTATGTTTAATGTTCAATGGACTATTGTAAAGATGGATAACATAGTTTATTTATCATAATGAGTAAGTTTATAATTTGTAGGCTCACTGAACATACCCTCAGTACAATTCCAGTACCAACAAGCTGATGGGGATATGTTCTCATCTTGTTCCAACAAGATTTTTATTTCTTATGGTTTGTCTTTATATTTTGAAAGCTTTTCATTTAATGAAACTTGGATGTTATAAATATTTTCTATGACAACATCCATGTAAATGTCTGTTTTTAACTTTTTTACAAACCAACACTATATCTGGGTAACTGGGCAATTATTTGTTCTATAATAATACTCCATTTCCAGTACAAATTCTTGGTTAACTTCTCCAAAATGTTTGATTCTATTATTTGTTGTATGTGGATTTGTCATCTGTTAGTTCATGAAAGATGCAGCTGTTTACTCTATAATTCTGACCTCTAGGTCCTGTCCAGCTAGATATTCAGCCAAATGTGTGTAGCTTGCAGAGATATGTGACATAGTTCCTACCATTTCCATGCACCATCTGTATTGACCACTAAATCCATGTTCCTTAAGAATAACCCTTTGGTAATTTCTGTTCAGGGTGCCTGTATCTTGAATTTCATTGTGAATTCCTCGATTTCCATAAACAAATCTGCATTACTCAGGCATTGGTTCAACATTTTATTAATATATTATTGATTGAGATCAGGTGGATGTTGCTCTTAGTATGCTTTTTCTTCCATTCTTGGATCTCAACTTTTTCATCAGCTTTATCTGGAGGTAAATTATATAGAACTACATTAAATAAATCCAAAGGCATGTACTATTTTCAGCCTTTATTTGTACTACATTTAGCAGTAGCAGCAGTAGCAGCAGCAGCAGCAGCAGCAGCAGCAGCAGTAGTAGTAGTAGTTAGTAGTTACTAGTAGTAACCTTCAGGCTATACACAAAAATTTACTTTAAGACTAAGAGTCAAATCCTTTAGCCAAATGCAAAAAAACTTGGCTGTTCCCCTTTTTTATCTTTTGGATAAGTTTGATAAGTACAACAGAAATGAGACTAGAAATAGCTTTTGACTCAGCCTTAGTTAAAGGATAGGGGAAACCTGAAGTTAAAACAAAGAGGGGACTACATTTGGAAAATGCATAAAACAAATGGCTGGTAATTAACAGAGTTTCTTCTCTCCCACTGTCCCTTTCCCCAAGCCCACAGCCCATAGAAAAGTGCCAACAAGAGAGTATCACAAGCAGTTGATATGAATGAGATATATGCCTTCTTTTTTGCATACTCTAAGTGAACATTTTATTAGAATTAAGTGACAAGACATTTTGCTTGAAATACGAGTTGACGAGATTGCTGTTTCTCATGTTTTACTAACAATTTATATAAATATTCAAAAACCAATATGTTCAGCCAGGTGCAGAGAAAATTTCGCCCAGTGTGGAATGGGTTTGCACAAATCTGTAATCCCAGACGGAATCAACAGAGTCTCAAACTGATGTAATTCAAACAGAAGAGGTTGACCAAGGGGGGAATTGAAAAGATCTCATAGTAAAGAGGAAAGGGGAAATTTCATGCTAGTCCATTAGAAATCATTGGGCAACAAATTGTTTTATTTTACTTTGTTGAAAAGACTGATTCAATGCACCTGTTATTGAGACTTGGCCAAGACAGATGAAAAAATGCTAAATAATTTGTCCTAAAAACCACCATCTTTTAGATATTATAAAAAAGTCTTGCATTATAGTGACACTTTAAAATAAGAGGTAATTTCCCATGTCAGTACTCATTTGGGGCCAGGAATGAAGTTATAAGTGCATTTAAATCTGCATCCCATTTTAAATACACTATATTTATACAGTAAAATTCATCAAAGTAGCTCTATTTGTTCAACCTGCTATCATTTTTTTGCATATTTCTATCACCCCAATAATATATTGTTTTAAAAACTTTAATCAAAGTAATATCATTTTAGATACTAAATTATTCTGTCTTTTCTGTCTGTCCCTACATTTTGAAAGCTATGTACATGCATATGTACAGAATATATATGTGCATGTATGTATGTATATGTGTGTGTGTGTGTATGATTCTTGCCCAGAAATTAGAAACCAACAAGAATTAGAAATGTCTGGAGTATCAGCCTTGAACTATTAACTATAATCTATACATAAAAGACATATGGAAACAATGACAGAATGATAGAAATGTTTTATCATATGTTAACATTATTTACAATGTCCCCCAAATCCAATTTGCCACCAAAAAGTATGACATTAAAATACCTTGGGTTAAAATTCTAGAAGTGAAAGGAGGAGATGAGAAAGGGCAGGAGGGAAAGGAAAGAGAAATTATATCTGCCATACTTAATGCCATACTGCCATTTAGTCAAAGTAAAGAGAGGGACCCTGGAAAGGAGTATGACAAGACTACTCAAATAAGGATGGAATAAAAGAACTTAATGTATATACATAATATATAATTTATTTGTTTGTTTTTCCTACAGTCTTGTTAAATGTGTTTCCTAGTATAGTATGTCTGTTTTGAACTCCATTTTGTAATGTAAACTTTTCAAGACTAGGGTAGTGACTATCAAACTAGTATATGGCTAAATTTGTGGTTTATCATGTTGAATTATTTCACCTTAAATTTGAGAGGTAGCAATGGTAGAAAACACTAAATTTAGAGTCATATGATCTGGTTTTTGACTACTAGGATTATGTCTCTAACAATTTCTTCCTTTCTTCTTTTCTCCCTCCTTTTCTCTCTTCCTTCCTTCTATCCCTCCTTCCTTCCTTCCTCAAACATTTATTAAGAACTCCCTATGATGATGTCATTTGGATGGCTATATAGAGCTTAGAACATTAATTAGCCTAAGTAATATCATTTTAGGTACCAAACTATTCTCTGTCTTTTTCTGTCTTTCTCTATATGCATGTATATGTACAGAATATATATATACATGTGTATGTACATGTATGTTTGTGAGCATATAAGTATGTGTGTATGTGTGTGTGACTGGACTAGATAATTTCTCAAGTCCCTTCCAAAACTAAATCTATGATCCTATGGTCTTTGCCCCCATGAAGCTGACAGTGTAGTATCTTTGAATATGGTGTTTTTTAAAATAGCAATTATATACAATGTTGTATGGATAAATGCTTTGGAGAATTACAAAAGTCTTGATTGGATCAGTGAAGGTATTTGAGTTGTACCACAAATGATAGGTAGGAATTTAACAGGTAAAGATGGGGAGGAAGAACATTTCAGGAGTAGGGAGCTTCCTGAACAAAAACATAGAGGAGGGAAAAAGACAGTTTGGACAGAAAGTAAGCCAGTTTGGCTGGATAAAAAAATACATGGAGATTAGCAATAGAAGATAAAGTCAAGCAGGTAGGGAGAAGGCCTTGAATGGCAAGCAAGAAAGTTTGAACTTTATTTTGGAGTCAATAGGAACCCTTCTAAGATACATAGTGATTATGACCTAACAAGCCCAGAATAGAGTAGAACTATTTACTCTTGCATATGTTTTATATATACCTACATTTGTATGTGTTATCTCTCTCTCAAATATAAACTCCTTCAAGGTAGGGAGTGTTTCACTTTTAGTTTTGTGTCCCCTGAACCTATCAAATACCTCAAACATAGGAAGCAATTAATAAAAGATTGTAAATAATTAAAATTAAAATTATTATAAATAAATAATTGATTATTTGAATGGTATGACATCATTAATGTACCTTTGCACTTTTTAAACTTTCTTGACTGCTGAACCTTTTTCATGTTAACTGTAGTCTATCCACCACCCCTCCATGTTATAATGTATAATTGATGTTTTTTTACACCCAAGTGAAGGCCTTTATATTTATCCCTATTCAATTTCAAGTTGGTAAATTTGGATGATTGTTCTAGTCTGTTGAAATCTTTATGGTCACTGACTTTTTAATCTTCTGGTATTGTTATCTAGAAATTTTACAAGTGTAACACCTGTATAATTATTTCATTGGTAAAAATGGTTGGGTAAAAAACAGATATCTGAATGTCTCCATCAGAGACCTCTCTCTGTGTTAACATTGAAATGATGATGGTGGTGGTGGTGATGATGATGATGATGATATAGTATTTAAGGCTTGAAAAGTACTTTACAAAAATCTCATTTTATCATTGCAATAACTCTCTGAAGTAGGTATCAATATTATGCCATTTTATAGATGAGGAAACTAGTTGAGAAAGCTACATTTATTTTCCAAGGTCACATAGCTAGTAAGTGGCTGAGACCAGATTCGAACTCAATAGTCACTTCTCTTTGTTTCTGGTCATTTAAATGGATTTAAATTCATTTAACTCATATTCCTCTATTTTTTTCATAAGGATAGCAAGAATTTGTTGAATATCTTGCTAAAATCTAGGGAGACATGTATGTAAGTATATGACATGTATACGACATACCCTTTATCTCATCTAGTTAGGAAACAAGTCAAAATTAGAGATAAGTCCATTATTACCTGCTCTTGATGAACCCAGATTGACTTGTATTGATTATCTAATCAACCTACATGATCATAAGCCACATCTTTAATAATATATTTTGTGATTTTTCTAGGAATTGAATTCAAGCTCACCATCTGATACTTTGAAAACTCTATTCTCTTTTTTTATGAAAATCTTGACATTTATCCATCTTCAGTGCAGAAACACTTTTCTGACTCTCCTTGATTTTCCAATGATCACCAGTAGTTCCCAGCAATTATAGCCTTAAGTTCTTTTGATGCTGCAAGATATAATTCATCCCAAACTGGTGAAAGATGGTGAAAGGGCAGCTACTTGAGCTCTTAATATCTTTTCATTTATTTTCTTTTTCAGTTTCCTGTTAATCATTTTTATTCTATCTTTCCCAGTCCAAATATTGTCTTCTTTGGTAAAGAAAACAGAAGCAAAATAAATAAGTCATAACCACTGTCTGTTATCATCTTCCCATCCAACCTAAACAACAATCCAATTTCATTTTTTTATCTTCCTGTTATATTCAAAATAGCTTTAAAAAACTATTTCATTATCCTGAGCTTTCATTACAGGCTTTAGAATTCCTAAAAAAACAAAAACCAAAAAACCATGACACTCTTTTATATTTATCCTTTATTACCTACCCTTGCTGCCATATTCTTTATGTCTTTTAAAAATCTAAGTTGCTTCCCTATTTATATAGTTTTTATCTTTTCTCTTGTCTCTGTGTCTTCATTATTTCATTTTTGAGACCCTTTTGGACTGACTTCCTCTATAAAATTTTGGGTAATGGGATTCCTCTTTCCAGGACTGTTTATACTTTCACTCATATTCCCAACTCACTGGTCCCAAGGGGACTAGTCAGAGTACTCCTTGTTCCCAAACTCTGGCATCCCAAATGCCAACCATCACATTCACCATACATTCTTTCATCATCACTCAGTTCATTCAACTTTAATTCTTTGGATCTGTGATATACCATCACTTGCAGATATATAACGTCAACGGAAGATTACTGATGCTAAAAAAAGATGGACTTTCGTTTCAAGGAGCAGCTTGGGCTCACTAATAGAACTACATGACTTCCTGAGTATAGTCCAATCCTCTCTCTTTCTATTTGTTCTGAACCCAGTTTCATATTCCATCTGTGCTGTCTCTCCAAGATGTATGTACTAATGGACTCACATGATAGCCTTTACATACCACCATCTTTCAGTCCTGGCACATACAAAAATCATTTCCACAACATGTGAATGTAAAATTTTCAAAATATAAAGAAAATTATTTTTTTCTTGCTTACGTCTTCATGAGAAAAATCTGAGTTAAAACATGCTCCAGGGAAAACTGATCAAATTCAGTGCACCATCTTCCTTTTTAATATATTGCAAAATAATTGGCTGTTATGGTCAAAAGTTGGAAAGAAGTTATATACTATAGTAAAGGAGAAAACAGGATTCAGCAAACATAAATGTGTGATTGCAGACCCATAATTTTTGTTAGTATGAAAGATTGTTATATGCCATAATGTAGTTTTTCATACCAAAAAGGACATAGGAGCCTGGACAAACTACACAGCCCTCTAGTCATCTCTGAGACAGAAAACAAGCTCAATAGATTTCATTTCTGATATTATTCTTGCATTTATTTTATACATAATTTTCTGCTTTATTTTCT
The DNA here is from genome assembly GCA_011680675.1 of Gymnobelideus leadbeateri. Lineage (NCBI taxonomy): Eukaryota > Metazoa > Chordata > Mammalia > Diprotodontia > Petauridae > Gymnobelideus > Gymnobelideus leadbeateri. Next base: position 990,277 of record WOXC01011414.1, read on the forward strand.
GTGGGAGTCTTCTAACATTATACCAGCAGAAGATATTCTGTATGAGCTCAATAGCCATTTTTGTGTGCAAAGGAATTCAAAATCTCAATTCTGAGTATGTCATGAAAAAAATCCAAAATGAGCTGATCTCTAGATGTACATTGAACAGGCTACAGAACCAAAACATGCATTTAAATCACTTATATCTAACTTTTTATGATGCCACTGGGAATGTTGTTCTTTTTGCATTTGCAGTTAAAGGGTAGAACAGATGGTGAAAGTTTAGTTTCAAGTGATGGGCCCATTAAAATAACTTATGCTGTTGAGTGATGGTTCATTCTACCAGGCACCATTCATTATAACTGGGTTTGCCTGCTCTGAAATTCTTGAGAGGGAAACAGGACTTCAGGAAATGTTTGCTGTATCAAGGGATTTGTCAAATTAGGACTACATAGCTAAAAAGAAAAATTTCTTTAAATATAAAGTAAGAGGTTGGTGGGGCCATGATTATAGAGTTGCTTATTTTTATCCCACATACTGTCAGCAATCACAGTTCCCAGGAGAGTCAAGGTATTAGAAGAAAGAAGGTCGAGAGAAGCTAGTGGGAGTGTATTAAGTTCATGGAGAGCATCAGGCTCAATCCAAATTCTTTCTCATTCCAAGTCTTTTATGAACATCAGTTTCACTTAAAGGATTTTGTGATTAAAGACCACAACAAATGTAAAAACAGCAACGAGGATAGATAATTCAGATTCCTAAGTCAAAGCATTTAGTGGACTAGAATAAGACTCCTTTTCCTCTTATCCTCAGGCACAAAGTGAAGGTGTAACAGGAGAATAGTAGCTCACATTACTGTAGTTCTAGAGTTGAAAGGGAACCCAAAGGCTGACTAGAACAACCCCCTCATTTTAAACATAAGGACAATGAAGCCCAGGGAGGGAGACTTCTCCAAGATCATACAGGTGTCAGAGGGAAGATTTGAATTCTAGTCATCTGACTCCAGAATCATTATTTCTATATCTGGGTGGCACAGCGGATAGAGTGTTGTACCTGGAGTCAAGAAGATGAGTTTAAATCTAGTCTCAGACACTTACTAGCTATGTGAACCTGAGCAATTCACTTCTATAAAATGGAAATAAAAATAGCACTGACCTCCCAGGGTTGTTGTGAAGATAAAATGTTATTTGTGAAGTACTTTACAAGCCTTAAAGCATGATGTAAATGCTAGCTCTTATTATCATTCTACTATACCACAGCTCTTCAAGTAAAGACTAAATGACCCTTTGGCTATGTTCGTAGAAGGGATTACTTTTCAAAAATGAGTTAGTGTGGATGGCCAGCTGAATAACTCTGAAACTGTTATTCTGAAGGTAACCTGGATTCCATTCCAGTGCTTCCCCTAAATATTGGTATAGACTTGGACAAGTAAATGAATCTGGGTCTTTCTTCTTTCTTTTTTAATCAAATTAACCAATGGTTTACTATCCTAATTTTTTTTCATAAAACCAGCTCCTAGATTTATTTACTAACTATTTTTTTCAATTTTATTAATCTCACCTTTGGTTTCAGAATTTCTAATTGGGTGCTCCATTGGGGATTTTTAATTTGACCTTTTTCTATTTTTTTTAGTTGCATGCCCAACTTATTGATCTATCCTTTTTCTATTTAGTTGATGTAAGAATTTAGAGAAATAAATTTTCTCATAAATACTGCTTTGGCTGCATCCAACAAATTTTGGTGTGTTGTCTCATTGTTGTCATTCTCTTTAATGAAATTATTAATTGTCTCTATAATTTGTTCTTTGACCCACTTATTATTTAGGATTTGATTATTAAGTTTCCAATTAATTTTTAATCTTTCACTTCCCTTTGTTGAGTGTCATTTTATTGCATTATGATCTGAAAAGAATACATTTAATAATTCTGTATTTCTACATTTGATTTTGAGGTTTTTATGCTGCAATACATAGTCAATTTTTATGTAGCTGTCCTCTGTTGCCAAGAAAAAAAATATTCTTTTCTATTCCCATTCTGTTTTCTCTAAAGGTCTGTCATAGCTAACTTTTCTGATATTCTATTCACCTTCTTAATTTCCTTCTTGTTTATTTTTGGTTGGATTTATTGGATTCTGAGAGGGAACAGGGGACAGTTGAGGTCCCCCACTAGTATAGCTTTGCTATCTATTTCTTCTCCTTTAAGAATTTGGGTTCTATACCACTTTGCACATATGTGTTTAGTATCAATATTGCTTCATTATCTGTGGTACCTTTTAGCAAGATGTAGTTTCCTTCATTATCTCTTTTAATTAGGTCTATTTTTGCTTTTACTTTGTCTGAGATCAAGATTGCTACCCCCACTTTTTCTGCTTCAGCTAAAGAATAATAGACTCTGCCCTGGTCCCTTACCTTTACTTTGTATGTATCTCTCTGCTTCAAGTGTGTTTCCTATAAACAATATATTGCAGGATTCTAGTTTTTGATACCTTCTGTTATCTGCTTCCATTTTATGGAAGAGTTTATCCCATTCACATTAACAATTATGATTACTCTGTATTTCCTCTTCATCCACTTTTTCCTCCTCTTTGTCCTCTCTCTCCTTCTACCCTTTTCCTCCTCACCAGTTATGTTTCTGTCTACCACCTCCCCCGATATGCCCTCCCTTCTGTCAGTCCACCCTCCCTCCTTTTACTTAGTTTCCTCCTCTCCTCCCTTGTTGGGTAAGATACATTTCAATATTCAGTTGATTGTGTATATTATTCCCGGTTTGAACCAATACTGATGAGAGTAAGGTTCAAATGATGCCCATCGCCCACCCTCCCATCTTCCCCTCCACTGTAATAGGTCTTTCTTGCCTCTTCATGTGAAATAATTTACCCCATTTCTACCTCCCCCTTCCTTCTGGACTCAATCTACTCCTCTTTCTCATCTCTTAATTGTATGTCATTTCCTTAAATTCACCTTATGCCTGTACTCTCTGTCTACATATGTTCCTTTTAACTGTGCTATTAGTTATACAATTTTTAAGAATTACAAGTATCATCTTCCCATGTAGGGATGTAAACAGTTTAGTTCTGTTGAGCTTATATTTTCTTTTCCCTTTTTACCTGTTTATGCTTCTTTTGGGTACTGATATTGGAGATCAAAATTCTGGTTTAAGTCTGGTCTTCTCCTTATGAAAGCTTAAAATCCTTCTACTTCATTGAATGATCATTTTCCCCTTGATGTATCATGCTAAGTTTTGCTGGGTAAGTGATTCTTGGTTGAAGTTCTAGCTCCTTTACTTTCTGGATATCATGTTTCACAACCTCTGATCTTTTAATGTTTTAAGGTGCTAATTCCTGTGTAATCCTAATTGTGGTTCCCAATATTTGAATTGTTTCTTTCTGGCCAGTTGCAGTATTTTTTTCATGACCTGGTAGTTCTGAAATTTGGCTACAATGCTCCTTGGAGTTTTTATTTTGGGATCTCTTTCCTGAGGTGATCAGTGCATTCTTTCAATGCCTATTTTGCCCTCTCCAGGATATGGGGGCAGTTTTCCTTGATAATTTCTTGAAAGATGATGTTCAGGTCTTCCTTTTGATCTTGACTTTCAGGTAGTCCAATGATTCTGACATTGCCTCTCCTGGATCTATTTCCCAGGTCAGTTGTTTTTCACATGAGGTATTTTACACTTTCTCCTATTTTTTTTATTCTTTTGAATTTGTTTGATTGAGTCTTGATGTCTAAAAGAGGCATTATATTCCTTTTTGCCCAATTCTAACTTTTTTTTTTTAAAGCAATTGGGGTTAAGTAACTTGCTCAAGGTTACACGGCTAGTCATTATTTATGCGTGGGTGCTCATTTTCTGAGGCCGGATCTGATCTCGGGTCATCCAAACTCCGAGGCTGACGCTCTTACTCACTGTGCCACCTAGCCGCCCCTTTAGGGCAGTTGGGGTTAAGTAACTTGCCCAAGGTTACACGGCTAGGTTTTTTGTTTGTATGGATTAAGTGTCGGAGGCCGGCTCCGAACTCAGGTCCTTCTGATTCCAGGGCCGGCGCTCTATTCACTGCGCCACCTAGCCGCCCCCAATTCTAACTTTTAAGGAGTTTTTTTTTTCCTTAATTAAATTTTTACTCTCTTTTCTATTTAGCCAATTTTACTTTTTAAGGAGCTGTTTACTTCAATAGATTTCTGTATCCCATTTGGTCAATTCTACTTTTTAAGCAGTTTTCCAAATGTTTGACTCCTTTTTCATAATTCTCTTGTAGCACTCATTTCCTCAAATTTTCTTCTGTCTCTTTTATATCATTTTTAAGTTCCTTTTTGCGTTTTTCTATGAGTTGTTTCTGGACTTGAAACCCCTTCTCATTTTACTTTGTGGTTTTTCCCATAGGTGTTTTGACATTGTTGTCCTCTTCTAAATTTGTCTTGATCTTCCCTGTCACCATAGTAGCTTTCTATGGTCAGATTCTTTTTTTTATGGTTTTTTTGCTCATATTTTTTGGCCTTTTTCCTTTATTTTATCACTGAGCTTTGCTCCTGTGGTTGAAGAGGTACTGTCTTGGGCTTTTTGTGTCAGGGGCTGCAAGGCCCTAGCTGTTTACCTGGTGCTGCACTGATGTTGCGCTGAGGCTCCTGGGGGACCCTCATGTCTGATGCTGTGCTGGAGGGGGCATTGCTACTGGAGGCCATGGGGTCTAGCTGTTTACCTGGCACTGACCTGGGGTCCTAGTGGTAGTGTCTGGGGTGTGCTGAGGCTAGTGAAGCATTTCTATATTTCCCCAGGGATACACTGAGGCAAGCAGTGGCCTAGCCACTAGAGGCTGCCTGTGTGCCTGGGACTATGCTGAAGCATGTGGCAGTTCTTAGAACTGGAGTCTGCCCATTCCTCTGGCAATGTTGAGGCACATGGGGCACAATGGTGTTGGCTTTCCCTGCTGGCTTGCTGGGATGCTTCCTGTCCTGGACCACACTCCTCTTTTACCTAAGTGAGATAGAGCTTTCTTGTCAATCTTTCAAGTTTCTTGGGTTCAAAGACTGTTTCACCCCATCTTTTGCTGGTTCTGCTGTTTCAGGATTTGTTTTGTAGTGCTACTTTATGGTTGTTTGGAGGTGAATATGGAAGAGTTATTGCAATTTGCTGCTTATTGTATCATCTTGTCTCCCAGAAATAAAATAAAATCCAGGTCTTTCTTAGCTACTGAATTATTGCTCCTCCACATTTGGCAGGGAGGCAGTGTGGGACAGTAGAAGAGAGCCCTTGATTGAAGTTGAGAGACCTAATGTTGCATGCCAACTCTGATACACACTAGTTCTATATCAAAGTTGTGAAATTTCAAATTGAAATTTCCTGGAAAAATGAGGATATTAGGATATTATAAGCTATAGGACTTTGGGGAAGCTACTTCCTCACTTTGTTCCTTAATTTCTTCATTTATAAAATGGTAATAATAATACCTGCTCTACTTAACTCACATAATTGTTGTGAAGATCAAATGAGATAACAAGGATAAATTTGCTTTTTAAACTAGGAAACACTCCAGGAATGCCAGCTATTATTATCCTAATGCACTTTCAAGCTAGCTAGACTCTAGACCTTAAAGAAAGTAAGAAGTTCTTCCTGATCCTTTGGTTCAAATTGAAATTGTTTGTTGCCTGGACTCCTAATACCTAAAGTTGGTTACATTATACTCCTTGTCTCCTTCCCCAAAATGTCATGAAGTGACATACCCCTTTCCAATGTCCTCATGCTGCTTGATTCTGTAACTGCAGTTCCCCACATGGACCTTTCCTCCCTCTGTCAGTGCCCTACCTCCTTATATGTGCCTACATATAAGTATAGTAATTCTATATATAGAAGAACATATAGTAGTTCTACAGAGAGCTGCTCTCAGCTAAACTTTCATCTTGGAAAGGCTCTGATCAGAACAGTCAAGAGACAAAAACAGGACATGATTCTCTTGGGATAAGCTCCCCCTCTATAAGTCAGAACTCAGTCCCTATGATCCCAGAGTCCTTGCAGTGGGGAGGCAAGGTCATACATTTCAGCAAAAGGGCAGGTTTAGAAATTATGAAACTATAGTTCGTTGATTGAATCTATATTATATACACACATACATATGTACACAAATACATATAAATATATACAAATACACACACACATACACACACCATATATATCACATAAAGTCCCAGGAATCCCTATCCCAACTTCTTTATCAACTACAATGTTGGGCCTCCAGATCAAGGTTGTTATGTCTCTCCTCAAGGTTCTCGGGATTAATCCTGATGAGTTGGGGGTCTTTTTCTAATATATAGCTTATGGACCCCTATTGATGTACTTCTTATGTGATTATCAATTGATATAAATTAGTCATCCAGAGTGCCTTAGCATTTAGAAAAGGCTATTTTACAAAGGTATGGTAAGAACAAATGGTACAAAACATCTTAAAAGCCTGTCACACATTCCCCCACATGTGTATGCAGAGCTCAGAAGAAATTAGGTTCAGACTTAGAAAGTATATGTGGCAAAGGGTGATTTGTATCTCCCAAAAATTCCCTTGCTGGACTTGTCATGATATTCCAACTTAGTGTACCTGGGAGCATTGGGTGGATACTGTTTGAAAAAAAAATCTAAATCCTCTGGTCTTCCTCTGATTATGGTAGGAAGAAGGGGAGGAGGCAGAGGCTTAGGCACTCTTCTCTACCACTCCAGTGGTTCCTTGTCAGGGTTTGACTGGAACATTCTCTCTTGGCTCTCAGCTCATTTGAATCTCTAATCCCAACTAGCTTGATGGTGCCAAACAGTCCCCAGAGGGAATAACCAAGTTCCTCAGTCAACACAGACAGAATTCCTACAGCACCTAGGAAAATCCCGAGATTAATCAAACCTAATGATGTGTTCTTACTTGATAGATGTTTCAAGGTTAAGTCAGGTGGATTTATTTCAACCTCACACACATATGTATGTATATATATATATGCACTTGTATATATGTGTATTTATACATATATTTATGTACATATGTGTATATAAATCTTAGTCCTGTGTGAGGCAGGACTTGAACCCAAATCTTCCTAGCTCTTCCTTCTCTCTTTGTCTCTGATTCTACTTCTTTTTCCCATCCTTTTCTGTCTCACATCAGCACATACATTTACTAGTATAAATTGCCATATATTTGTTCTCTGAGTGGACACTCTTCGCGTCCCTGGGAATTCTGAGAAATTGTTTTATGGGGCTAGAGTTAAAATGACCCACTCCTTCCTTTCATTGTTCACATTTCTCTTCCTCCTCAAATGATACTCTAGAAGGCATGGGATCATCAATGTAGGAATAAAAGGGACCCCAAGAAATTGCTAGTCCAGTCCTTTCATTTGACAAAATCAGAATAAGAGAATTGGACAAAGACTCACGGAAGTAAATGGCAGGGTCAATTTTGCCCCTGGGTCTTCTGACACCCACTCCAGTTCTCTTGCCACTAACATAGGTGCTCACCTTCAAGGATATCCAGAATTTCAGTAAGGGTAACCCAATAGTATTCCCCAAATTGCTTGATGTAGAAAGTGGTTAAGAGGAAGAGGCTGACACAGTGAATACAGCACCAGCCCTGGAGTCAGGAGGACCTGAGTTCAAATCCAGCTTCGTACACTTAACACAAAAACTAGCCATATGACCCTTGGGCAAGTCACTTAGCCCCAATTGCCCTACCTTCCCTGATCCACAAAGAAAAAAAAAGTGGTTAAGAAAGAACATTGATATCTTCATCTAAGTGTACTAACAGAAGAATCTGGAGACTAGAGAAGTATCATGAGGCCACTACAGGTCACTGAAAAATGACTGTCCAAAATTAAGATTATTTCCCTCATATTTGTAGTTCTTCAATGAATGTTTTATGTTTGAGCTCAGCTCTGCCATTTTTCCAAAGCTGAATTTCTGTTCAATTTAACCCAATCTTAACCCCAATGACATTTGGATTATTTTTTCCATTACACCCATAAATGGAAGCAAATCCTACCATTTTTATAAATACCCTTTCATTTACCCTTTCATTTTTTCCATTTTAGGTAAAAATCCATTTTTTATTAACAATCATTTTTTCCCTTTCTACTCCCCACTGAGCTTGTTACCATCAGCTGTTTTTGCTCCTCATCTCTTCTGCTCTTTCCTGTTCCTTCAGAGGGCTCCTGCAGGGATGTTTTCTTATATAATCAAATTATAGGTCAAATTCATCAAAGAGATAAGACATAGGTATAGTTTTTATAAACATTTGAAACTAATGCAGTAAGTAGCATTTTCATTTTTTAAAAATAGGAACATGAGATGCTGACGATAGCTCCACTTAGATTTTTAATATATATATACTACAGAATGGCCAGCTAATATACCAAAGCAAAATTCTGTATTCACAAAGTCTCCGTTTTTTGACTCCATTAAAATATTGTCACTAACTGGCTTTGGGACCTTAGATAAGTCACTTACCCTATCTGGGCCTGTTTCCTCCTTTGTCCAGTAGGGTTAATAAAACCTGCCTTGTTTACCTTGTAGATTTGAGGTGGGATTAATAAGGTAACATATATGAAATGACTTTGAGAAGTTAAAAATATGATGCAAATATAACAGTTGAGCTATCTAATCATCTAAAAGTGTAAGTTTATATAAAAGTTTATGCATTAAAACAAAGAATAAATTTCTGACAATGGCTTAATTTGGGCATTAATGGGAGAGCTAGGTGGTGTGATTGATAGAGCACCAAGCCTGGAGTCAGGAAGACCTGAATTCAAATTCAGCCTTAGACACTTACTAGATGTGTGACTCTGGGCAAGCCACTTAACTTCTGTTTTCCTCAGTCTCTTCCTCTATAAAAACAGGCATAATAATAGCACCTACATCCAATAGTTGTTATGTTGAGTTAAAATTTGTTGAGATTGGGGACAGCTAGGTGGCACAGTGAAGAGAGCACAAGCCCTGGAGTCAGGAGGAACTGAGTTCAAATCTGGGCTCAGACACTTGACACTTAACTAGCCATGTGACTTTGGGCAAGTCACTTAAACCCAACTGCCCTGCCAAAAAAAAATTGTTGAGATAAAAACTGTAAAGCGCTTAGCACAATATCTGGTACATAATAAGTGCTATATAAATGTTAACTGTTATTATTATTAATTTGTATGTTTTTCATTTTTATTCGATTTGTCTTTACAAAAGTTCATACTACAACTTACATCAGGATGAAGCTTGCCACTGCAGAAGAATTTTAGACCCTCATGTGAGCAAATGAAAAATACACAACCCAATAGATTTCTCCTTTTGCCTTACCTGCCGAGAACATGCTGTCAAATTTATTGCCCAGATATCATATCAAATCAATTTAACAAGTATCTATTAAGTGCCAACAAGGCACAATCCTTGATAGCACATGTTCTTCCTTTTCTACTCACTTGGTTTCTAAAATGTTTCATGTTGCACTCTCCCATGTTTTCATTTCTAAGCCACCTCCAAACCTTCAGGAAGCAGGTGGTACAAATTAGGAAAGAATAAATTATTTGATAGTGCTTACTTTTTTTCTTATCTTTAACACAGAATACCTTGAAAGAGGAATCTGCACTCACTGATTTTTATCTCCATCTCCTTCCTACTCCACTCAGCTGGCTTCCATTCCCTTCACTTGAGTGAAATCGATCACTTGGAGGTTACCATTGACTAACTATTGTCAAATCCAATGACTTTTTCCTCTGTCCTCATATTTCTTGTTCTTTTTGCACCCTGTGACCCTCAGTTACCACCACTATATATACAGCCTTCCTGATATCTTCTCTCATTGCTTCTCTGACAGCACATGTTTCTGGTTCTCTTGCAATGCCTACTTCTTGCACACTCCTATCTCTGAGTGACAGATGCTTACTAACTCTAAATACAAGCATCAAATTGGTTTTGTCCCCACTCCCATTCTCTCATTTGGTTTTAATTATCATGTCCCAATGGATGACTTCAAATTGTGTCTCTGTGCCTCTGACCTTCTGGATCTCAGAATCTATACATCCAGCTACCTTTGGGATTGGTTCTGGCCTCAGAAAATTAGCACCCACACATAAAATAACTAGCCGTGTAACCTTGAGCAAGTTACTTAACCCCAATTGCTTAAAAAAAATCTGGCCTCAGACACTTGACATACTTACTAGCTGTGTGACCTTGGGCAAGTCACTTAACCCCAATTGCCTTGCCCTTCCCCTCCAAAAAATAAATAAATTGGGCATGGTATTTTCAAAAAACTTATGATGATGATAGCATTTATATAGCACCTATTATGTGGCTCCCTATTTTCTTCAGGACCAGATGGAAAGACCTACATTTAGCATTTGAAAATCTTTGTAGCCTGCCCCCCTTGACTTTCCAGCCTTCTTACACTTTGTTCATTTCCATATACTTTATAATACAGCTTCACTGGCCCTCTTGCAGTACCTTGAGCAAAACCTTCCATCTCCTTTCTCTGCCTTTTTACTCACTGTCCTTCATGCCTGGATAGCTCTCCCCCTCACCTCTGCCCCAGTTTCCCTGCCTTCCTTCAAGATTCAGTTCAAACCTCATCTTCAGCGTGGAGGGCCTTTCCTGATCCTTCCAGATGACAAAGCCTCCCATTTTCAGATTATCTTAATTTACTCTGTATTTTGTGTGTGCTATGCCTACTTATTTTCATGTAGTCTCCCCCATGAGACTGTGTGTTCTTTAAGAGCAGAGACTAGTTTTCTTGTTTTGTTTTCTTTGTTTTGCTTTTCTTTGTATTCCCAGAACTTAGCATAATGCATGTAATAAATATTTAGGTAAGCACTTAATAAATGTTTGACTACTAAGTGATATTTTTAAAAATAATTTACCTCTTCCCCATACACAAAAGACACCAATGACTCCCTATTGCCTGCTGAATTAACATGATTAATAGAAGACATGATAGCTGTCTTCAAAATGCTTAAGAGCTATCATCTGAAGGAGGGATTAGATTTGTTTTAGGCCCCAGGGGAGAGAAATAGAAGCAATGAATGGAAGTTATAGAACCAAATTTAGACTTGATACTTTCAAAAAGGATCTCCTTGCT